>SJYX01006950.1:56109-86047 GCA_006410675.1 Oreotragus oreotragus
CTACACTGCAGGGGGGTTTTTTTTTTTTTTTTTTTTTTTTTTTACCACTGAGCCACCAGGGAAGCCTGTTGCATAAATTCAGTTCAGTTCAATTGCTCAGTTATGTCCAACTCTCTGGGATCCCATGGATTGCAGCATGCCAGGCTTTCAGAAACTACCATTCATTTAATTATCACAAGGTCCCTACGAAAATACTATTAGCAGCACCATTTTTCAGATGAAGAGCTAGAACTTAACACATATACCCAAGGTTAGTGACTGGGATGCAACTTCAAGTTTCCCTAACATCATAGACTGTGTTCTCAGTCATCAACTCACACAGCCAGCCCAATTTCCAGCCCCTCACTCTTAGCGTGAGACCTCAGACCTTGAAATCGCCATAAAGTACTCCACCTCTTAAGTCACACACAGAGATCTTCCTTGATCCTAGAATAAATAAGCCATTAAAAAAAATTCATCTGGGATTTCCCTGGTGGCGCAGTGGATAAGTGTCTGCCTGCCAATGCAGGGGACCCGGGTTAATGCCTGGTCCAGGAAGATTCCACATGCTGTGAGGCAACTAAATCCATGTGCCATGACTATCGAGCTCACGCTCTAGAGCCTGCGAGCTGCAACTCCTGAGCCTGTGTACTACAACTAATGAAGCGCATGTGCCTAGAGCCTGCGCTCTGCTCTCCACCACAATGAGAAGCCCACATACGGCAACCCACCCCTGCTCACTGCAACGAGAGAAAGCCAGCACACGGCAGTGAAGACCCAGCACAGTCAAAAATAAATTAATTCATTAAGAAGGGTAAAATTTCATCCATGTAACACATATTTACTGAGAACCTACTTGGGTGCTGAAAAGAGATCCGTGACCTAGTCTCCCACCCAGTGGAGTTGTATGTTGCTGGCGGAGCTAGGGTTTCATGTCCTGCAAATGGGGTCTGCAAGCCTTTCCCAAGTGCTCAGATGGACCATCTGCTCCCGAGAAGTTGGTAACATGTCTCACAGTGGGATGGAGCATCTCTGGCCTGGAGAGACTCAAACCTGGTCCTCCACTAGTATGAGGCATTTATGCAAATAATACAAGCCCCCTGCCTTAGGGCAGACACCACCAGCTTGGCCAACAGAACCAGCTGGATTTCAACCCCTGCCTCACCCCTCAGCCACACTTGTGTGGTGTCCCCACCCACCTTCTAGCAAGGCCCTCAACTCACAAACGACTTTGATGAGAATGGGGTTGCTGATGCTGCTGGTGGCTGAGCTGCAGCTCTCCCGCTGTTAGAAGCCCGAATCATTCCTGTGATGCTCCACAGAGACAGTGTGCCATGGTCTGGGGACAGCCCCCTGTGGCCCCCAGGGAAGAGCTTTGGCCCCGGATGTACCGCCGGACGGCCACAGTGCTCTTTGGGTTCAAGCTGTGCAGGCTGATGGATTCCACTTGCTCCTGGGGCTGAGTTGTTGACTGGGGGCTGGGGAAGTGTCTCTGCAGGAAAATTAGGAAGAGGTAGAAACGTTGAGTCCTTACAGGTCATAGGCTTAGGGACAGAAAGCCTGGGTAGAATTCAGTACCCTCATCAATCATTCTTTTAATTAATAATCTGTCCACCCAAACTCCTGTCCATACACCTATCCATAAGTTCATCTGTTTACCCACCAACTCAGCTGTTCAATACATCTATCCAGTCAATGGTGAACACTTCCTTCCTTCCATCCTACCCATAAATCCACCATCCCATTGAGGAAGAGGAAATAGGACTTGAAACTGTACACAAGCCTCTGTGTCCGTGTCTTTTGTAGTAAAAGGCTGACTCGAGAGTTAATGATTAGGGGACTTCCCTTGTGGTCCAGTGGTTAAGAATCTGCCTTCCAATGCAGAGCACACAGTTTCAATCACTGGTCAGGGAACTAAGATCCCACATGCCTCGGGGCAACTAAGTCCTTGCACCACAATCAGAGAGGACTGTGCACTGCAACTAACACCTAAAGCAGCCAAATAAATAAATGTTTTTTAAAACAGTTAATGATTGGGAAATGTGAAGATGTAGAAACAAACAACGGGCACACCAGACCACTTCATCTGTCTCCTGAGAGCCCTCTTTGCAGCTCAGGAAGCAACCGTGAGAATCGCACATGGAACAGTGGACTGGTTCAAACCTGGGGGAAAGAGTACGACAAGGCTGTATATTGTCACCCTGCTTATTTAACTTAAATGCAGAGTACATCATGAGAAACACTGGGCTGGATGAAGCACAAGCTGGAATCAAGACTGCTGGGAGAAATATCAACAACCTCAGATATGCAGATGATATCACTCCAATGGCAGAAACTGAAGAAGAGCTAAAGAGCCTCTTGATGAGGATGAATGAGCAGAGTGAAAAAGTTGGCTTGACATTCAACATTCAAAAAACTAAGATCGTGGCATCCGGTCCCACCACTTCATGGCAAATAGAAAGGGGTAAAGTGGAAACAGTAACAGATTTTCTTTTCTTGGGCTCCAGAATCATTGCAGAGGGTGATTGCAGCCATGAAATTAAAAGACGCTTGCTCCTTGGAAAGAAAGCTATAGCAAACCTAGGCAGTGTATTAAAAAGTAGAGACATCACTTTGCCAACAAAAGTTTCCAGTAGTCATGTACGGGAGTGAGAGTTGGAGCATCAGGAAGGCTGAGCACCAAAGAACTGATGCTTTTAAATTATGGTGATGGAGAAGACTTTTGAGAGCCCCTTGGACAGCAAAGAAATCAAACCAGACAATCCTAAAGGAAATCAACTCTGAATGTTTATTGGAAATACTAATGCTGAAGCTGAAGCTCCAATACTTTGGCCACCTGATGTGAAGAACTAACTTATTGGAAAAGACTCTGATGATGCTGGGAAATATTAAGGAGAAAGGGGCAACAGAGGGTGAGATGGTTGGACGGCATCACTGACTCAATGAACATGAGTTTAAGCAGACTCCGGGAGACAGTGCAGGACAGGGAAGCCTGGCGTGCCTGCAGTACACGTGGTTGCAAATAACAGTCGGACATGACTGAGAGACTGAACAACAAATGGTAGTCCTGCCTTTAATTTTTTAAGGAACCTCCATATTATTTTCCGCGATGGCTGTACCAATTTACAGCCACCAAGAGTGACAAGGGTTCCCTTTTCTCCACATTCTCGTCAATGCTTGTGATTTTGATTTAACTTTTCAAACTAGCAATCCTGCTCCTAGGAAGTTAGCCTGAAGGAACATTTCCAACACTGCAAAAACATTGTTCCAACACTGTTTGCCATTGAAAAATATTGGAAAGTACCTAAATGCCCAAGCATAGGATAGCGGTTGAATACACGTGGCACCTAGAGACAAGGGAGTACCATGCAGCTATTTTGTAAAAATGAGGAAGAGCTCTATGAACTGACATGGGGTAATTTCCCAGACATTCTGTAAAGTTAAAAAAAAAAAAAAGCAAAGTACAAAGAGCATTCACAATATGCTGTTGTATAAGAAAAAAAAGAGATAATGAGAAAGCATACACATATCTGCTTATTTTTACAAAAAAATAGGAAGGATTAAACCAGAAAACAATGAAGCTGGTTGCCCACAAAGATGGGAGAGATTTGGGAGTGAGGGATAGTTCTCTGAGCACATCTTTAGGTGTACTGTTGACTACTGGAATCACATTACTACTCTACGTATTCAAGAAATTAAATAAATCATTACGAGTTGGAAAAGGGAATGAAAACTGAAAAGCAAACTAAAGCAAATAAACCTAATTGCACTTCAAATGAATATCAATAAAAAAAAAAAAAAGCAAAGTACAAAGAGCATTCACAATATGCTGTTGTATAAGAAAAAAAAGAGATAATGAGAAAGCATACACATATCTGCTTATTTTTACAAAAAAATAGGAAGGATTAAACCAGAAAACAATGAAGCTGGTTGCCCACAAAGATGGGAGAGATTTGGGAGTGAGGGATAGTTCTCTGAGCACATCTTTAGGTGTACTGTTGACTACTGGAATCACATTACTACTCTACGTATTCAAGAAATTAAATAAATCATTACGAGTTGGAAAAGGGAATGAAAACTGAAAAGCAAACTAAAGCAAATAAACCTAATTGCACTTCAAATGAATATCAAAATCATACTGAGGGGAAAGGAAGGGAGGAAGGTGTGAGGAGAGATAACCCAAGTAATTTGTAAACATACTATTTGACTGTATATGCTCCCTTTTTGGCAGGAGAATTGCAAATAAGTTCAGAACTCTTTTCAGTAGGATTTTTTTGTAGTGGTATAGGTTAGAGAAACCCAAGTAAGATGGTAGGTGTTTCAAGAGGGCATCAGAGGGCAGACACACTGAAACCATACTCACAGAAAACTAGTCAACCTAATCACACTAGGACCACGGCCTTGTCTAACTCAATGAAACCAAGCCATGCCTGCAGGGTAACCCAAGGCAGGCGGGTCATNAGGAGATAAGGGCAGGAATCAGAGAAAGGAACCACAGAGCAGAAGAGACCAGGAGGAGAAGGAGAGTGGGCTAATTTAGAACCTGAAATAGTGTAGTGAGGGTAGGAGCATCTGAGCAAAGACCTGAACTCAGGGAGGGAGCCATGAGAACATCACCGAGGGGGAGAGAAATCCTGAGGCAAGAGTATGGCAGGCTTGTCTGAGGAACCACAAAGTGGCAGGTGTGGCTGACAGCGGGGGGAGAGTCATGAAAGTCGAGTTTGGAGGTGTGGGGAACATGCCATAGAAGGTGAGTGTGGAAACTGGAAGGCTGACTGCCATGGGCCAAGCAGCAGACGGTGGCAGCCAGACCAAGGTGGAGGCGAGGGAGGAAGTGAGAAACGCTTCTGGATATATTTCTGTAAATATAGCTGAGCATCCCTGGTGGCTCAGATGGTAATGGATCTGCCTGTAATGCAGGAGGCCCAGGTTCAATCCCTGGGTCAGGAAGATCCCCTGGAGAAGGGAATGACAACTCACTCTACTATCCTAGCCTGGAGAATTCCATGGATGGAGGAGTCTGGCAGGATATATCTTTAAAATATTTATTAATTTGGCTGTACCAGGTCTTAGTTGCAGCATGTGGGATCTAGTTCCATGACCAGGGGTTGAATCCAAGCCCCCCTGTGTTGGGGGCACAGAGTCTTAACCATTGAACCATCAGAGAAGTCCCTGGATATATCTTCAAGATAGAGCCAATACCAGGGGTTGAATCCAAGCCCCCCTGTATTGGGAGCACAGGGTCTTAACCACTGAGCCATCAGAGAAATCCCTGGATATATCTTCAAGATAGAGCCAATGGCATTGGATATGGGGAGAGAGGGAATCAGAGTCCAGATATGACCTGAGCATCGGCATGGATGGAGTTTCCATCAAATGAGATGGACAAGAAGTCGGTAGAGTGGGTTTTGGGGAGACTGAAGGGTGCAGTAGGGGCTGCGTTGCGCGGGAGATTCCCATCAGAACTCCAAGTGGAGGTGGAAGTCAATATCTATCGAATACATGAGTGGGAGCTCAGCGAGAAGACCAGGCTGGGTATACAAAGAAGATTCATGGGCATCGGGCCGGTGTGAAAGGGCCATGAGCCTAGACAGGGCCTATTTGCAGGGGAATGACAGAGATGAGAAGTGACAAGATGGGGCAAGAAGAGGGCTCCAGTCAGAGGAGTTTGGGAGCAGAAGCCAGGGTGGTCACAGGCTGCCAAGGCCTGCAGAATCAGATCACATCAGGTTCTGGACGTCACCTGAGTGTTCTGAATATGTTCTCAGAGCAATGGGAGGGCAAGGCCACTGACTTGCACTTTTCTCTTTTGGCTGCACCAAGTATCAAGTGGGATCTTTAGTTCCCCAACCAGGGATTGACCCTGCGCCCCTTGCAGTAGCAATGCACAGTCTTAACCACTGCACCGTCAGGAAAGTCCCCCAACTTGCACTTTTAAAAGCTCACTCTGGCTGCAGAGTTGATGGAGGTAGGGTGGAAGGATGGCACCACAGAAAAGGAATACCAGTAAAGAAGAGGCTATTGTAGGTGTCCAGACGAGACATGCCACCTGTGCAGTTTGGACTAAGGTGGCCGCTGTGGGAAGGAGTGATGAGCACGGCTTCCCAAGAGCATGCAAGACAGAAATCTTGAGCCAGGGTTCCCAGTTCCAATCCCAGCCTCACCGTTCACTAGCTGGGTAGCCTTGGCAGGTCACTTCACCTCTGTGAAGTCTGCTCTCTCCATCTATAAAGTGGAGGTACTGTAGGAGGCACCTCCCAATGAAGTGAGAGGAGTAAATGAGCTCATCATACAAGGTACTGGGAGGAAGCCCGAGACCTTTGTGCTTTTGTGATTTTTGTATGGAGGACCAGGGCCAGGATGAATCTCGGGGCCATTAGCACAGCAGATACATCCAGAATAGAGAAGAAGTAGGTTGGGGGAGATGACTGGTTTGGACCACACTGGTCTCATGACGCTTGTGATGTGTCTTAGCTAGCTGTGTTAGTCGTTCAGTTGCGTCCAGCTCTGTGACTCCATGGACTGTAGCCCACCAGATTCCTCTCTCCATCCAGGGGATTCTCCAGGCAAGAACACCGGAGTAGATAGCCATTCCCTTCTGCAGGGGAACTTCCCAATCCAGGACTGAACCTGCATCTCCTACACTGCAGGTGGATTTTTTTTTTTTTTTTTTTTTTTTTTACCACTGAGCCACCAGGGAAGCCTGTTGCATAAATTCAGTTCAGTTCAATTGCTCAGTTATGTCCAACTCTCTGGGATCCCATGGATTGCAGCATGCCAGGCTTTCAGAAACTACCATTCATTTAATTATCACAAGGTCCCTACGAAAATACTATTAGCAGCACCATTTTTCAGATGAAGAGCTAGAACTTAACACATATACCCAAGGTTAGTGACTGGGATGCAACTTCAAGTTTCCCTAACATCATAGACTGTGTTCTCAGTCATCAACTCACACAGCCAGCCCAATTTCCAGCCCCTCACTCTTAGCGTGAGACCTCAGACCTTGAAATCGCCATAAAGTACTCCACCTCTTAAGTCACACACAGAGATCTTCCTTGATCCTAGAATAAATAAGCCATTAAAAAAAATTCATCTGGGATTTCCCTGGTGGCGCAGTGGATAAGTGTCTGCCTGCCAATGCAGGGGACCCGGGTTAATGCCTGGTCCAGGAAGATTCCACATGCTGTGAGGCAACTAAATCCATGTGCCATGACTATCGAGCTCACGCTCTAGAGCCTGCGAGCTGCAACTCCTGAGCCTGTGTACTACAACTAATGAAGCGCATGTGCCTAGAGCCTGCGCTCTGCTCTCCACCACAATGAGAAGCCCACATACGGCAACCCACCCCTGCTCACTGCAACGAGAGAAAGCCAGCACACGGCAGTGAAGACCCAGCACAGTCAAAAATAAATTAATTCATTAAGAAGGGTAAAATTTCATCCATGTAACACATATTTACTGAGAACCTACTTGGGTGCTGAAAAGAGATCCGTGACCTAGTCTCCCACCCAGTGGAGTTGTATGTTGCTGGCGGAGCTAGGGTTTCATGTCCTGCAAATGGGGTCTGCAAGCCTTTCCCAAGTGCTCAGATGGACCATCTGCTCCCGAGAAGTTGGTAACATGTCTCACAGTGGGATGGAGCATCTCTGGCCTGGAGAGACTCAAACCTGGTCCTCCACTAGTATGAGGCATTTATGCAAATAATACAAGCCCCCTGCCTTAGGGCAGACACCACCAGCTTGGCCAACAGAACCAGCTGGATTTCAACCCCTGCCTCACCCCTCAGCCACACTTGTGTGGTGTCCCCACCCACCTTCTAGCAAGGCCCTCAACTCACAAACGACTTTGATGAGAATGGGGTTGCTGATGCTGCTGGTGGCTGAGCTGCAGCTCTCCCGCTGTTAGAAGCCCGAATCATTCCTGTGATGCTCCACAGAGACAGTGTGCCATGGTCTGGGGACAGCTCCCTGTGGCCCCCAGGGAAGAGCTTTGGCCCCGGATGTACCGCCGGATGGCCACAGTGCTCTTTGGGTTCAAGCTGTGCAGGCTGATGGATTCCACATGCTCCTGGGGCTGAGTTGTTGACTGTGACATTGGGCTGGGGAAGTGTCTCTGCAGGAAAATTAGGAAGAGGTAGAAACGTTGAGTCCTTACAGGTCATAGGCTTAGGGACAGAAAGCCTGGGTAGAATTCAGTACCCTCATCAATCATTCTTTTAATTAATAATCTGTCCACCCAAACTCCTGTCCATACACCTATCCATAAGTTCATCTGTTTACCCACCAACTCAGCCGTTCAATACATCTATCCAGTCAATGGTGAACACTTCATTCCTTCCATCCTTCCCATAAATCCACCATCCCATTGAGGAAGAGGAAATAGGACTTGAAACTGTACACAAGCCTCTGTGTCCGTGTCTTTTGTAGTAAAAGGCTGACTCGAGAGTTAATGATTAGGGGACTTCCCTTGTGGTCCAGTGGTTAAGAATCTGCCTTCCAATGCAGAGCACACAGTTTCAATCACTGGTCAGGGAACTAAGATCCCACATGCCTCGGGGCAACTAAGTCCTTGCACCACAATCAGAGAGGACTGTGCACTGCAACTAACACCTAAAGCAGCCAAATAAATAAATGTTTTTTAAAACAGTTAATGATTGGGAAATGTGAAGATGTAGAAACAAACAACGGGCACACCAGACCACTTCATCTGTCTCCTGAGAGCCCTCTTTGCAGCTCAGGAAGCAACCGTGAGAATCGCACATGGAACAGTGGACTGGTTCAAACCTGGGGGAAAGAGTACGACAAGGCTGTATATTGTCACCCTGCTTATTTAACTTAAATGCAGAGTACATCATGAGAAACACTGGGCTGGATGAAGCACAAGCTGGAATCAAGACTGCTGGGAGAAATATCAACAACCTCAGATATGCAGATGATATCACTCCAATGGCAGAAACTGAAGAAGAGCTAAAGAGCCTCTTGATGAGGATGAATGAGCAGAGTGAAAAAGTTGGCTTGACATTCAACATTCAAAAAACTAAGNTGGATGAAGCACAAGCTGGAATCAAGACTGCTGGGAGAAATATCAACAACCTCAGATATGCAGATGATATCACTCCAATGGCAGAAACTGAAGAAGAGCTAAAGAGCCTCTTGATGAGGATGAATGAGCAGAGTGAAAAAGTTGGCTTGACATTCAACATTCAAAAAACTAAGATCGTGGCATCCGGTCCCACCACTTCATGGCAAATAGAAAGGGGTAAAGTGGAAACAGTAACAGATTTTCTTTTCTTGGGCTCCAGAATCATTGCAGAGGGTGATTGCAGCCATGAAATTAAAAGACGCTTGCTCCTTGGAAAGAAAGCTATAGCAAACCTAGGCAGTGTATTAAAAAGTAGAGACATCACTTTGCCAACAAAAGTTTCCAGTAGTCATGTACGGGAGTGAGAGTTGGAGCATCAGGAAGGCTGAGCACCAAAGAACTGATGCTTTTAAATTATGGTGATGGAGAAGACTTTTGAGAGCCCCTTGGACAGCAAAGAAATCAAACCAGACAATCCTAAAGGAAATCAACTCTGAATGTTTATTGGAAATACTAATGCTGAAGCTGAAGCTCCAATACTTTGGCCACCTGATGTGAAGAACTAACTTATTGGAAAAGACTCTGATGATGCTGGGAAATATTAAGGAGAAAGGGGCAACAGAGGGTGAGATGGTTGGACGGCATCACTGACTCAATGAACATGAGTTTAAGCAGACTCCGGGAGACAGTGCAGGACAGGGAAGCCTGGCGTGCCTGCAGTACACGTGGTCGCAAATAACAGTCGGACATGACTGAGAGACTGAACAACAAATGGTAGTCCTGCCTTTAATTTTTTAAGGAACCTCCATATTATTTTCCGCGATGGCTGTACCAATTTACAGCCACCAAGAGTGACAAGGGTTCCCTTTTCTCCACATTCTCGTCAATGCTTGTGATTTTGATTTAACTTTTCAAACTAGCAATCCTGCTCCTAGGAAGTTAGCCTGAAGGAACATTTCCAACACTGCAAAAACATTGTTCCAACACTGTTTGCCATTGAAAAATATTGGAAAGTACCTAAATGCCCAAGCATAGGATAGCGGTTGAATACACGTGGCACCTAGAGACAAGGGAGTACCATGCAGCTATTTTGTAAAAATGAGGAAGAGCTCTATGAACTGACATGGGGTAATTTCCCAGACATTCTGTAAAGTTAAAAAAAAAAAAAAGCAAAGTACAAAGAGCATTCACAATATGCTGTTGTATAAGAAAAAAAAGAGATAATGAGAAAGCATACACATATCTGCTTATTTTTACAAAAAAATAGGAAGGATTAAACCAGAAAACAATGAAGCTGGTTGCCCACAAAGATGGGAGAGATTTGGGAGTGAGGGATAGTTCTCTGAGCACATCTTTAGGTGTACTGTTGACTACTGGAATCACATTACTACTCTACGTATTCAAGAAATTAAATAAATCATTACGAGTTGGAAAAGGGAATGAAAACTGAAAAGCAAACTAAAGCAAATAAACCTAATTGCACTTCAAATGAATATCAAAATCATACTGAGGGGAAAGGAAGGGAGGAAGGTGTGAGGAGAGATAACCCAAGTAATTTGTAAACATACTATTTGACTGTATATGCTCCCTTTTTGGCAGGAGAATTGCAAATAAGTTCAGAACTCTTTTCAGTAGGATTTTTTTGTAGTGGTATAGGTTAGAGAAACCCAAGTAAGATGGTAGGTGTTTCAAGAGGGCATCAGAGGGCAGACACACTGAAACCATACTCACAGAAAACTAGTCAACCTAATCACACTAGGACCACGGCCTTGTCTAACTCAATGAAACCAAGCCATGCCTGCAGGGTAACCCAAGGCAGGCGGGTCATGGTGGAGAGGTCTGACAGAATGTGGTCCACTGGAGAAGGGAATGGCAAGCCACTTCAGTATTCTTGCCTTGAGAACCCCATGAACAGTATGAAAAGGCAAAATGATAGGATATCAAAAGAGAATCTCCCCAGGTCGTTAGGTGCCCAATATGCTACTGGAGATCAGTGGAGAAATAACTCCAGAAAGAATGAAGGGATGGAGCCAAAGCAAAAACAATACCCAGCTGTGCATGTGACTGGTGATAGAAGCAAGATCCAATGCTGTAAAGAACAATATTGCATAGGAACCTGGAATGTCAGGTCCATGAATCAAGGCAAATTGGAAGTGGTCAAACAAGAGATGGCAAGGGTGAACGTCGACATTCTAGGAATCAGCGAACTAAAATGGACTGGAATGGGTGAATTTAACTCAGATGACCATTATATCTACTACTGCGGGCAGGAATCCCTCAGAAGAAATGGAGTAGCCATCATGGTCAACAAAAGAGTCCGAAATGCAGTACTTGGATGCAATCTCAAAAACGACAGAATGATCTCTGTTCGTTTCCAAGGCAAACCATTCAATATCACAGTTATCCAAGTCTATGCCCCAACCAGTAATGCTGAAGAAGCTGAAGTTGAACGGTTTTATGAAGACCTACAAGACCTTGTAGAACTAACACCCAAAAAAGATGTCCTTTTCATTATAGGGGACTGGAATGCTAAAGTAGGAAGTCAAGAAACACCTGGAGTAACAGGCAAATTTGGCCTTGGAATGCGGAATGAAGCAGGGCAAAGACTAATAGAGTTTTGCCAAGAAAATGCACTGGTCATAGCAAACACCCTCTTCCAGCAACACAAGAGAAGACTCTACACATGGACATCACCAGATGGTCAACACCGAAATCAGATTGATTATATTCTTTGCAGCCAAAGATGGAGAAGCTCTATACAGTCAACAAAAACAAGACCAGGAGCTGACTGTGGCTCAGATCATGAACTCCTTATTTCCAAATTCAGACTTAAATTGAAGAAAGTAGGGAAAACCGCTAGACCATTCAGGTATGACCTAAATCAAATCCCTTATGATTATACAGTGGAAGTGAGAAATAGATTTAAGGGCCTAGATCTGATAGACAGAGTTCCTGATGAACTATGGAATGAGGTTCGTGACATTGTACAGGAGACAGGGATCAAGACCATCCCCATGGAAAAGAAATGCAAAAAAGCAAAATGGCTGTCTGGAGAAGCCTTACAAATAGCACTGAAAAGAAGAGAGGCGAAAAGCAAAGGAGAAAAGAAAAGATATAAGCATCTGAATGCAGAGTTCCAAAGAATAGCAAGAAGAGATAAGAAAGCCTTCTTCAGCAATCAATGCAAAGAGATAGAGGAAAACAACAGAATGGGAAAGACTAGAGATCTCTTCAAGAGAATTGGAGATACCAAGGGAACATTTCATGCAAAGATGGGCTCGATAAAGGATAGAAATGGTATGGACCTAACAGAAGCAGAAGATATTAAGAAGAGGTGGCAAGAATACACAGAAGAACTGTACAGAAAAGATCTTCACGACCCAGATAATCATGAGGATGTGATCACTAATCTAGAGCCAGACATCTTGGAATGTGAAGTCAAGTGGGCCTTAGAAAGCATCACTAAGAACAAAGCTAGTGGAGGTGATGGAATTCCCGTTGAGCTGTTTCAAATCCTGGAAGATGATGCTGTGAAAGTGCTGCACTCAATATGCCAGCAAATTTGGAAAACTCAGCAGTGGCCACAGGACTGGAAAAGGTCAGTTTTCATTCCAATTCCAAAGAAAGGCAATGCCAAAGAATGCTCAAACTACCGCACAATTGCACTCATCTCACACGCTAGTAAAGTAATGCTCAAAATTCTCCAAGCCAGGCTTCAGCAATATGTGAACCGTGAACTCCCTGATGTTCAAGCTGGTTTTAGAACAGGCAGAGGAACCAGAGATCAAATTGCCAACATCCGCTGGATCATGGAAAAAGCAAGAGAGTTCCAGAAAAACATCTATTTCTGCTTTATTGACTATGCCAAAGCCTTTGACTGTGTGGATCACAATAAACTGTGGAAAATTCTGAAAGAGATGGGAATACCAGACCACCTAACCTGCCTCTTGAGAAATCTGTATGCAGGTCAGGAAGCAACAGTTAGAACTGGACATGGAACAACAGACTGGTTCCAAATAGGAAAAGGAGTACGTCAAGGCTGTATATTGTCTCCCTGCTTATTTAACTTATATGCAGAGTACATCATGAGAAACGCTGGACTGGAAGAAACACAAGCTGGAATCAAGATTGCCGGGAGAAATATCAATAACCTCAGATATGCTGATGACACCACCCTTATGGCAGAAAGTGAGGAGGAGCTAAAAAGCCTCTTGATGAAAGTGAAGGAGGAGAGCGAAAAAGTTGGCTTAAAGCTCAACATTCAGAAAACGAAGATCATGGCATCCGGTCCCATCACTTCATGGGAAATAGATGGGGAAACAGTGGAAACAGTGTCAGACTTTATTTTTTTGGGCTCCAAAATCACTGCAGATGGTGACTGCAGCCATGAAATTAAAAGACGCTTACTCCTTGGAAGAAAAGTTATGACCAACCTGGATAGTATATTCAAAAGCAGAGACATTACTTTGCCGACTAAGGTCC
The DNA here is from genome assembly GCA_006410675.1 of Oreotragus oreotragus. Lineage (NCBI taxonomy): Eukaryota > Metazoa > Chordata > Mammalia > Artiodactyla > Bovidae > Oreotragus > Oreotragus oreotragus. Next base: position 69,655 of record SJYX01006950.1, read on the forward strand.
GCCTAGTCAAGGCTATGGTTTTTCCTGTGGTCATGTATGGATGTGAAAGTTGGACTGTGAAGAAAGCTGAGCGCCGAAGAATCGATGCTTTTGAACTGTGGTGTTGGAGAAGACTCTTGAGAGTCCCTTGGACTGCAAGGAGATCCAACCAGTCCATTCTGAAGGAGATCAACCCTGGAATTTCTTTGGAAGGAATGATACTAAAGCTGAAACTCCAGTACTTTGGCCACCTCATGAGAAGAGTTGACTCATTGGAAAAGACTCTGATGCTGGGAGGGATTGGGGGCGGGAGGAGAAGGGGACGACCGAGGATGAGATGGCTGGAAGGCATCACGGACTCGATGGACGTGAGTCTGAGTGAACTCCGGGAGATGGTGATGGACAGGGAGGCCTGGCGTGCTGCGATTCATGGGGTCACAAAGAGTCGGACACTACTGAGCGACTGAACTGATAGGTTAAGCAATTAAAAAATAGTTTAATAGAGGCATTATAATGAGGAAATTGTTATATTGAGCAAATAAGTAAATATGTTGAGCTTCCCAGGTGGCTCAGTGAGTAGAGAACCCGCCTGCAATGCAGGAGACACAGAGAGATGCAAGTTCAATCCCCGGGTCAGGAAGATCCCCTAGAGGCGGGTATGGCAAAACCAGTCCAGTATTCTCGCCTGGAGAATCCCACGTACAGGGGAGGGTGGCGGGCTACAGTCCATAGTGCTGCAATGAGTTGGATATGACCGAAGAGACTGGGTGTGCACACATGCAAGTAAGTGTGCTAATGTTGTTGGGAGCCAGCACTCCCACTGTGAAAGAAGAGGCACACAGTTATGGAATGGAGGAAGTTAAGAAAGAACCTGGAATTTGCAGTATTGGTGTAAACTCATGATTTTGAAAATATGCCTAATTTTTTCTGTATGTATGCATAAGTGTACTCATATTCGATGCATGCAAATAGGTGTGTATACATGTATGTACGTGCTTATGGTGGTTAGTCACCAAGTCAGGTCCAACTCTTATGACCCCGTGGAGCTTGCCAGGCTCCTCTGTCAATGGGATTTTCCAGGCAAGAGTACTGGAGGGGGTTGCTATTTCCTTCTCCAGGGAATCTTCTTGACCCAGGGATTGAAACCAGGTCTCCTGCATTATGGGCAGATTCTTTACTAAGCCACCGGGGAAGCCTAGTCCTGTTCCCTGAAATGTCCTAGAAACAAAGACTCCCCAGTAGTAATGAGTACACCCTGACCTTGGTCCCTAATCCTATTCTCCACTAAAAGTTACCCACCCCCCCAAAAAAATGGCTGACCCAAGTTCTCAGTTCACATACTGGTGAAGCCTAGCTTGAGGGATTTGGAGCACTACCTTGCTTGCATGTGAAATGAATGCAATTGTACAGTAGTTTGAACATTCTCTGGCATTGCCTTTTTGGGGGATTGTAATGAAAACTGACCTTTTCCAGTCCTGTGGCCACTGCTGAGTTTTCCAAATTTGCTGGCATATTGAGTTCAATATTTTAACAGCGTCATCCTTTAGGATTTGAAATAGCTCGGCTGGAATTCCATCACCTTCACTAGCTTTGTTTGTACTAATGCTCCATAAGGCCCACTTGACCTCACACTCCAGGATGTCTGGCTCTGGGTGAGTGACCACAGCACCCTGGTTATAAGGGTCATTAAGATCTTTCTTTGTACAGTTTTTCTGTGTATTCTTGCCACCTCTTCCTTATCTGTCCCATTTCTGTTAGGTCCTTGCCATTTCTGTCCATTATTGTGTTCATCTTTGCATGAAATGTTCCCTTGGCATCTCAGATTTTCTTGAAGTCACCTCTAGTCTTTCCAACAGAAGCCTCAAAGGTCGGATGCTTGTTCTCCCATCCTCCTCTGAGTTAGGAAACAGACACATGGCCAGGGGTCAGGCAACACGACCTGCCCTCCCTGGACTTTGAACTGAGAGCTAGTGATATAAACTAGCAGGACAAGGAAGTTCCCGGTAGTCTAGCGGTTAGAACTCGGTGCATTCTATGTCCATGTACTGAGCTTTTCATTTCAGCTGTCATATTTTTCACAACAAATGCCTCTGGTGGGGTTGTCTTTCTAAAACTGTGCTCCTCCAGCCTCCGACTCCCAGCGCTCTGTCATCTACCAGAGAAAATCAAGCTTACATTCACATCCTGTACTGTCTGCTCCAGTTATTCTGCTGTTTGGAAGAGGTGACTGACATTCTCTTTATTATACGCCACTAGCTTTCTTAAGTCTTTGTGCTGTAGTGTTAGTTCTCCTAAATACATGTGGAACTGAGGTTGGTCTCTCTGAAATGACACCAGAATCATGTGTGATCAGCACCTGGCCAGATTCACTTAGGAAGGAAGGAATAAAGGAAGTGAGGGGAGGGGAGGGCTGGGAGTTTGGGATTAGCGGATGCTAATGTTTATATATAGAATGGATAAAAAACAAGGTCCCACTGTATAGCAAAGGGAACTATATTGAATATCCCATGATAAACCATAACAAAAAGGAATATGAAAAAATACATATGTATATGACTGAATCACTTTGCTGTAGAGTAGAAATTAACATAACATTGTAAATCAACTCTATTTCAATAAAATAAAAATTTTAAAAAGGAAGTGAGAGGTGTCAACAGCCTGGCTTCTGGAAGCAGAGGGTTCTGAACATACTGATTCAGAGAGCAAAGTGGAAATGCTTTCATGTATGGGCTCTGGGTTTGAATTCTGGCTCACCACTTTCCAGCTGAGTGATCTTGGGTAAATTACTAGACCTCTCTGAGCTTCCATTTCCTCACCTGATACAAAAGAGATTGCAATATAGTTTTACCATGAGATTGTTGAGATATTAAAATAGCTGCAAATTCTCTGTCACCACCCCCACAGAGAGGTGAGGACCACGGCCCCTCCCCTGGAATCGCGGCCAGCTCGGGACTGCTTTACCAAGACATGAGTGATGCTGCACGGCTTTCCTGGCGAGGTTATAAAAGCTCATGGAGTCTCCACTGGTTTTCTGGCTGTATTAATTTCCTGTGGCTGCTGTGTCAAATTGCCATAAACATCGTGACTTAAACGAACACCAGGGTATTAGTTCAGTTCTGGAAGTCAGAAATTTAAGTGGCTCGGCAGGGCTGCATTCCTTCTGGGTTCTAGAAGGGAATCCACCTCACTGCCTCTTCCAGCTTCTAGAAGAGGCCGCCTACTAGCTGACGGCTCCTTCCTCGAATCACTCTGACCTCATCGTGATGTCTTCTTCTCTGATTCAGATCCTCTTGCTTCCCTTGTAAGGACTCTTGTGATCACGTGGGTCCATCCACGTAAGCCAGGATGATCTCTCCATCTCAAGATCCTTGACCTCATTATATCCGCAAAGTCCCTTTTGCCATGTGCAGTAACATACTCACAGGTTCAAGGGACTAAGACATGGACACGTTTAGGGGGCCATTATTCAGCCGAGCACAGCTGGATAGATGTTGCCTTTCTGTGCCTCAGTTTCTCCATCCTTAAAATGAAGGTGACAGTGGTACTCAGCTCTGAAGTTGTCTCGAAAATTAAATGAAGTCATATGTGCTTGGAAGCAGACCCAACACCAAGGAGGGCTCAAAAGTATCAGCTATTTTCTTAGTTTAGAATCTCCCAGAAGATGACAGTGAAACCAGTTGGTCAATTTGGGAAGTGCAGGAAAGAGTGCAGGAAAGAGGTGATACAGGGAAGGGAAATTAAATAATAAAGGGTAGTCACTCTGCCAGCTGCCACTGCAGGTAACCAGAGAGCACGCCAACAGGGAGAGTCTGGGAAGAGGGGCCCAGCGCACACCTGAGGGGCAAGGGTGCTATTTTTGCTTCAATTTCTCTTAGTTATTGCCAGAGGGCTGTTCTCATAGGGTGTTAATTTCCTGGCACTCCCAGTCTGGCCCAGACAGGCAGAGTGACCTTCTGTGGGTCCAGAAAATAGCTCACAGGTACCCAGATGCACACTGGAAGTCCACTAGGGCACCTCAGAACATCTGAGAGATGACGGCAAAGCTCTGAGAACATCTCCTGGAGATGTTTGTATTATTACATTCAGCTGAAAGGGATAAGAATGCACCCAAGCTGTGTGAATTAATCCTGTAACCAAGTCCCCCTAAAACCAAGTTCCTCTGCCCAGTTTATAATTCATCTGTCTATTCAAAATTTTATTCCCTTTCTTAGCAACCTAGATGTCCATCAGCAGATGAATGGATAAGGAAGTTGTGGTGCATATACATAATGGAATATTCAGTTCAATTCAGTCGCTCAGTCGTGTCCAACTCTTTGCGACCCCAAGAATTGCAGCACGCCAGGCCTCCCTGTCCATCACCAACGCCCAGAGTTCACTCAAACTCACGTCCATCAAGTCGGTGGTGCCATCCAGCCATCTCATCCTCTGTTGTCCCCTTCTCCTCTGCCCCCGAACCCTCCCAGCATCAGAGCCTTTTCCAATGAGTCAACTCTTCGCATGGAATATTACTCAACTATAAAAAAGGAATGCATTTGAGTTGGTTCTAATGAGGTGGATGAACCTAGAGCCTATTATACAGAGTGAAGTCAATCAGAAAGAGAAAGACAAATGCCGTTTATTAAGGCACATATATATGGAATCTCAGAGAAGGCAATGGCAGCCCACTCCAGTCCTCTTGCCTGGAAAATCCCATGGGCGGAGGAGCCTGGTGGGCTGCAGTCCACGGGGTCGCTGAGAGTCAGACACAACTGAGCGACTTCACTTTCCCTTTTCACTTTCATGCACTGGAGAAGGAAATGGCAACCCACTCCAGTGTTCTTGCCTGGAGAATAGCAGGGACGGGGGAGCCTGGTAGGCTGCAGTCCATGGGGACGCTCAGAGTCGGACACGACTGAAGCGACTTCGCGGCAGCAGCAGCAGCAGCCACTCAACAAAGGCAAGGACTTTAGTTCCCCCTCAAGGCCTACAGATAATAACCTGAGCCATATCCTTGAAGAAGCTAACTTCATGCTGACCACAAGCACAGAGACCCCAGACCGTTTGGAACCAGAAGGCTGTTGATGCTGACTCCCAATTATCTCATGCGTGCATGCTCGGTCGCTCCAGTCGTGTCTGATTCTTTATGACCCCATGGACTGCGGCCTGCCAGGCTCCTCTGTCCATGGGATTCTCCAGGCAGGCACGGATACTGGAGTAGGTTGCCATGCCCTCCTCCAGGGGATCTTCCCCACCCAGGGACTGAACCCTCGTCTCTTAAATCTCCTGTATTGACAGCCAGGTTATTTAGCACTAGCACCACCAGGGAAGCATCCCCCAACCTGGGAAGACCCCCCACTTCCCCACTACCTCCCCATCAACCAAGCAGAAGAATGTCCACAAGCTGAGCACACAGCCCTCTTCCTCACCCTGTCTTTGCAAACCTTTCCCTGAAAGCCACTGGAGAGTTTGGGTATTTTGAGCATTAGCTGCCTTGCTGGGTGTATCCTCTTGCTTGGTGCCTGCAGTAAATGCTGCACTTTCTTTCAGCACAACCTGATGTCAGGAGATTGGCTTTCCTGTGCTCAGGTAAGCAGACCTAAGTTTGGCTCGGTGACAATCCTGAGGTCATGGAGGATAACGGTCACACCCAGCCAGGACTGCTTTAAGGCACAGCCCTAAAGAATCTGCCTGCAATGCAGGAGACCAGGGTTCGATCTCTGGATCAAGAAGATCCCCTGGAGAAGGGAACAGCTACCCACTCCAGTATTCTTGCCGGGAATATTCCATGAACAGAAAAGTATGGTGGGCTACGGTCCATGGGGTCACGAAGAGTCAGACATGACTGAGCGACTAACACATTTTGATACTTTTCCAGCTCTTAGTGCCAGTCGAGGCCGCTTGGGCCTTCTGAGGGAAGGGGTCCCCCTCCACAAAAAGCTGTGAGCTCTTGTGCTGTGGGTCATCCCCACTTCACACCCTTGGTCATGAGACCTGAACTAGGAATCAGTGGGCAGTGGACCAAGGAGGCCCCATGAGACCCCAAGAGAGGGAGAGGCAAGCCACTCCCAAGAGGCTGAGGAAACTGCCCCACCAGATGGACTCCACCTTCAACGAGTCAAACCACCCCCAGAGATGGGCACCCAAAGCAAGCCAGGGTTTGGGGTCCCTGAGGAGGCCCATGCCTACTGGCCTCACAGGACAGGGAAGTCCAACATGAAGTCATCCAAATGAAAAGAGGTTTATTATCAGGAGACCAAAGGGTGCCTCCAAATCAAAGACGGGGCAGGCTGGTCTCACGGACCTGAGCAGCCAGGGCCCCCACACCCTCAGTGTGGCTTCTCCCCATCTCCCTGAACTCAGATGGATCAGGTTCAAATTCCACTTCACACCCCACAGGCTGTGTGATCTCCAGTTGCTAGACCCCCATCACCCTCAGTTTCATTTCTGTTCTCACACACAGAGGGATCCCACTAACTCTCCTTCCGGTGGGAACACTGCCTGACCCACGGTATGGCTTTGAGTCTCACACACAGGGGGATCCCACTAACTTTCCTCCCGGTGGGAACACTGCCTGACCCACGGTATGGCTTTGAGTTTGTCGTCATATTTTTGTTGTTGTTCAGTTGCTAAGTTGTGTCCGACTCTTTGCGACCCCATGGACTGCAGCACACCAGGCTTCCCTGTCCTTCACCATCTCCCAGAGTTTGCTCAGACTCATGTCCAGAGCCGGTGACGCTGTCCAACCATCGCATCCTCCGCCACCGCCCTCTTCTCCTTTTGCCTTCAATCTCTCCCAGCATCAGCGTCTTGTTGTCATATATTGTTGTTCAGTCACCAAGTGGTATCCAACTCTTCGTAACCCCATGGACTGCAGCACACCAGGCTTCCCTGTCCCTCACCGTTTTCCAGAGTCTTCCCAAGTTCATGTTGCCATATATATGATGTGCGACTATAACATGTAATTACATATGTTACATGTAGTGTATATTAACATTCTTAATTACCCTCTCACTGACAAGTTCTCACTGATTTTATGCCTCTGAAAGGAGGCCACCAGAGGGCGCCAGACTCTTTGGTTTTAAGTCCCAGATAAAACTTCCTGACTCATTTGAAACTGATTCTTTTGATGCTGGGAAAGACTGAAGGCGGGAGGAGAAGGAAATGACAGGATGAGATGGTAGGATGGCATCACCGACTCAAGTGACGTGAGTTTGAGCCAATTCCGGGAGTTGGTGATGGACAGGGAGGCCTGGAGTGCTGCCGTCCCTGGGGTCACAAAGAGTCAGACAAAACTGAGCAACTGAACTGAACAACTCCCTGAAGCCAGCTGGTGCCACAGTCCGGGATATTCTGAGGCCTCTTTTCTAGAAAGTTCATGGAAATGGAATCATAAGTCATGTGGTCTTTCCTATCCAGCATATTTTGCTCAGCATCATGCATCTGAGACTCATCCAAGTTACTCTGTGGATCAAGCGCTCAATCTGTTGTATGTAAATTGGTAAAGCTGCTATGGAAAACAGTATGGACGTTCCTCAGAAAACTACAAATAGAGCTATGGGTTCCTGCAAACCCACTCTTGAGAATATATCCCAACAAAACTATAACTTGAAAAGATACATGCACCCTTAAGTTCACAGCAGCACTTTTTTCACTAGCCAAGATTTGGAAGCAAACTAAATGTCCATCAACAGAAGAATGGATAAGAAGATGTGATATATATATATGTACATATATGTGTGTGTGTGCATGTGTGTATACACACACAATAGAACACTCCTTAGCCATAAAAAAAGAATGAAATAATGCCATTTGCCGCAACATGGATGGTCCTAGAGATTAACATACTAAATGAAGTATGTCGGAAAGAAAAATACAAACACCATACGATATCACTTGTATATGGACTCTAAAATATGACACGAATGAACTTATCTATGAAACAGAAACAGACACACAGACATGGAGAAGACTTGTGGTTGCCAAGAGGAAGGGGACTGGGGATGAAGGGACTGAAAGTTCAGGACCAGCAGACGCAATCCATTAATGTTACATATAGAATGGACAGACAACAATGCCCTACTGTCTAGCACAGGGAGCTATATTCAATATCCTGCAATAAACCATAAAGCAGAACACGAAAGGTGTATATATATAACTGAATTACTTTGCTGTAGAGCACAAATTAGTAACACGTTGCAAATCAACTACAGTTCCATAAAAACATTAAAATAAAAAAAAAGAGCTCATTCTGTTTTCTTGCCAAGAGGTCTCCACTGTGTGGATGGCCCACATTTTGTTTCTCTGTTCATCTGGTGATGGACGTTTGGATGACTTACAGTTGAGGCTGTCATGAATAATGCATGAGCAGACAGACACTGCTGTGGACATTCATGCCCAAGTCTCTGTGTGAAGGCTCTGTCTCGGGTTTGAACCGCACTTACGCTATTTGGGGGATGGTCATCCTCAGCGATTGAACTTGGCGGAGCCACTGGAGCTTGCATATTTCTGCCCAGCGCAAGACTTCAAGGGGCTGTCTTGGCTCCAGAGCGCCTCCCCAGGTGGCTGGGACTTTGTCAAGCCAGCACATGGTCTGTGTCCCTCTCTTCTCTCCTGTCACAGGTGTGTCTCCCTCCCAAACCTCTTGCACTACTGACTCAGACTTGATGTCAGCTTTCCAGAGCACCCAGCCCGAGGCACACATGGGATGCTCGGAACAGTATCTGGCATATTGTTTATCATTGTGATTATAACGTGGAGGCAGGCACATGGGTTCTGGTGCTGGATGACTGGGTTCAGCTCCAGTGCCCCCTGAGGGGAGAACAGTCGTGCCAGAGCCTGTCCCACTTGGGCCCAGCCATCCAGAACCTTCCAGGAAAAAAAATCCACCTGCAATGCAGGAGAATCGGGCTCCATCCTTGGGTCGGGAAGAGCCCCTGGAGGAGGAAATGGCAACCCACTCCAGTATTGCCTGGGAAAGCCCATGGATAGAGAAGCCTGGAAGGCCACAGTCCGTGGCGTCGCAGAGAGTCAGACACGACTGAGCATGCGCGCATGCCAGGGCTCAGCTCTGAAGGGGGAGGGAGTGAGGAGAGAGCGGGTCAGCATCCCGAGCAGAGGAAACAGAGGAGAATATTCCATTCTTTTTGCTCTTTTTTTCTGACAGGAAGTAGGATTTACTGGTGAGCATGTGTAAGGAGGGGACAGCGCCGAGGTTCTCGTGAGTGCAGGATCTGCTGTTTATCCAGAGTGCCACGGTTAGGGATGTATTTAACCCCTAGCCATCTTGGATGAGCTGCTTTTCTGATACCATGTTTCCAAATTCATCCGCCTTAAACGTAGTAAATCCTCACGTCTTGGATCTTCTGGCAGCCGGGGAACTTGAACTTGGCCCTGTGGAGGGCCTCCATCACATGCTCCTTAATCTGCAGCTTGGTGCGGACAGACATTATGACTTGCCCAATGTGGACACCGGCCACTATGCCCTGGGGCTTTCCAAAGGCACTGCACCTACCTGTCTGGAGCCTAGACCGGGGACAGCAAGCCAGTCATGAATGTCCACTGGAAAGGGCTGTCTCCAAGCTCCCTTCGGGCAACCGGCTGCAGACGTGACTGAGGCGGCTGCTGTCTGCAGCTATTGCACAGCAGACCCAGCCTTTTGGGTCTGTCCTCAGCTTCCCAGTCTGAAGCCGCCTTGGGGAAGCAAGAATCTTGGTTACGTTCTCAGCTGTCAGGATGAAATGGTGCTGCATAATTTTATTACTGAACCAAGACAGCTCTTGGGACAAAAGGCAGTTTCAGAGCCTTTTATTACTCAAGAGGATCTGAAACATTTGCATTTTGCCTGATATTGTGTCCAAAGGGCATGGAGGAATTGTCCTTATAGTTATCCACAGGAACAAGGAAGGGGAAAAAAAACAGACAGACATCAGGTCAGCTTGCGCCCCTGGAGTCCTGATACTCCACTTGGTAGACATAGCGACTCCACAGAGGTCATTTCCTGCCTCTCCCTGAACACTCTGGGACAAAAGCCATTAGGTGGGACAGAGTTAGTAGGCAGGGGCTGGGGGAGGGCTGTCTGGCCCAGAGAAGGGAGTCAGAGTCTGCCCAGCGTGAAGGAGGAGAGGCAGGGAGTAGGCATGGGAGAAGGCCACACATAACATGCAGCAGGGTCCATTGAGTAAGTAAATGAATTTACAATTAAAGGGGCGGGGTTCTCACTGTCAAAGTGGCAAGGTCTGAAACAGGAAGGGAGAAAGCCAGCACGACACTGTGGCTGTAGGCTGGAATTAGGCATCAGTGTGAACCTGAGGTTCTCCATAGGTTGTCAAGAGATACAGGTGACATAAACGTGTGTATGCACTAAACGGTATTCAGCACAGAGATATTTGCCTCAAAGCACCATTAACCACTGACAAGAACCAGGGATCTTTGTAGAATGGACTCATTTTGAGGGGAGTCATGTCTGACTCTTTGTGACCCCCATGGTCTGTAGCATCTGTCCATGGAATTCTCCAGGCAAGAATCCTGGAGTGCGTTAGCCATTCCCTCCTCCAGGGGATCTTCCCAACCCAGGAATCGAACCTGGGTCTCCTGCATTGTAGGCAGATTCTTCACCATCTGAGCCACCAGGGAAAGCCAGGGCAGCAAAAGTTCAAGATGAGTCTGAGACATCTTGTTATGCCGGAAAGTAAAGACGTGCACAGGGAAGGATGGGGTCATGTTGAGAGGATGCAGAAGTCACCTGACGTCCTCTGGCCTGAAAAGGGATAACTGGGACATCAAAAGAAATCACAGTAACTTGTTTGATTTCTACAGCTGACTTAGCCAAGTGCCATAGAGTCGCTCAAACAACAGAAACGGATTTGTCTCACAGGCCTGGAGTCCAAGATCCAGCTGTTTGCAGGACTGGCTCCTTCTGAGGCTCTGAGGAGACATTTGTCCCCCGCCTCTCTCTCAGCTTCTGATGGCTTGCTGGCAATCTTTGCTTTCTTTGGCTTGTAGAAGCATCACCCTGATCTCTGTTTTCATTTCCACATGGCATTCTCCCCATAGGTCATTGTCCAAATTTCCCCTTTAAAAGGACACCAGTCATGTTGGAGTAGGGACCACCCTACTTCAGTCTGACCTTATATTAACTAATGACCCCATTTTCAAATTAGGTCACATTCTGAAGTCCTGGGGAGTAAGGACTTCAATAGATTTTAAATTGGGGGGGGTACACAACTCAACCTGTAATACATGATAGCAGATTATAATGTAAGGGATCAACAGGAAGCCACATGCCCATATTGATATATAAATACTGATTTTAATAAATTAATTCACTCAGAAAGCGAATGTGTGATGAGGAACAGGAGATTTATACAGTATAGTATATTCAAAAGCAGAGACATTACTTTGCCGACTAAGGTCCGCCTAGTCAAGGCTATGGTCTTTCCTGTGGTCATGTATGGATGTGAAAGTTGGACTGTGAAGAAAGCTGAGCACCGAAGAATTGATGCTTTTGAACTGTGGTGTTGGAGAAGACTCTTGAGAGTCCCTTGGACTGCAAGGAGATCCAACCAGTTCATTCTGAAGGAGATCAGCCCTGGGATTTCTTTGGAAGGAATGATGCTAAAGCTGAAACTCCAGTACTTTGGCCACCTCATGCGAAGAGTTGACTCATTGGAAAAGACTCTGATGCTGGGAGGGATTGGGGGCAGGAGGAGAAGGGGATGACCGACGATGAGATGGCTGGATGGCATCACAGACTCAATGGACGTGAGTCTGAGTGAACTCCGGGAGATGGTGATGGATAGGGAGGCCTGGCGTGCTGCGATTCATGGGGTCGCAAAGAGTCGGACACGACTGAGTGACTGAACTGAACTGAAAGCACCTCCCCACTAGTTACTTATTTATGACCAAGGGTAAAAGGAGAACCTGTAAAGAGGCCCCATCTCCAAATACAGTCACTTCAGGGTAAGGGATTCAACATATGAATTTCATGGTCAGGGAGCAAGGTTTGGTCCATAACAACCATCTTGCTACCGAGGAGGGGGACTGAGGGGATGTCATGCTATGGTTCTCAGAGGTCCCCAGCAGTCACCTGCTCATCAGTACCCCTAGGGTTGCCTCCCTTTCCTCCCACATCCCCACCCTCTACAGGTGCTTGCAGGGATCCCGCAGCCAAATCAACCACATGCCCTTGAATCTTGGTCACAGGCGCTGCTTCTGGGGACTCCAAACTCACCCGGTGCCCCTTCCTCCAGCTTTGAACCAGATCTCCAGCCTGGCAGGGAGAGGAGCGGCCAGATGTCACCTTGGGGCAGGGGTGAGCACACCTGTGCAACTTCAGAATCCCAGTCTGGACACCTGACTGGCACTGGCTGACAGGAGTCTCTTTCCCAGGGAATTTGGGGCTGAGACCAAGAGATTCTGGCTCAGCCTCTCAAAGAGAAGCTATGAAACGGGAGCTGGGGCCTTCCCTGGCGGTCCAGTGGTTAAGACTCCCTGCTTTCACTGCAGGGGGTATGGGTTCCATTCCTGGTTGGGCGATTAAGAGCCCATGGTTCGGCCAATAAAATTAAACTAAAAAAACACAAAAACAAAAAACAAAAACACGGAGCTGGAGGAAGCCTGCTTTCTCCATGCCAGGCTGAGAGACAGGGAAGGCAGAGCTGCAGGAAAGGAGGAGAAAGACGGACAGAGAGGCACAGAGGCGAGGCAGTGCAGGGCACTGAGGACGCTCTGACACTGTTTCCTTTTCCTTTCTCTTCTGAGGCCTGGCTGAGCCCTCTCACAACATGTGCTGCATCCTAGCATACCCTCCCTTCCTCCTTTCTGTTTTCTTTAAGGTGTTCTGGGTTAGTGCCCCAGTTACTATTGATGCAAAACAAATTACCCCCAACATCGAGCAGCTTGAAACAACCACGTTACTCTCTCTCCCAGCTTCTATGGGTCAGGAATGGAGGAAGGGCTCCATGGGGTGGTTCTGGTTTAGGACCCTTCACACAGGTGCAACTAGCCATGCCACTCCCACAGGGGTGATATCACTGCTTCTTATTTATGCCACTACATTTGGGTTTCCCTGGTGGCTCAGACGGTAAAGAATCTGCCCACAATGTGGGAGACCTGGGTTCGATCCCTGGGTTGGGAAGATCCCCTGGGGGAGGAAATGGCAACCCACTCCAGTACTCTAGCCTGGAGAATCCCATGGACAGAGGAGCCTGGCAGACTATAGTCCATGGTGTCACAAAGAGTTGGACATGGCTGAGTGACTAAGCTCACACACACACACACACATACCTTTGGGAAGGCGGGCATGCTGCAGTTCATGGGGTGGCAGAGTCGGACAGAACTGAACAACTGAACCACACCACCTTTGGGGGCAATTTGTTTACACAGCAGTATATAATAAACATACCTAGAAAGTGGCAGAGCTGACATCTTGGACTGAGATCTAAGACTGGTGTTTTTCTCCCTAGAAAATATTGAAGCTCCAAGCCTGGGGAGGGCCAGGAAACTTTCGGGAGACTGCAGGTGGTGATGGTTGGGGAAGGCAGCAAGTTTAATGGTTTCCTGAAAGGGGAAGATGGAAGTTTTGTGAATGACCAACCTAGATAGTATATTCAAAAGCAGAGACATTACTTTGCCGACTAAGGTCCGTCTAGTCAAGGTTATGGTTTTTCCTGTGGTCATGTATGGATGTGAGAGTTGGACTGTAAAGAAAGCTGAGCACCGAAGAATTGATGCTTTTGAACTGTGGTGTTGGAGAAGACTCTTGAGAGTCCCTTGGACTGCAAGGAGATCCAACCAGTCCATTCTGAAGGAGATCAGCCCTGGGATTTCTTTGGACTCGTTGCAGTCCATGGGCTTTAACAGTCGCAGTTACTGGGCTCCAGAGCACAGGCTCACTAGTTGCGGCTCACAGGCTTAGCTGCTCTGCAGCCTGTGGGATCTTCCTGGATCAGGGATTGAACCTGTGTCTCTTGCAATGGCAGGTTCTTTACCCCTGAGCCCCCAGGGATGCCCTCTACCTAATTTTTAATTAGGAATTAAATTTTACAAATTGATTCATTAATTAACTATGAGTTAAATTATCTAATTTCTAATTTTAATTAGGTAAGAGCATCTTACAACGAACATCTACATTCCTTTACATCAGTTTCGTAAGTGATTAACATTTTGCCACATCAGTCTTACCGCACTCCAAAAATTTTCTCATGCATTTAGAAGAGAAGTATGCACGACCTAAGCAGAGAGTTCAAATTCTCACAAAGGATGACGCCCACGTAAGCATGAGCCAGAGCCTGCCAGGGACAGATGCTGCCCTTGATTCCCCTCATCCCCCACCCACCCTCCTCCCCAAAAGCAACTAGCAGCATGCTTCTCAAACCACATCACTGGGGCAGGTTTGAAATGAGATTGTTCTCATCATCATCCTTCTAGGGAGGATTAAAGTATTCCTTGGAGAATCAGCAGCAGAAAGCTCTCCAGGCCTTTGAAAATGCAGGTAACACAACAGTTACCTGCTGTTACCTTTCCTAGCTGAAAATGCAGAGAACACAACAGTTGCCGCTCAACTTGTAGAGATGGCCAGCCCTGAAGCTCACCCCAGAATGAACCTCTGGGAAAAGGCGGAAGCAGGCCCAGCTGGCCCCAGGGGGCTCCTGGGAGACTCAGGCAGTTCTGCAAGGATCAGCAAGAGAGTCCTGCCTGGCCTTCCTCTTCCTCCCCTGGGAATCTAGCTGCACGTGACCAGAGGATGCCCTTTGGTTCCCGTTGCCGGCTGTGTCATCTGAGTTGGCGGGCAGATGTGAATAAGCTAGGGCCGGACTGGAGTCGGGGCTGACTGATGGGTTTGTGAGCATAGGTGGGACATTTTAGAATGCAGACTTTATTTCTGTTCAGGCGTGGTGAGGCCAAGAGATCACGAGTCAACTGCCAATGGAAAGACAGGTGATGTCTCACAGGTCCCAAGATGAGGGGGATAAGCCAAGCCATGAAAGGCCCCATGAGAGAACAATGAGGTTGGTCTCAGGCCTGGGTGGGGAGGTGGCTGAGAGCCTTTATTGTGGTTTATACAGGAGGAACCGGAGAAGCAGGGTTAAGTCAGTTTAAAATTGGCTTGTTTGAATCATTTCAGTGGGCCCTGAGGGGTAAGGGGCTGTCCCTAGTTGACTGATGCCTGGCCCTTGGGTATTGAAAGAAGAAGGGTGAATTGGGCCCAAACAGGAGCGTTCCAGAAAAAGAAAGCGGCTGGGGACACGAGTTCTGGGTTGGTTAATTTGCATATGAAAAGCCTGCTAGCAGCCAAGTCTTTTGCTATCTCTAGGAATCAGCCAACTCTGTAGGCTGTGGAGGGTAAGCAAGGCCCCAGATGAATCATAATACAGAAAACTTGTAAAATGTGGTTAAAACAATTCATGAGCCAAGAAATCTATTAAACACTTTCTCCGCGTTAGCTCTTTCAGCCCTGGCAGCGAAATTATGAGGCGTGATCAAATTTATCTGATAAGGACACTGGGAACGTTTCCCACAGTTTGAGAACTCAAATTTATTCATGTTGCAGCAGAGGACTTCCGAATCCTCTGAGCTCTCTCCCCAAGCAGAAGACCTAGGGTTATATTAGATGTAGGGAAAGGGTAGTGTGTGGGTGAAATTTAAATGATACTTTTTTTTTCCATGCCAAGCAGCTTGTGGGATCTTAGTTCCCCAACCAGGGACTGAACCCATACCTTAAGCCGTGAGAGCGCGCAGTCCTAACCACTGGACCACCAGAGAATTGCTGATTTGGTTTACTGATTGACAAAGAAAAGCAGGGCTGTGAGCAAGATCAATAAGGCCTGGGCTGCGAAGGGAACTCATCACCCCATTTCCTTGGAAGATATGACATTAAGCTCAGTATGTAACACTGAGTCTGGAGACCCCTTATCTGAAGCTCTGAACCTGGGCTGGGGCTGGAGGTTATGTCTCCAGGTCAGAGTTATTTAGACCCCCTCAGGCAAAAATGGAACATCCCATTCTCATTAATTTGATTTCAAATGTCCAAGTCTCTGAGAGTCGATTTTAGAGAATGATGCTTCTCCACCTTTTGTCCTTGGAAGTTAATTAACAAAAGCAATTTTACAGATTCACAGAGTAGTACTGTTCAATACCCATTTCACAGATGAGGAAACTGAGGCTCAGCAATTTAAGTCTCTTTTTCTAAGTCATGACTGAATCAGCAGCAAACCATACCTATCTGGCTCCAGAGCCTGGAGTCTAATACTTTCCAGACTGCAGTGTGAGCACTAAGAGGAGGGCACTCAGAACTCCCTCCCTCACCCACCCCAGGGCTTCATCCCAGACTCCCACGTGGAAAAAGCTAGACATAAATTTCTGAGTCTTGAGCATGTGTCAAAGTTGATTTCTCACCAACAGTGGGGTTGCAGGAGGTGGGGGGTGGCGGGAGGCC
>SJYX01006950.1:93013-123726 GCA_006410675.1 Oreotragus oreotragus
GCTATGGTTTTTCCAGTGGTCATGTATGGATGTGAGAGTTGGACTATGAAGAAAGCTGAGCACCAAAGAATTGATGCTTTTGAACTGTGGTGTTAGAGAAGACTCTTGAGAGTCCCTTGGACTGCAAGGAGATACAACCAGTCCATCCTAAAGGAGATCAGTCCTGGGTGTTCATTGGAAGGATTGATGCTGAAGCTGAAACTCCAGTACTTTGGCCACCTCATGCGAAGAGTTGACTCATTGGAAAAGACCCTGGTGCTGGGAGGGATTGGGGGCAGGAGGAGAAGGGGACGACAGAGGATGAGATGGCTGGATGGCATCACCAACTTGACAGACATGAGTTTGAGTGAACTCCAAGAGTTGGTGATGGACAGGGAGGCCTGGCGTGCTGTGATTCATGGGGTCGCAAAGAGTCAGACACAACTGAGCGACTGAACTGAACTGAACTGACAATGCAGGATACTTGGATTCGGTCCCTGGTTGGGCAAGATCTCCTGAAGAAGGGAATGGCAACCCACTCCAGTATTCTTGCCTGGGAAATCCCATGGACAGAGGAGCCTGGTGGGTTACAGTCCGTGGGGTCACGAAAAGTCAGACATGACTGAATGACTAACACTTTGACTTTTCTGCAAATCAGTGACAGGTGAACTACACTATTTTTCCAGGCAAGGGAAGACGAAAGAAATATAGTTCAAATTTAGTTGCTGCTGCTGCTGCTAAGTCACTTCAATCTTGTCCAACTCTGTGCGACCCTATAGACAGCAGCCTACCAGGCTCCCCCATCCCTGGGATTCTCCAGGCAAGAACACTGGAGTGGGTTGTCATTTCCTTCTCCAATGCATGAAAGTGAAAAGTGAAAGTGTAGTCGGTCAGTCGTGCCCTTCTCTGAAATTTAGTTGAGCTGTACCCTTATACGAGTTGGTTCTTGGGAGAGGCTGCTTAACCAACCGTGAGATGATGTCCAGCTACCAGTCAGGGAAAACAAAAGTCCTTTCGTTGCTAGAGCACGTTGCTAGGGGAAAATGTAGGTGTTGGCTGGCAGGATGATCTTTCTCTAGGCTGCTGACGGCTTTTTGCCCCTGAGGGGAAAAGAGTTGCCTTTGCAGTGGCAGAAGCTAAAGACTCAAGGTCTTCAGAGAGTAATTTTTACTTTTTCTCTTTTTAAAATGTGGAATACAGTTGATCAGTTTCAGGTGTACAGAAAAGTGAGTCAGTTATACATATCCACATATCCACTCTTTTTTAGATTCATTTCCCATATACTGCAAGGAAATCAAACCAGTAAATCCTAAAGGAAATCAACCCTGAATATTCATTGGAAGGACTGATGCTGAGGCTGTAGCTCCAATACTTTGACCACCTGATGCGAAGAACCAAGTCGTTGAAAAAGACCACGATGCTGCGAAAGACTGAAGGCAAAAGGAGACAGGGCGGCAAAAGATGAGATGGTTAGAAAGCATCGCTAACTCAATGGACATGAATTTGAGCAAACTGGGAGACGGTGAAGGACAGAGGAGCCCAGCATGCTGCAGTTCACAGGGTATCAACAGAGTCGGACGTAACTCAGCAATTGAACAACCACCACCGCCATATAGGCCATTAGAGAGTGTCGAGTAGAGTTCCCTGTGCTATACACCAGGTTCTTATCAGTTTTTTATTTTATATATAGCAGTGTGTCTATGTCAATCCCAGTCTCCCCATTTATCCCTCTCCTCTTTATCCCCTGGTAACTGTAAGTTTCTTTTCTACATCCATGACTCTACTTCTGTTTTGTAAGTTCATTTGTACCACCCCCTCTTTTTTTCCCTTAGATTTCACAGAGAGATTTATTTAGATCAGCAAAAGGTAGTTTTGTCCAGACCGGACACTCTTAGATGGTCCTCGTAAATTCTGTGCATTTATACTCGAAACACCCGATGCCCATAGTTGCCTTTTCACCTGTTCTTATTGACAAGCCCCCAGTGGGGTCTCCGAGCAGCTGAGCTACTGGTGCTTCTCAGCAACCACAGATGTGGAAGATGACATCCTGCCATCTGATTTCATTTCTACCTCAAAACAGTACCTTCATCCTTGAAAACAACTTCACTCTTAAGAACAATTTCATTTTTGTTATAAACGAGTGGATCTGAAATCGTATCATAATCACTACACAGCAGACAGACTGGCTGGACCCAGGGGCACTTCACCATTAGGCTCCACAGTCCAGTCTAGCAGCCTGCAGCTGGTGGCTGGGGAATTTACCTAAAACAAGCCCCCGGCTGATGGTTTCCTAAAGAGCCAACCTACTCTGCAGTTCACGTATAACTCACACTCTCTTGAAAGGGTTTCTTCCATTCTTTCATTTTTCTAGGCTCTTTAAAAAACAATGTGATACTGAATTAACAGCGCTGCTGATGTCAGTTTCTTGATTTTGAATAAGTGCTACTGATATGTAAAATATGAGCCTTGAAGGAAAGCTGGGTGTGATACAATAGAAACTAAATATTTGGTCTTTGACCCCAGTTCCTGGCACACAGTTCCTGAAATCTTCAAAGTGAGAGTGTTCTGTGTAGGCAAATGAGGTGACTGGTTATTGTGGGTCCCTAGAAAGCCGGGAGAAATATCAATAACCTCAGATATGCAGGTGACACCACCCTTATAGCAGAAAGTGAAGAGGAGTTAAAGAGCCTCTTGATGAAAGTGAAAGAGGACAATGAAAAAGCTGACTTAAAGCTCAATATTCAGAAAACTAAGATCATGGCATCTGGTCCCATCACTTCATGGGAAATAGATGGGGAAACAGTGGAAACAGTGTTAGACTTTATTTGGGGGAGCTCCAAAATCACTGCAGATGATGATAGCAGCCATGAAATTAAAAGATGCTTACTCCATGGAAGGAAAGTTATGACCAACCTAGACAGCATATTGAAAAGCAGAGACATTACTTTGCCAACAAAGGTCTGTCTAGTCAAGGCTATGGTTTTTCCAGTGGTCATGTATGGATGTGAGAGTTGGACTATGAAGAAAGCTGAGCTCAGAAGGATTGATGCTTTTGAACTGTGGTGTTGGAGAAGGAAGTGTTTTGTTTGAAATTACTAGGAAAAAAAAAATTTCACAAATAAAACAAAATAGGTTAATGACTGGTTACAGATTTAAAATTCTGTATTTCTTATTTTCTATACTTAAACCTAGGAGTATTGCTTTCAAACTTTTTAAAGAATTGGAATATTTTTTACTCTGTAATACAGGTTAGAAACAAAATATCCATTTTATTTTAATAAGCAAGGATTCCTACTTTACCCCTTCAACTAGTATTCTTTTTATTAGTTCATTTCTGTACTTTTGAAATGTAAAGGATAAGATTATAAAACTTCTCTATGTATCTATCACTAGTTTCTTCAGTTATCAAATTTAATCTTGTTTTAAGAAAGCCGGGAGAAATATCAATAACCTCAGATATGCAGGTGACACCACCCTTATAGCAGAAAGTGAAGAGGAGTTAAAGAGCCTCTTGATGAAAGTGAAAGAGGACAATGAAAAAGCTGACTTAAAGCTCAATATTCAGAAAACTAAGATCATGGCATCTGGTCCCATCACTTCATGGGAAATAGATGGGGAAACAGTGGAAACAGTGTTAGACTTTATTTGGGGGAGCTCCAAAATCACTGCAGATGATGATAGCAGCCATGAAATTAAAAGATGCTTACTCCATGGAAGGAAAGTTATGACCAACCTAGACAGCATATTGAAAAGCAGAGACATTACTTTGCCAACAAAGGTCTGTCTAGTCAAGGCTATGGTTTTTCCAGTGGTCATGTATGGATGTGAGAGTTGGACTATGAAGAAAGCTGAGCTCAGAAGGATTGATGCTTTTGAACTGTGGTGTTGGAGAAGACTCTTGAGAGTCCCTTGGACTGCAAGGAGATCCAACCAGTCCATCCTAAAGGAAATCAGTCCTGGGTGTGCTTTGGAAGGACTGATGCTAAAGCTGAAACTCCAGTACTTTGGCCACCTCATGCGAAGAGTTGAGTCATTGGAAAAAACTCTGATGCTGGGAGGGATTGAGGGCAAGAGGAGAAGGGGACAACAGAGGATGAGATGGCTGGATGGCATCACCGACTCGATGGACGTGAGTCTGAGTGAACTCCGGGAGTTGGTGATGGACAGGGAGGCCTGGTGTGCTGCGATTCATGGGGTCACAAAGAATCGGACACGACTGAGTGACTGAACTGAACTGAACTGAGAAAGCATCAGGATAGGGGGCTGGTCACCAGAAAGACCAAGGCACGATTAGAAGGGTCAAACTTTCTAACCCTAACCCTCATCCCACCTTGGACCTCTAGGGAAGGGACAGAGGTCAGAGGTTGAGTGAATCACTAGTGGCCAATGGTGTAATCAGTCATGCCTGTGTGATGAAACTTCCATAAAAACCCCAAGTGACAGGATTCAGAAAGCTTCTGGGTTGGAGAAGACATCAAGTTTCTAGGAGGAGGATGCTCCCAGAGAGGGTATGGAAGTTTTGCACACATATACCCCATACCTAGCCTTATGCATCTCTTCTATTTGGCTGTTTCTGAGCTATATCCTTTATAAAAATAAATAAATAAATAAATACAGCAGGACATCCCTGGCAGTCCAGCAGTTAAGGCTCCATGCTTCCAATGCAGGAGGCATGGGTTCCACCTCTGGTCAGGGAACAAAGATCCCACGTGCCACGAGGTTCAGCCATAAAATACTAACAATAAACCACAAAATGCAAGTTAAGTGCTCCCTGAGTTTTTTAAGCTGTTCTGGCAAATGACTAAACCGCAAAGGGAGGGGGCTGTGGAAACCCCCAACCTTGTAGCCAAGTCTGAGTGAAGTTCAGGTAACTTGGGGACCCAATCCTTGCCACTGGCATCTGAAGTGAGGGCAATCTTTGGGGCTGAAGCCCCTATGGTCTGACTGACTCTGGGCAGCTCTTGTCATACTGAACTGCAGGACCCTAGCTGGTGTTAGAAACTCAGACAGTATGAGAAAAGAAAACCACACATTTAGTATCAGTAGTATTGTGAGTAAAAACATCTCAGTAAGTGAAGAGTGCACCCAGGAACGCTTGCTCCTATTTCTGCAACTTCTTTTGAGTTAAACTATTTCAAAACGAAATGTTACAATTTTCTTTTAAAAGATGTGAAGGGCACTTGAATTTAACTTTTCATTTACAATAAACTTTTTTTTTTTTTTTTCAAATTTGCAGCTTTTTGCCAAGGACAGCGTTATATTACACACCTCTCTATTTTATCTACCTTGGCAAGACTTTGTGGACTTTTGAAGCAATTCGCCTAAGCACCTTGCCTTTCTAAAATAAAATTTAAAGTTAGCTTTCATTGTCCATTAAATGTAATGTAAAATTTTACAACACTCAGATGCAAATACATTCCAGAGGGGTTGAATGTAGGGTAAGCCACTCATTCAGAGAAGTCACCCAAGATTTAGAAGCAGAAGTTCAGAACCTAGAACCTGCCTCCTTTGGGTAAGTGGAGGAGTTGTCTGCAGACCAGCTCAACCTAAACCTGGATAATGCAAGTAAACACTTTTTGAGTGCTTACTGTGTGCCGAGCACAGTTTTAAGAGCCTTATTGGATTAAGTCGCTTAATCTTCACATCAACCCTGTTGCTGTTTAGTCCCTAAGTTGACTCTTGCAACCCCATGGACTGTAACCTGCCAGGTTCCTCTGTCCATGGGATTTTCCAGGCAAGAATACTAGAGTGGGCTGCATTTCCTTCTCCAGGGGATCTTCCTGACCCAGGGATTGAACTGGAATCTCCTGCATTGGTAGGCAGATTCCTTACCACTGNCTCTTGCAACCCCATGGACTGTAACCTGCCAGGTTCCTCTGTCCATGGGATTTTCCAGGCAAGAATACTAGAGTGGGCTGCATTTCCTTCTCCAGGGGATCTTCCTGACCCAGGGATTGAACTGGAATCTCCTGCATTGGTAGGCAGATTCCTTACCACTGAGCCACCAGCAAAACCTCAACCCTAGCAAGAAGGTATTAGTAGTTTTACAAGATCATACAGCCAATGTGTGGCAAGACTGAAATCTGAACCCTGGCCATCCAGCACGAAGTCTTCACTGCCCTGCTACAGAAGCAGGCTGAGGCACGGGCCTGGCTTCAGACTGTGGTCACGTGTGGTCCCTTCCAAGTCCCTCACCAGACTTCACTGCATCCCTGTTTGCCTGGTGTCCCTGGAAACGGACTCTAAGACAGGAAGCTGCATGTGAGAGGTCTGCCGGGAGAGTGTTTTCAGGTCCAGCCTTGTGAGGTGGTGAGGAAGGCAGGCTTGGGTGGAGAGAGAAGCTGATCTACTGTGGGAAAGAAAGTGAGGCCTCGGACCACTCTGCGGCTCCACAGGGAGCTCAAGTTGAGACCAAAGACTTACTGTGGGTTGAGCTGTGTTCCCACCAAGAAGATGAAGTTCCAGATCCCCAGGACCTGGAGTGAGTGTGAACTTATTTGGAAATAGGGTCTTTACACTCATCAAGCTGAGGTCATCAGGGTGGGCCTTCATCCATTAGGACTGTGTCCTTATAAAAGGAGGAGCATCCAGATGGAGACAGCAGATCGGGCGAGGACAGCAGTCTACCCCGAGTCAAGGCATGGCTGGGCATGGTGCGGTAACAAGCAGCCGGGAGAGGGGGCGGCCAAAGGAGAATGAGCGTGGTGGGGAGGGGTGGCGAGAAACGAGGGCAGAAAGCTAACTGTGAAGGTGGGGTGGATGTGTCGGTGAGCTGAGGACTTGACGTTTACTCTTCTTGAGAGGGAGCAGAACAAAGACACGATTTCTGTTTTAATGGAATCCCTGTGGCTATATGTAGGGGAAAGATGGCGGGGGCCAGAAGGCAATATCAGGGAGACAGGGGAGACGATGATGACCCAGGCCATGGGGGACAGGGCCCAGGCCAGGGTACTCCTAGTCTCTTGAAACTGGAACCCAGGTGTCCATCAATAGAGGAGTGGATGAACAAATGATGCAAACTCCATACAGTGGACTACTACACAGCCATAAAAAGGAATAAGCTATGGATAACCCATCTCCAAACTGTCATGCTGAGTAAACGCAGCCAGGCGAGAACAGAGCACCTGCTGTGTGATTCCGCTTATAGAAAAGAGGAGAAAATGTAAACTAACCTCTAGTGACAGAAAGCTGAAGTGGATGCCTGGGGTGTCAGGGGTGGGGGGACCCAAAGGGAAAGCAATGGGAGATTCAGGAGGTATTCCGGAGGTAGAGTTAACAGGATCTGACGGCCTACTGGATCGAGTAGTATGAGACAGAGAGGTGCTGGGGATGACTGCAAGGTGTGGGAGGGCTGAGCATGGATGTACTGGGAAGAGGGCAGAGTGGAGGTGACAACGCTGAGTTCCTATATGGGGCTTGAAGGGCTGGTGGGTCCTATGCGGCAACTTACAGGAAACAGGGGAAAAGATTGTTCTGGTTCTCAGAAGGGAGGTGGGCAACAGAGGAGGATTCTGGGGAAACATGGAATGGGGGCATGGTGCTGGTAAACTAGTCCTCTGAAAGAAAAGCAAATGCCCTGATTTGTTCTGCTTATGGGTTTCTGTGGAGTGCACATTCCCACCAATGGCTACTAATGGCTTCACAAGGAGCTGGCATTCCTGAGTATTTCTCGCTCAGCCAACCCGGTAGGAGTTGGCTCCAGCAGCCATTATGAAGGGTTGAAGACAGTAACAATCCTGAGAATGACCATCTAGCAAGCGCTAATTCTGTCCCAACTGTAACGCATCCTGTCTCCTTCAGTTTTCACAATGTGCTCTCCTCTCAGAGGAGGAAATGGAGACACGGAGTGGGGCTTTGCTCAAAGCCTCAGCCACCAAACGCAAGTGGAAAAACTGGGACTAAGACTCAGCAGACAGATGCAGCGCGGCATGTATTTTGTTTCATTTTGCTTTTTGATTTATAACGTTGTGTTAGTTTTTGCTGTACAGCAAAAGTGAATCAGTTATACGTATACATATATTCACTCTTTTTTGATTCTTTTTCCACAAGGTCATTACAGAATAGAGTTCCCTGTGCTATAGAGTAGGTCCTTATTATCTTTTTTATATATAGTAGTGTGTATATATCAATCCCAATCTCCCAACTCATCCCTCCCCTCTGACCCCCGTGGTAACTATAAGATTGCTTTTTTACATCTGTGGCTCTATTTCTGTTTTGTAAATAAGTTCATTTGCATCACTTTTTAAGATTCCATATATAAGTGATATCATACGATATTTGTCTTTGACTTCACTCAGGAGGACAATCTCTGGTCCACCCATGTTGCTGCAAATGGCATAGTTGCATTCTTTTTTTGTGGCTGAGTAACATTCCGGTGTATATATGTACCACATTTTCTTTATCCATTCGTCTGTCGGTAGACATTCCAGTTGCTTCCATGTCCTGGCTGTTGTAAATAGTGCTTCAGTGAACACTGGGGTGCATCTATCTTTCTGAATTAGAGTTTTCATCTTCCCTAGATATATGTCCAAGAGTGAGACTGCTGGATCGCATGACAGCTCTATGTTTAGTTATAGAAACTTCGTATTGTTTTCCATAATGGTTGCACCTATTTCTATTTCCACCAACAGTGTAGGAGGGCTCCCTCTTCTCCACACGCTCTCCAACATTTACCATTTGTAGGTTTTTTTGATGATGGCCATTCCCATATGAGGTGACACCTCGCAGTTTTGTGTTTCTCTAATAGTTAGAGATGTTAAGGATCTTGTCATGTTCCCGTTGGCCATCTGTGTGTATTCTTTGAGAAATGTCTTAGATCTTGCACCCATTTTCTGATGGGGGTTTGTTTTTTATATGGAGCTGCATGAGCTGTTTGTATATTTTGGAGATTAATCCCTTGTCGGTCTGTTTGTTTGCAAATATTTTTTCCCATTCCGTGGGTTGTCTTTTTCTTTATGGTTTCCTTTCCTATGCAAACGTTTTAAAGTTTAATTAGGCCCCATTTGTTTTTGTTTTCATTTTCATTACTCTAGGAGGTGGATCCAAAAAGATCTTGTGGTAGTGTTCTACCTACGTTTTCCTCTGAGAATTTTATTGTGTCCTGCCTGACATTGAGGTCTTTAATCCATTTTGAGTTTATTTTTGTGTATAGTGTTAGGCTGCATAAGTGCTGATACTTTGATTGCTATGGCCCAGAAGCTTCCTGAACTGAGCCACTCACCACCCAGCAGGCACTATCCTAGGACTGTTACTTCTAACAAATCTAAGAGGTAGATTCCATTATGATTCCATTTTAGATAGGGAAACTGTGGGTCGAAGGAACAATAGCTTGTTTGATGGCTCATGGCTCGCTGATGATGAAGGCAGGACTTGTACCCAGGCAGGCTGGCTCCACGACTATGCCCTCAACCTCTGGGTTATGCCACCCACAGGCCAGGCTGCATTCCCCACCCTTAATTCAGATCACTGAATCTTACTAAGAAGCTGAGCTCAGAGGTTTCAGGAACAAGCAGTTTTATCACACTCTTAGTCCAGTCACCAACATTTCCTCCCATTGTTCAGTTTGTCTAAGAAGACCAGATTTTAGTGACTCGGGGATTGTTCTAGTTGGCACAATCAGGACAAGAGACACCTGGCAAAAAGGAATGGGGAGGTTGGGGAGACAAATACTAGTGGTTGCAGTGGGCATGGCTTGGGAGGTTGTGAGGTAGGGAAGCTCAGATGCTGCCCATGATCAGAGCCTCAGGTCAGCACCCCTCCAGTATGCCACTGTGCTCACTCAGGATTCCCAGCCAGGGGCGCCTGAGGGAATTTGTTTCCCTTTGGGTGGCCAAAAATGCAAGAGAGCTTAGGGGCTATGAGCAGTTATGTTCTTGCCTCTGTGGAAAAAGTCAAGCTTTAAGAAGAGAAAAGAATGAATGCAAGGTACAGAGGGAGGCAGATATGAAAGGGAGAAAAAAAATCCCTGCAGAGGTTTGAGCTTCTGGTCTGGGTGTCCTTGAAACACAGCCCCACTCTTATCTTGGAATTCCCTTACAACAAGTTTTCCTTTTTCCTTCCAGTGGGATTCCTGTCATGCAGCCCCAAAAGAATTTCAAGAGATACACTTGCCTTGACAGAATATATCCTGACTTTCTTCTCCATGAGAGAGTACTTTTGTCAAGAGTAGGTTCAACTGCTCATAACAGAAAAACCCAAAATCATATAACCTAAACAAGCTGGAAGCTTAATTTGTCTTTACACAGAGTCTAGTGGTAGAGCATCCAGGCTAATGTGGCAGCTTCATAGTCATTAGTACCCAGCCTCCTTCAATATTATTGTTCTGGCATCTTCAGTATATAGCTTGTGATCCAAGATGGTTGCTGGAGCTCCAGCCATCATATCCACATTCCAGTCAGTAGTGTAAAGGACAAAGGACTTAGAAAAATTCTTTAAGACCAACCCCGAGAAGGCCCACACAATGCTTCTACTGGCACCTATTGGCCAAAATGTCATCACCTGGCCATACTTAGGGAAACATAGACAATCTAATTTTTGCTGGTTTAATGTGTCCATTTGAAAATCAAGGTTTGTATTACTAAGGGAGAAAGGGGCAGCAGTATCAGAGGACTCTCTTCCAGAATCTTATCCTTCAGCAGAGATGGAGGGCATCCTGAAGCTTCCACAAAAGCCCTCTAAACTGAGAGGTTTCCTCACAGGCCTTCGAAGAACTGATTGCACCAAAACCAGACTATCAACAGTGGGCCAGTGGATGTAGCTCACCAGGCGACAGGTGGTGACCTGGGAAGCAGACACAAGCCAAAGAGCTGTCGATCTTCTGTTAGAGTCCCGTTTCATCCCTTTTTATCAACAGAGGAAACCATCCCAGCCCCACCCAGGGCAAGGTTCCTGCTGCCCAGCTGGGAGCTGACACTAATCAAGAATCCAGACTTCCCATGAGGCAACAACAATGAATGCTTACCTGAGACTCCCAAAAGCTGTAAATGGGGAGGGGCTCTGGCCTCTTGCCACCCCCAGAGATAGAAGACCCCCAGTTCTCCCCTGGCCCACTGTCTGGACACCCATCCTACCAATGTCCTCTTTTAAAATACACACTTTCACCAACAGGAGGCGCCATTCACAAAGCATATCCAACCGAGTTATGCAAGGCAGTGGCATCCTGGTCCACCTCCTAATGGGGTGGAAATGGAGCAGAAGAACTAGGTTGAGGGGTCTATAAATTTTTTATGGCATACAAGTATTACAGTCATATTCATAATACAGTACTGGGAACCTTGTTGCTTTTTGAAAAAATATCACTTATCTAAGTAAGTGTAGGCTGACACACAGTTTCTCCAATTATGAGGGGGAGGGAGAAAGATATACTGGAATTTAATTCTTTGAAAGCAAAGTCATAAAAACACTAAGAAAGCTAACATGTTAATTTTATATTAAATGTATAAATATATACAGCTTATGCCTATGTAAGGAGAGGCACCTCAAAACAAGGCTTGCACATGATGTTCTACACATATATTCTTGTGTATTTATTGAAAAAAAATCTGTGTGTAAGTGGACCCATGCAGCTCAAAACTGTGTCATTCAAGGGTTAACTGTACTCGGCAATAAAAAGAAATGAAGTACTGGGACAAGTGGCTGAATTTCAAAAACATGCTGAGTTAAATGACTGCTCAGAATGGACTCAAAAGAAGGCATTCAGTGTAATTCCCTTGATAAGAAATGCTGAGAGAGACAAATCTAATTTTTTTTTTCCCTAAAAAAAGGCCAATCAGTGGTTGCCTGGGATGCAGGGATTAACTGCAAAGAGGCACAAAGGAATCTCTTGGAGTCACAAAAACGTTTTGCATCTTGACTGTAGTGGCGGTTGTGCGTGCGTGCTAAGTCGCTTCAGTCATGTCTGACTCTGTGACTCTATGGACAGTAGCTTGCCAGGCTTCTCTGTCCAAGGGATTCTCCAGGCAAAACTATTGGAGGGGGCTGCCATGTCCTCCTCCAGGGGATCTCCCCAACTTAGGGGTCAAACTCGTGTTTCTTACATCTCCTGCACTGGCAGGCAGGTTCTTTACAACCAGTACCACCTGGGAAGCCCAGTGGTGGTTACATAGATTAAATACATCAAATGTGCACTTGAAAAACACTCAAAGTATAGTTAATTTACAATGTTTTGTTGGTTTCAAGTGTAGAGCAAAATGATTTGAACCTGCACAGATTTTCAAAATCACCCATGATCTGGTCCTACCATGCTTATTCACAGTTAGCAGCTATCAGTCTCACATAAACCATCTAAGGCCTCCCTACCGTCATCTTGACTTTCATATCTGTAATTTTGCTTTTTTTTTTTTTTAAACCTGACCTGATACGTCTTTCCCTAAAACTTCAAAGTCTGGTACATGGCTTGTCCTCTACAAACCTTCCCTGGCAGTTCCAGTTTATACTGACCTCCTTACAAACTCAATTGTTCTCGCATTAGAATCAGGTGTGGACCTTCTGCCCACCTCTGTGAGACACTGACACAGTGGCTCTCATATGGAGCCTGAGGATCTGTATGTTCACAGAGCTGTACTAATGATTCTGATATATACACAGGAATGCAAAGTACCTCTCTGGCATGTAATATGCCTCCTGTACCAATCAATGAAGCATGTGTTCAATATTTCCTCCACTGCCTGGGGGCCCTGGGGATACACAGACATAGTAGCATCCTTATGTTCAGGTAGCACAGAGTGTAGCTGTGGCGTTCCCTCAAATAAATGTGATGGGAACTATGAAGGAGGTGTGGGTCCAGTGCTTTGGGAGCAGAATGGTAAATGGTTACCAAAGGGAGCATGGAGGAAGTTGAGGTGGCCCTTGAAGAAGAGTTGGATTTTGTTGTTGTTTAATTTTTAAGTCATGTTTTAAGCCTGGTGGGCTGCGGTCTATGGGGTTGCACAGAGTTGGACACGACTGAAGCGACTTAGCAGCAGCAGGGAATGATATCGCAAACCCCACGGGCCAGGCACCCCTTCACCCCACAGCAGGTGCAGCTTTGTGGTGTTGAAGCTATCGGAACCTGACTTAAATTCGCTTCTCAAACTAACATGCCTTCTTTTGTTTTGGAAACTCTGATATCACAGCAGAGTAACCCAGTTATCCGTTTTGGTCCTGTATTAAACTGTGGGTCTGCCTAAGAATTCCTGTCCTCATCCTTCCTAAGTAGACTGTTTATGGCTCGGAGGCAGAACATTCCATTGAGATTAAGCTGCTCTGAATGTCAAGAGCATGGACTTTGAAGTAATAGAAAACTGGTCCACTCACAGATGATGGCTTGCTGGCTGTGTGACCTCAGACAACTCAGCCAACGTCTCTGAGCTTGTTTAGTCATTGCATATGGTTGTTGTGAGGGTCATGTGATACAACACTCTAAAAGGATTTAAATGTTGTGCATGTCCAGCCCTGGGTCAGGGTTTAAAAATGTCATTATTCTTTTTAGCTAAAATGAAGGAAATTTTGAGGGGGGGGGGCTCTAAAGGAAAGATCACTTTACCCTTACTGTTATTGCTTTGGCCACCTGATGCAAACAGCTGACTCGCTGGAAAAGACCCTGATGCTGGGAAAGATTGAAGGCAGGAGGAGAAGGGGGCGACAGAGGACGAGATGGTTGAACGGCATCACCGACTGGATGGACATGAGTGTGCGCAAGCTCCGGGAGATGGTGAAGGACAGGGAGGCCCGGCGTGCTGCCGCCCATGGGGTCACAGAGTCAGACACGACTGAGCGAAAGAACAACAGCAATTATGACTGCAGTGAAGCGTTAGTCACTCAGTCGTGTCTGACTGTTCGCGACCCCACGGACTGTAGTCCATCAGGCTCCTCTGTCCGTGGGATTCTCCAGGCAGGAATCCTGGAGTGGGTAGCTATGCCCTGCTCCAGGGGATCCTCTGGACCCAGGGATCAAACCCGGGTCTCCTGCATTGCAGGAAGATTCTTTACCCTCTGAGCCACTAGGGAAGCCCAGCTACCACATTCAGTATTACTATTTAATTATAACAAGCATTCTGCCAAGTTGTTTCCACATATTCTTATTTACTCTTACAAGGCCAACATAACCTTGATCAAAATGCTCATCTTTTCTCGCCCCTTCTTCTGAAAAATAATAGTGTCGAACACTCTCTCGGGTCCCTTTGGCCACGGGGTCCTGAAGGAACACCTCTAGCAATCTCCTAACTCTCCCTGAAGTCCAGAGCTGGCAGCCCTACAGTTTCCACTGCCAGGCTCGCTCCCTCACCCTTCCAGGTTTCCACTACTGCATCCCCCTCACCTCCTCCCGCAGGAAACAACCCCCCCACTCAGCCCTCTTCTCTTCTCTCGTGGAGCTTGGCTTTCTCCTGCCGGGGTTGCTTAACCATAGCTGAATTAGTTTTTGTCTTAATTTGTTTTTCTATGTGTCTAAGAGCCTTCAGTAGATTAAGAGAGCCAAAACCAACGGAACTACTCAGTACCACTGGTCCTTGGTCACGTCCGAGCAATGCTTTCACTGTCATCTTTTCTATTCTGTGGACACCACAGTCTGATGCGATTTCATTTAGACAGAGAGGATGCTTCCAGGAGACTTAATAAAGATTCTACAGCCATGGCATCCAGTCCCTTCACGTCACGGCTAATAAAAGGGGAAGAAAGTGGGAGCAGTGACAGATTTTCTCTTCTTAGGCTCCAAAGTCACTGTGTACAGTGACTGCAGCCATGAAATTAGAAGATGCCTGCTTCTTGGAAGGAAAGCTATGACAAACCTAGACAGTGTATTAAAAAGCAAAGACATCACCTTGCTAACAAAGGTCCATCTAGTCAAAGCTATGGTCTTTCCAGTAGTCATGTATGGATGTGAAAGGTGGTCCATAAAGAAGGCTGAGCACTGAGGAGTTGGTGCTTTCAAACTGTGGTGCTGGGGAAGACTCTTGAGAGTCCCTTGGGCTGCAAGATGATCAAGCTAGTCAATCCTAAAGGAAATACCCTGAATCCTCATTGGAAGGACTGATGCTGAAGCTGAAGCTCCAATACTTTGACCTCCTGATATGAACAGCTGATTCACTGGTAAAGACTCTGATGCTGGGAAAGACTGAAGGCAAAAAGAGAAGGCAGAAGCAGAGGATAAGATGGTTAGAGGGCATCAGCGATTCAAAGGACATGAACTTGGGTGAATTCTAAGAGATGGTGAGGGACACGGAGGCCTGGCATGCTGCAGTCCATG
Organism: Oreotragus oreotragus; assembly: GCA_006410675.1. NCBI lineage: Eukaryota > Metazoa > Chordata > Mammalia > Artiodactyla > Bovidae > Oreotragus > Oreotragus oreotragus. The sequence goes on from SJYX01006950.1 coordinate 108,216, forward strand.
GGGTTGCAGAGTTGGACACGACTGTGCTCCTGAACAGCCACAGCCATTTTAATAATCAGGAAATGATACTGAAAATATATCTGTGAGTAGCAAAAATCTATCTACTTCAAAGCTGTCACCACAGACTAAATAATAATGTTCCCTATTCGGCATCCTTTCTGTACCTCAAGAAGTCTTGTCAAGTCCTGTATTTAATATCCAGGATATTTAATTTACCACAGAGTTAACTCAGATATATTTGTATTACTTTCATGCAGAGCTCTGCAAGTCCCCAAGACTTAAAATAATGGAGGGCTGACCTGTAGGTGAATAATTACTTTTTTCCTTTTCATGTATTGTACTCACTAAAATATACTGATGCATTAATAAATGGCATACCTTTTGTCCTAAATTTTAACAAAATAGCTGTTTTACAGGAGCCTGGATTGCAGCGTGCACTGTATTGACATCATGATAGGAAAGTGCGGCATTTTAGTAATTAAGTTAAGCAGTGATTTTGCCCCCACAACTCAATTTTCTTTCCAGTTTTCCAACCCCAATTTAGAACTACTGAACCTGAAACTTGCTGAGAAGAATGTATGTACTCATCTTAATTTCCCCCTTCAGTGTGCTTAAGGGAACAAAACCCTCTCTTCTTGGAGCAACTCCCACTACACTTCCTATATGTCTTCTTCCCTCCTCAAAGATCAAATTGAGCTTTTAATATCTTTGCCATTCTGTTAGGTTCCTGCTCACCATGGTCTGATTTCCTCAGAAGCATCTTCTTGGGGGGAATGAGGCAGCTGAAGCCCAGAGCCCTCTCTTGCCCCGGGGCGCAGCGATGAAGTGGCGGACCCAGGACGCTCACGGGTGGGAAGCGGCTTCTGGTGCCTGCTCCAGCAGAAGGCGCTCTGCTCCTTGCAGTCTCCACACCTATCGCCGACACCGGGTGTGCCTGGCGCGTCAGCTTTTGAAGTGTTGAGGCCTGGACTTCAGATTCCCTAGAGCTCAGTTCTGACATTTCTAACTCTACTTGATCTGTCACTACTCTTGAGCTTGGATCTTCTCCATCAGCGAAGCAAGTCTTTTTATTCCCCAGGACATGCCATATGAGCGATCTTCTTGATGAAAGTCCTGTTTAGAGTATTCATTTTTCAAATTTTCAGGAAGTGGCCATGTTGTTTCTTGTGTCTCCTTTTTGTTTTATTTTGTGTTTCTATTTAACGCAAGACTGCCTTGCATAACACTTTAGATCAAGACATTTAAATCTGCTCACTTATTCAAAGGCTGACCCAATTCCTTTGCTTGGCCCCATGACAGTAAACGTGTTAGTCAGTCAGTCGTGTCCGGCTCTTTGCAAGCGCATGGACTGCGGCCCGCCAGGCTCCTCTGTCCATAGAATTCTCCAGGCAAGAACACTGGAGTGGGTTGCCGTTCCCTTCTCCAGGGGACTGACCCAGGGATCAAACCCAGGTCTCCTGCATTGCAGGCGGATTCTTTACCGTCTGAGCCACCAGGGAAACCCTTACATCTATATATACCAGTTCTTTTATGATGGGCATTAAGGTTATGTCAAGTCGCTTGTTATAAAGAGAGATGCTATAACTTGTATTTTGTGTGTGTGCGTGTATTTTTGTGCACTGGTGTCAATACATCTGAAAAACATATTCTTAAAAATAGTGCAGGTTTCATTTCACTAGACATCAGGTTGTTTGTCTTGGTGTACAGTTTCTTAGTTTTGGGTTTTGCTTTGGGGCGCTCTCTAACCCCCGGGCTGGGAGGGAGTTTCTTCTGAGGATCCTGGACATATGGCTTATGTGACACAGCACCCAACAGCAATTTCTTAGAGCTGCGCGGACCGCTCAGAATCCAGGGATTTCTCATTTAGGTTTCAGAAAGGGATTAAAAGTGCAGACACGTGTTGGGGCTGGCCGTAATACTGATATTTCCGCAAATGAATTTGCACAGAATTGTTAAATAAGTCTAGATCTTTCGGGTGGAACAGGCTGGATGTATGTTCCCAGCAGAGAGGCTTTGTCCCGAAAGACGACATACAGTTCGTTGGGAGAGAAGCTCAGCTCCACCTGCTGTAAACATCCCCCTGGTGACCTTCAGTCTGGGCTCTGCCGGAGCCTCTAAAGCCTGGACCCTGCTGCAGGAGAGGCTGGGAGTAACCGGCCGGCTTGCTGGGCTCATTCCAGCCAGGATGGCCGGGAGAGCTAGGTCTGGGCAGGCGGCGGGCTGCAGAGGGGACCCCCGGCCCTGCCTGAGGCGGGACCATTGTTCTGTCTTGTCTGAGCACTGACATCACACGGGAAGCTCGCGCTGGGCCTGACCGTGACTCCCACCTGTCCGCAGTGCCTGCTGTCCCCCTCAGATGCCTCCGGTCGGCCTGAGTCACGTCATTCAGGACACACTCTTCTCCCCTTTTATTTAGTTCCTGTGTGTCTCTTCCTCTCGTGCTCCGTATGCTCCGACAGCAGGATAGCTGCAGACGCGGAGCTGACGAGAGCCAGTCCAAGACCCGGGCCCGGCAGAGCAGGGCGTGTCGTCACCCATCCTAACCGTGCAAACAGAGTAACCGCAAAGCGATGGGGGCAGAGAGCCCGCTACGGCGCCCCCATCAGCCCAGCAGGGCCTGGAGGCTTCCAAGGGCCCGGTGACCAGGCCTGCCTTAGGACGCGCCATGGACCACACGCAAGGCCAGCTCGGCTCTGAACCGCTTGGCCTGCTAACGCACATCCTGTACTAACCAAGTTTCACCAGGAAAGTAGTACATCCCTGCCAGCCAGGGGAGGGCGTCAGTAACCCCAGCAGGGAGGGACCAGAGCAGAGGGACCTGACCTTCTTCTGTAGAAATAACTGGATCCTTTCCTTGCACACAGACCAAAAGGTGGGCTGGCAGCACCCACCTGCAGACTGGCAACCACCTCTACACCTCCGGGCTGGTCCAACTGCTTTTTCTTCAGCTCTACACCTGGAGTAACAGGCAAATTTGGCCTTGGAATGCAGAATGAAGCAGGGCAAAGACTACTAGAGTTTTGCCAAGAAAATGCACTGGTCATAGCAAACACCCTCTTCCAGCAACACAAGAGAAGACTCTACACATGGACATCACCAGATGGTCAACACCGAAATCAGACTGATTATATTCTCTGCAGCCAAAGATGGAGAAGCTCTATACAGTCAACAAAAACAAGACCAGGAGCTGACTGTGGCTCAGATCATGAACTCCTTATTTCCAAATTCAGACTGAAATTGAAGAAAGTAGGGAAAACCCCTAGACCATTCAGGTATGACCTAAATCAAATCCCTTATGATTATACAGTGGAAGTGAGAAATAGATTTAAGGGCCTAGATCTGATAGAAAGAGTTCCTGATGAACTATGGAATGAGGTTCGTGACATAGTACAGGACACAGGGATCAAGACCATCCCCATGGAAAAGAAATGCAAAATGGCTGTCTGGGGAGGCCTTACAAATAGCTGTGAAAAGAAGAGAGGCAAGAAGCAAAGGAGAAAAGGAAAGATATAAGCATCTGACTGCAGTTCCAAAGAATAGCAAGAAGAGATAAGAAAGCCTTCTTCAGCGATCAATGCAAAGAAATAGAGGAAAAGAGCAGAATGGGAAAGACTAGCGATCTCATCAAGAAAATTAGAGATACCAAGGGAAATTTCATGCAAAGATGGGCTCGATAAAGGACAGAAATGGTATGGACCTAACAGAAGCAGAAGATATTAAGAAGAGGTGGCAAGAATACACGGAAGAACTGGACAGAAAAGATCTTCACGACCCAGATAATCATGATGATGTGATCACTCATCTAGAGCCAAACATATTGGAATGTGAAGTCAAGTGGGCCTTAGAAAGCATCACTATGAACAAAGCTAGTGGAGGTGATGGAATTCTNGGGAAAGATTTTATTCTGTCTTAAAGAGAACTAGTCACCAGGGGTCCTTCTTTCTGCCTTTGGAAGTTGTTGGCCCACGTAGTGACTATCCTGGACTGGGAAGGGATTTGGCCTCAGAGTTCAACCTGCTGAGAGCAGTGAAGGAAGATGCAGAACTTGGGTCTTTGGTGTTATCACTGAGCTGCTGGGTTAACCAACCCAGAGCTGCTCTATCCTTGGAATCCTGCTACATAGGATAATACATGTCAGATTTTTAAATCATTTTGAGTTGGTTATCCTTTTTTTTTTTTGCAAGCAAACATATTTTGGAGGCTGATTTTCTTACCTGATCATAGTCCCCACTCAATTAAGCATGATATGAGGTGAGGCGCAGGGACATAGGCAGCAAGAAGGAAGGTCTATTAAAAGGTTTTAAAATGTGAGCTGAAGGTTAAGGGGAAAGAGCCCCACCCACCCACATAAGACTTGAAGACTGGACTTGTCACCATTGTGGAGTTCTTAACTTTGCAAGAAAGCAACAGTTTTTCAAATGCAACTCTCTGAGAAGTGAGGCGATTGTGCGAGGTAGATCCCCCTCCCCCTCAATAACTGGGATATCTGAATGTCACCATTAACCTCCAAATGGGATACAGTTTAAAAGTGACAGGTTATTTATGGGACTTCCCTGGTGTCCAGTGGCTGGGACTCTGTGTTCCCAATGCAAGGGGCTTAGGTCTGATCCCTGGTCAGAGAACTAGATCCCACAGGCCAAAACTAAAGATCGGCATGCCTCAACGAAGATTGTAGATCCTGTGGGCCGCAATTAAGACCTGGCGCAGCCAAGCAAATTTTAAAAAGAGAGGGAGTATCGCCTTCATACTCAAAACACTAAAAATAAAAAGTGACAGAACCTGAGTCCAAAAGACTGGTTTGGGTTCACAGCCATCCTGGTACCCCTCAAACTACAATTTTTACTTTTGTCTCGACCTTCTTCTTTTTAATGGATGCAAACTGTTGCATGCCTCATGTTCTATTTGTTAATAACCATATTAATCCCATTTGCCTTTACATTGTAAGTTTTGACCATATTGAGACTGCTTCTTTGTTTTCTTAACGACTGGAAGAAACACAAGCTGGAATCAAGATTGCCGGGAGAAATATCAATAACCTCAGATATGCAGATGACACCACCCTATGGCAGAAAGTGAAGAGGAGCTAAAAAGCCTCTTGATGAAAGTGAAGGAGGAGAGCGAAAAAGTTGGCTTAAAGCTCAACATTCAGAAAACGAAGATCATGGCATCCAGTCCCATCACTTCACGGCAAATAGACGGGGAAACAGTGGAAACAGTGTCAGACTTTATTTTGGGGGGCCCCAAAATCACTGCAGATGGTGACTGCAGCCATGAAATTAGAAGACGCTTACTCCTTGGAAGAAAAGTTATGACCAACCTAGATCGTATATTCAAGAGCAGAGACATTACTTTGCCAACTAAGGTCCGTCTAGTCAAGGCTATGGTTTTTCCTGTGGTCATGTATGGATGTGAGAGTTGGACTGTGAAGAAGGCTGAGCGCCGAAGAATGGATGCTTTTGAACTGTGGTGTTGGAGAAGACTCTTGAGAGTCCCTTGGACTGCAAGGAGATCCAACCAGTCCATTCTGAAGGAGATCAACCCTGGGATTTGTTTGGAAGGAATGATGCTAAAGCTGAAACTCCAGTACTTTAGCCACCTCATGCGAAGAGTTGACTCATTGGAAAAGACTCTGATGCTGGGGGGGATTGGGGGCAGGAGGAGAAGGGGACGACCGAGGATGAGATGGCTGGATGGCATCACGGACTCGATGGACGTGAGTCTGAGTGAACTCCGGGAGATGGTGATGAACAGGGAGGCCTGGCGTGTTGCGATTCATGGGATCGCAAAGAGTCAGACACGACTGAGTGACTGAACTGAACTGAACTGAACTGAACTGAACTGAAAAAAAAAAAAAAAAGTATGATTGCAAGACTTTGCCTTGAAACTCTAGGCTGTTTTAACTGGTAACAGAAATCTCAGCAACAATCTCTCTTCTACAGCTTCCGAAAAGCAGAGACTTTGGCTCGTGAAATCCTCTCTGTACATGTATTTTGAATAAAGGAGTCTTATAAGAAACCCAGACTTCAAAAGCTGATGTTGCTCCATCATTTGAAAGCCCCCATCAACTGCTGTATTAGTTAGCTGCTGCTGCTGCTAAGTCGCTTCAGTCGTGTCTAACTCTGTGTGACCCCATAGACGGCAGCCCTTCAGGCTCCACCGTCCCTGGGATTCTCCAGGCAAGAACACTGGAGTGGGTTGCCATTTCCTTCTCCAATGCAGGACAGTGAAAAGTGAAAGTGAAGTCACTGAGTCGTGTCCGACTCTCAGCGACCCCATGGACTGCAGATTAATTTGCTAGGCTGCCTTAATAAAATACTACAGGCTAGGTGGCTTAAATCAAATCAGTCAGTCCTGAAGGAAAAGCTCTGAAAGTGAAAGTCACCCAGTTGTGTCTGACCCTTTGTGACCCCATGGACTATAGAGTCCATGGAATTCTCCAGGTCAGAATTCTGGAGTACCCTTTCCCTTCTCCCTTCTCCCTTTCCGTTTCCCTTTCCCTTCTCTTGGGAAGGGGAGCTTCCCAACCAACGGATTGAACCCAAGTCTCCCACATTGCAGGAACATTCTTTACCAGCTAAGCCACAACGGAAGCCCAAGAATACAGGAGTGGGTAGCCTATCCCTTCTCCAGCGGACCTTCCTGACCCAGGAATAAAACCAGGGTCTCCGGCATTGGAGGTGGATTCTTTACCAATTGAGCTACCCGGGAAGCTCCCCTGGAGGAAATCAATCCTGGATATTCATTGAAAGGACTGAGGCTGAAGCTGAAGCTCCAATACTTTGGCCACCTGATGCAAAGAGCCAACTCACTGGAAAAGACCTTGGTGCTGAGAAAGATTGAAGGCAAAACAAGAAGAGGGTGGCAGAGAATGAGATGGTTAGATAGCATCACCGACTCAATGGACATGAATTTAAGCAAACTCCAGGAGACAGTGAAGGACAGGGAAGCCTGATGTGCTGCAGTCCATGGGGTCACAGAGTCGGACATGACTTATTGACTGAACAACAACAATGAGATGCTTAAACAACAGAAAGAAATGTTCCCATACTTCCAGCAGTCCAAGGTCAAGGTGCTAGCAGATTTGGTTTCTCCTAAGCTCTCTTTTTGGCTTGCAGATGGGTGACCTCTTACTGTGTCCTCAGACGACCTTTTCCCTGCATGCATGCCCATCCCTGGTGTCTTCTCTTATGAGATCACTGGGCCTGTTGCGTTAGAGCTCCATGATTATAACCTCATTAAACTTAATTACCCCTTTGAAGAACTGTCTCCAATACAGTCACATGAGGGTTTAGGGCTTCAACATATGGATTTTGGAGGACACAATTTAGTTGCTAATACGTCCCAAATCTGGACTGGTTGTTTTAATAATAACCTGTTGCCCCTGATAAGAATATCTACATTGATACTCCCTTTTCCTGAAAAATGCCAAGATCAGTTTTCATTGTTGTTTCTCTCTTCTTCTACCCTCACAGAGCTAAGAAGAACACTCATGACTCTGCTAGATCCTTTATTTAAACAAATAGTGTTGTGTCACTTAAATTAATGTTTACCTCCTATTGCTATGGGCCGTGACGTAAAGAGGAAGATGAGAAAATGGCTTTCACTTAGGAGATAATATTGCCCTTGTGTTTTCTACATGTTGGGAAGGTAGATGATCTGGTGCTATGACATTCTTGTGTATATGATTTGCGTTAAGAATGGACTGACTTTTAAATAAATTGATTTATTGACTGGTTTTTGGCTGTGCTGGGTCTTCATTGTTGCATACAGGCTCTCTCTAGTTGCAGCAAGAAGAATCTACTCTCTAGTCGCCATGCATGGGTTCTCACTGCGGTCATGTCTCTAGTTGCAGATGGGCTCTGGAGCACAAGCTCAATAGTTGGGAGGCAAACGGCTAGTTGCCCTTTGGCATATTGGATCTTCCCAGACCAAGGATCGAACCCGTATCCCCTGAATTGGCAGGCAGGTTCTTAACCACAAGACCACCAAGGACGCCCTGGATTAACTTAAATTGGCTGAAAGGGACAGACCCACATCTACAGATATTACAGGTTTAGTTCCAGCACATTACAATAAAGTGAATATCACAATAAAGCAAGCCACAGGAATTTCTTGGTTTCCCAGTTCAGATAAAATGTATGTTTACACTATACTGGGGTCTATCAAGTGTTCAACAGCATTATGTCTAAAAAAGGCACATACCTGAATTTAAAAATACTTTATTGCTAAAAAATGCTAACCATCATCTGAGTCTTCAGCCAGCTGCAGTAACAACATCAAAGATTACCGATCAAGGCCACTATACCAAATATAGTAATAATAAGAAAGTTTGAGAAATTGTGAGTATTATCAAAATCTGACACAGAGACATGAAGTGAATAATTGCTGTTGGGAAAATGGCACCAATCGCCTTGCTCAACACATGGTTGCCACAAACCTTCAGTTTGTACAAAACATAATCTCTGCAAAGCACAATGAGATTAGTAGGTCTGTACTGGCCCCAGAACCACATCATACTTGCTGAATTCACAAAGAGCCTCCCAAAACACACAAAGCCAGTCACTGGTGGTGCCTTAGAATAAACACCAGTCTGTCCGTGACTGGCTTTACAAAAATCCATAGCAGAAGCATCATGAGCAAAGCTTCCATTTCACTTTCATTTTCCAAATCTCATGCAAGTATGTCATATTGGTAGAAGTCCGGCTTCAAGGGAAGTAAGGAAATATAGCTTCCCACCCTCTGTGGTCCTGGAAGGTATTCTAGAAGGGGAAAGTCTCAGATGGTGAGCAAAGAAATGCAACAATCTAAAACCCCTGGGACATTTTCTCTTCAGCTTCCTACATCCAGGGGGAACTCCACTGCTGATCTGTCCCCTGTTTCAGTAAGGCTTGCTTTCCAGAAGAAAGTCCAGATAATCTCTGGTTTCTTTATACTCATTTTTCTACCAGGAAACTGGGTGGAGATTGAAGATCTCAGTGAATATCCCCCTTTGTACTGATCTGCAGGTAGTAACAATTGAGAGAGAGAGATGCAGGGGTGTGTAACAGAGAGGATAACATGATGGTTTTATTACCTGAACTATAAGCAACAGCAGGGAACGTGGCCAAGTCCTGTGGCCCAATGGGTTTACCATCACCTTCCCCTCCTTTCTGCTGCCCCCAAACTGAACAGCTTAAAATTTTGCTGCATGTGACATATTCAAAATAATGATAGCTTGCATTACACAGAAACGTTATTTCTCTCTCCTGCCACAGTCCAAGTTGGTGTGCAGCTCTGCTCTGTGAAGGTGCCAAGGGTTCTTCGATACTGTGATATTTGTTCCCTTGGCCCAGGATGCCAGCTCACGATGTTCCCACTCTAGCCTGAAGAAAGGGAAAATGAGAAAGAGAGGCCCTCTTCCTTTAAGTTCAGTTCAGTCACTCAGTCATGTCCAACTCTTTGCAACCCCATGAACTGCAGCACACCAGGCCTCCCTGTCCATCACCATCTCCCGGAGTCCACCCAAACCCATGTCCATCGAGTCAATGATGCCATCCAACCATCTCATCCTCTGTCATCCCCTTGTCCTCCTGCCCCCAATCTTTCCCAGCATCAGGGTCTTTTCAAATAAGTCAGCTCTCCACATCAGGTGGCCAAAGTATTGGAGTTTCAGCTTCAACATCAGTCCTACCAATGAACACCCAGGACTGATCTCCTTTAGGATGGACTGGTTGGATCTCCTTGCAGTCCAAGGGACTCTCAAGCATCTTCTCCAACACCACAGTTCAAAAGCATCAATTCTTCAGCGCTCAGCTTACTTTATAGTCCAGCTCTCACATCCATACACAACCATGACCTAAAAACTCCACCTCTGCTCATGTCTCATGGACCAGAATCTGGTCACATGACCGCACCTGCTGTAAGAGAAGCTGTGAAATGTAGTCCTTATTCCAAACAACCAGGGCCCCGCTAAAGTTTCTTTAACTATGAAAGAGGAGGCTAATAGATCAGGGATGGGGGCACCACTAGTTTCTCTTCCTTATAAACTTACCTTCCACAGGCCCTATAATCACATGACGAGGCGACAGACCAAAATGTGCAGATCCAAAACAAGAGGAACACAAAATAGGACAAAACCAGAGTCACGTGAGCCTGACTCCAGTCCCACCTTTCTAACTGGTATGCTGTCGGCCTTTTCCTAAGTATTTATTTATTTATTTTTATGTGTTGGCCGCACAGCATGTGGGACCTTAGTTCCCCAACCAAGGATTAAACCCTTACCTCCTGCATTGGAAGCACCAAGTCTTAACTATTGGACCACGAGGGAAATCCCACTATTGGCTTTCTAGGTGAGACAAATCTCTGGTATATGGGACAGTCCCATCTATTATTGCTGGATCTTTACAGCAATAAATGTCAGTGCTATTTCATCCTCAGGCATGTGACAACCAAAATGGAGGGAGATATTTCCAAAACCCCTGAAAGGGGCTGTGGCTGCCTCTGATGAATGGCAGGACATCCTTCCATGGAAATGTGAACCATGTGGGATAAGATTTGCCCCATCCACACTTAGCCCCTGGTGGGACAGGGAGTTCTTTTAGCCTTCAAGTTGCATTTCACAATTCTGTCCAGAACTGCACCACCTTGCTATTTGTCCTGTTATTAATAAAATGACACTTTGGACTTCTCTGCTGGTCCAGTGGTTAGGAATCTGCCTGCCAATGCAGGGGACACAGGTTCAATCCCTGGACAAGGAAAATCCCACATGCCAGGGAGCAATTAAGCCGGTGTGCCACAACTACTGAAGCCCATGCACACTACAACCTGTGCTCTGCAAAAAGAGAAACCACTGCAATGAGATGCCCACTCGCTGCAACTAGAGAAAGTCCGCGTGCAGCTACAAATACCCAGTGCAACCAAAAATAGTTTTAAAATGATGCTTTACTGCTCCCCTCCAATGCACCATCACACACACACACGCACACACACGCGCGTGCACACACGCACGCACACGCGCATACATGCACACATATGCGAAAAAATTAATGATGCTGCAAGTATTCAAGGAGCCAAGGAAACAGGATCTGACCTGTGCCTCAGGGAATGCATTGTCTGAGGACAGGAAGAAGGAAGTGAGGCTGGTTTGGGGTGACTGTGACTTACATGTGTGTGACCTTGAACAATTTATTTAACCTCAACCATGTATCTCTGTTTCCTCATATGAAAATATGAAAACAATAATATCTACCACTTAGGGATGTTAGAAGGCCCAAATGACTTTTTAAAAAAAATTTATTGGAGTATAGTTGATTTACCATGTTGTGTTTGTTTCCCAAATGACATTAAAAGATTGTTGTATATAATGTTTAAGATCACAGACTCTGGAAACTGGCACCTGGGTCTGCCCAGCCATCCACCAGCTGTGTAACCTTAGATAAGTCACTTACCCTCTCCGTGCCTTCCTTTCCTCCTCTGTAATAGGGGAATGGCAGCACTTGCCTCAGAAGGCCGTTGAAAGGATAACTGAGCTAACAGATGTCAAGTGTTTACAGCAGTGCCCCATTCAGAGTTGAGTTCTCTGTAAATGCTGGCAATTGCTGTCAGGATTATGTCCCCCAAGTGGGACTCACGTTTGTTTGATTGTTTCCATTAAACTCTACACTGTATTCTAATTGCACCAGTTTTTCCATTAAAGTCCTCTGTTTCAGGATGCAATCCGGATCACCACATCACATGTTGTTTCCATGGCTCCCGGGTTCCGTTCGTGGCAGTTTCTTAGTCTTGCCTTGTTTTTCATGGTTGTGAAAGTTTTACGGAATACCGGTCAGATCTTTTGTAGAACGTCTCTCAGTTTGGCTTGGTCTGAGTTTTTCTCATACTTAGACTGGGCTTATAGGTTTGGAGGGAGGGGAGAAATACCATAGAGATGAAGTGCCCTTCTTATCACATCATGTGAGGAGCTACATAATACTCACATGACGTCACTAGCAACGGTAGGCTAAGCTATCTGACTCTAATGAAAGAGAAGTAACTTATTAGATATTACATCTCCCATTTGCATTCTTTCTTCCTATTTGAGTATTCAGTCCCTTCCCCAAGTTAACTACAGACTTGATGATGGTTTGTTATGATTTCTACATATGTAATTTTGCTATTTATTGGAATATAACCAAGGGTTTATTTTAGACTGTAAAGACAAGCTATGTACATTGTTTCTGGCTCTCTTCTGGTTAAAAAAAATTTTTTTTTTAATTGTGGTTGCAAAAACACCTCATGATACAAAATTTTAAGGTACAGTTAATTTTATTTTTGAGGTACAGAACAGAAATGTTAAGTATCTTTACATCATGAAGCAACAGACTGGAGCTCATATTCTTTTGGTGACACACCAAAAAATTTACACCAGTTATGTGGAAAAATAGGTTTTATATTCATCATATTTTAATTTTCATCTGCATTAATATACATTGCATATTAGAATATAATTCTGTGAATGTTAGTGTTTAAAAACTGAGTTGGGCTTATTTTAGCTGAGTTTTTTTAAGGAAAACTATTGAGTAAATAGGTTAAAATGTATTGGGTGTGCATATGGAAGGTATTATGATGTGGTTAAGAGAAAGGCTGAGGTTTGTGAAACACTGACTTGCTAAATCCTCTTCCTCCTCCAGGGTCAGTTTAATCATCTCCTTCACAGGGCACTTCCCCTACCATCCTCAGTCTCTGCTAGATCCCAAATCAGATGGTCTCAAAACTCTTATTTTTCACTTTTTCTTTCAATCAAATTTCTTTTGGAGACAAGTAACCGAATCCCAAATCAAACTGGTCTGGGAAGATCAATGGAAATATACAGACTCATGTAATATAAAATGTGAAGTCAACCTTAGTACCAACTTCAGGCACAGCTAGATCTAGGTGTTTAAATGACATCCCCTGAAATTTCTGTTCACTTTGGCTATGCTTTCCTGTGTGTTGGCCTCATTCCTTTACAGCCTCTCTCGAGGTAGAAAGAGGGCCTCGAGCAGCTCCACGTTTAGATCCCTTCTGCTTAGCAAGCCCAGGAGAAAGCAGTCCTATATTTCCCAGAATTCCAGTAAAAGTCCTCATTTTGCTCCTCCTTGGCCTGCTTTGGGTATGTGCCCAAGTCTCAAGAAATTACCAAGGCTTGAGGCTAAAATGCTCTGATCGGTTAAGCTTGGGTTACAAGTCCAGCCCTTACTCAGACACTGTGGTTAAAGAGTATAAAGTGCTCTGATTGGTCAGGCCTGGGCTCCTCGGCTCCCTGGAACCAAGAGGAAGTTTGTTTCTCAAAAGAAGCTCCACTTGTTGTCACCTGGAGAAAAGAATGTGAACACTGGTGGAGCAGAAACCATGAGTTCATCCATAGACGGTTATTAACCACACGGCAAATATTTGTTTATTACCCATCCCTGGTCCCCTGGCCTGGCTAGTTGCCCTAGCAGAGGCCTTCAGAAAAATCATAAAAAAGGCAGTATGGCTAGTACCAGTAAAGACATAACTCTGTCACTTGATGATGACTATTTTTAGAGATTCAAGGGGGAGACTTTGTCCCAGGGTAGGGTAGAACCTAGACATCTCTGGGAGAGAAAAATAGGAACTTCTGAGTCAGATACGAGTTCAAATTCCAACACTCCCATTATTTCATTATTTCCAACACTCATTCTTTCATGCATTCACTAAAGGAAATGTATTGGGCATCCAGGAGAAGGAAATGGCAACCCACTCCAGTGTTCTTGCCTGGAGAATCCCAGGGACGGGGAAGCCTGGTGGGCTGCTGCCTATGGGGTCGCACAGAGTCAGACACGACTGAAACGACTTAGCAGCAGCAGCAGCATGAGGTGCCAGGTATTAGTACTGCTCTAGACCCTGGGACGTAGTCATGAGCCAAACATGACTGAAGGGCTCCTCTTGGATCTGACATTCTAGCCAGGGAGGTAGATGTGGGGGATAAGAGACAAATAATAAACAAATAAACAAAAAAAAGAAATGATTTCAGATTGTATAATAGTAGACATTATAAAGAAAATAAAGCAGTGTATCTTGCCAGCAAGAAGGAGGAAGGGTCTGCTGTTAAGTCAGTAGGTGTTTATGGGAGACCTTTGTGGGGCATTACTATTGGAACTGATATTTGACTTGAGATTAGAATAATGAGACGATTCTTATTCTCATCTCAGCCGGTCATGAGATGATTCGTGAAAGCCTCCAAGGAGGAGGAGCAGTGCTAAGGGCCTGCGGTGGCTCACTCCAAGAACTGACAAAAGCCGTTATGAAGAGCTCTGTGGCACTGCATGAATTTCTTAGCCTCTGTGAACCCTGGAAAATGAGGATGTTCATACCAACCCCTCAAGGTACTCTGAGGAGCCAGCCAGAAAACAACTGTAAACGGCAGTAACTGGCACCCAATGGGTGTTCAGTAAACCCAAGATATTATTTGAGCAGTATTATTATCGACTTGGAAGGAGAGACTAGGCCTGAAGGGTCGAAAGGATGAGAGAATGAAGCTTTGACGGCTGCGCCTTCTAGAATCCAACATTTAGGATATATAATATGAGCACAGCCGTGAGAAAGGGCTCCTGATCCTGACTCGAGAACATCCACGATACCAACAATAATTATTATTATAATTAGCGTTATTGTAATAGCCACGGCCATTTTTGGAGTACCTAGGACGTGCCAGACACTCTGCTGAGCACCTGATTTCTGTATGCATGGGCCCCTCTGACCCTGGAGAAGGCACTATCAACACCCTCATTTTACAGAGGCTCAGAGTTAACAGTCTGGAGGTCTAGAGCAAAGTCTGGAGGCCAGCACGAGGGCCAGCTCCCCGCCTACCTGATGACCTTTGGCCCGTCCTCGCCTCTGATGTGGGGTCCCAGTTCTCCATCTTCACCGTTCTCCCGGCCCAGAGGGGCTGGGAGGGGAAGCCGGAGAGAGAGGCGAGCTCAGCTCCAGAGCCTCTTCTCCAAAGACCCTCCCCCAGCCTGCTCCCCCGCCCCGCCCCCCACTGCCACGAACCCAGTGCTAGAGAAGAGACTTTCCAGCTCATGACTGGAGACCAAGGAAGGGCACCGTGGGGGTGTGGCCAGGGGTGGGCGTGGCCTTGCGGGGGCGGGGCCAAGGTTGTGTACTTAACTGTGTGGTCTAGGAGACCCAACTCCAGAAGGGCGGCCTCTCCTGCTCAGCTGCCTACTCTGCAGGACAGAACGTGAGGTGGCCTCTGGGCACCAGCTGCAGCCACAGCCCCACCTGGACAAGGCTGCTTCTAACAGGTGCTTGAGAGACAAGGGCTACACTCACGGGTTGAGGACAAAGAGGAGACATCACTGGGGAGGAAGAGAGTCTTTATCCAAATCAGAGACGCCCCCACTCTGAGTTCTGACTCTGGTCATGTTACAGACCACGCAGCATGGGCAACCGACGCACAAGAGCTCTTGAAATCCCCGAGAGGCCCATGTGATTGACACCTCTTACAAAGGAGTAAAGTGAGGCTCAGATCGGGACGGGGTGGGGGGGT
>SJYX01006952.1:0-15135 GCA_006410675.1 Oreotragus oreotragus
TCTTTGTGACCCCATGAATTGCAGCACGCCAGGCCTCCCTGTCCATCACCAACTTCCAGAGTTCACTCATGTCCATCACGTCGGTGACGCCATCCAGCCCTCTCATCCTCTGTCATCCCCTTCTCCTCCTGCCCCCAATCCCTGCCAGCATCAGGGTCTTTTCCAAAGAGTCAACTCTTCGCATGTAAAGGCTGCTAAATCGACCCTGTCTCTCATTCAACATTCCCCATACAACCACCTAACAGATTACTTTTTCATTTGACATTCTTCCTTCCAAAGCAACTTAAGTAATTTATCCGGGGGAAGACCCTGCTAAAACTCTGATTCAGCTCAAAATAGCAGACAGTGGAACTCAGCCCCTCGCCAGCTGTGCCTGAATAGGGAGCTGACAGAGATACTCACAAGGTGAACTGCCTAGGAGGACCAGACCTGAAATGGGGATACAATCCTGTGATAGAGATCGCAGCAGTTTTCACATTCACTTTCTGAGATGTGAGACCCCTGAGAATGTGACATCAGATAAGAAATTTTCAACATCAGTCTCCCTCAGCCAGTTCAATTGACGTGTGAGGTAGCCAGTTCAGGAGCCAGTTCAATTGACATGTGAGGTGCTGCATCAGGCAAGACCTGATTTTGTTAAGAGAGTGAGCAATGAGGAGCAGCTGGAGACTGGAGGTGGTCAAAGACCACCTAAGTTTTATTCTATTGTCACAGAGCAGCAAAGGAGTTGTGGGTTCATGGTGGCCATTAGAAAGGGGAGATGGGTGGGGGAAGCCTAAATGAACAAGTAAGCCTTATGCAGCATTTGCATTCCTGTTTTCTTAGACTTTTAATGAATAATTAGTCTTTCACCTTATTCTTTATATTTCTATTATTAAATATTTCATTTTTATGTTATCAAAGATCTTAATCATAGATATCTATTGAATTCTAACAAACTTACCTTTAAAGATAATTATTTGCTTTCTAAACTGTATCATTCCTACATATTTAAAGTTCAACTTTGAAAAAGTCTCTTTAAAAAGTATTCATTTAAGAAAAAAAAAAAAGGAAACATATTTCTAGACAGTATTTCAGGAGAAATCTTGTCGTTTCCCTCCAGTGCAGCTCATCATAAAAGCTCTAAGGAAATAGTGTTTAAAATCAATTAACCAAGAAGGCCAAAATCAATTTAACAAGAGTTAGCTAATGTTATACTAAAGCGAACTCTCTTTTCTTTAAACATGATTAATATCATTTAGGAGTTGTTATTAGCGGTGTCGCTTCTAAGAAGTGTGACCAATTTGTAGTGAAAGAGCCTTTGTATACACGTATGGGATTTATGGGAAGCGCAGAAATTTAATGTGGTATTAGTGATTACATCTTTTCCTTGCCTTTGGTATTTTAAGAGAACACTCCACTTTTACTCTGTCTCCTTAGAATGTCTCCCAAAAGGTCACTGAAGGATCAAGAAATACTTAACCTATAACCAACCTGGATTAAAACAACTCTATGCAAATTATATTCTAGGATGACATTTAACAATGTTGATATTAGGTAGAATCATAAAAAAGCAATGAATTTTAGAGTAAGAAGGAGCTAAACAATATAGGCCAGTAATTTTCAAATGGTTTTTAACAACATATTTCTTATAAGAGCCCCTAAATATACAAATGCTTAGAATTATACCTTCCTGTGGCTGAAGGGATGTATTATCTAAACTGAGCCTACTGGATTTTTCCAACATCACAGCTCTCAACCCACAGCCCAGAGACCATGGTTTGAAAACCATACAATGATAACTTAACATAACAAGAAACTAAAACTGAATGTGTTAAATGCCTTGTCTATGTCACCACTGTGCATTCACACATTTGAAATATAGCCTGATCCATATCTTATATTAATTCTATGATTTTTAAATTTATTTATGTTACCTCTCACTGTCCATGTTTTAATATGTTGTTTTTACCTAGAGAGTTTTACACTTTATATTAATTTGCTTTGTCAGATCATGAAAGTGAAAGTGAAAGTGAAGTCGCTCAGTCCTGTCCGACTCTTTGCGACCCCATGGACTGCAGCCTACCAGGCTCCTCCCGTCCATGGAACTTTCCAGGCAAGAGTACTGGAGTGGGGTGCCATTTCCTTCTCCAGGGGATCTTCTTGACCCAGGGATTGAACCCAGGTCTCCTGCATTGCAGGCAGATGCATCATGGTGCTACTGCAAATTGGATCCACACATAAATCTGTTTCTTCTTTCAACAACACAAACTGAAAATGTTCCACTGTTATTTGTCAAAAGAACACTTTTCACCATCATATAAGACTCCCAGCCACCAAAAACCACATATTTATCTTGGTAAGTTCAGTTCCTGGGAGTAGCAATATTAATACCAACAGTCACCAAGGAACTGAGATAGTATCTTCATATACATTAGGTTGGGCTTCCCAGGTGGCTCAGTGAATAAAGACTCTGCCTGCAATGCAGGAGATGCTGGAGACTCAGGGGCTTAACCCCTGGGTCGGGAAGATCCCCTGGGGCAACCCACTCCAGTATTCTTGCCTGGAAAATCCCATAGACAGAGGAGCCTGGCAAGCTACAGTCCACAGGGTCACAAAGAGTCAGACATGACTGAAGCGACTGAGCAAAGCAGCACAGCACACAAACATTAAGTTGAATCACATGAAATCACCAATATTCAAACGTTTCAGTCTGCAAAAACATGTTCCTGTGCCTTAACCTAATACAACCTGTAACACTTCCAATAGCCTTGTAATGGAACCTTTATCCCGTTTTCTAGGTGAGGAAGCTGAAGTTCACAGAGAAGACCTTTACCCAAGGCCACACTGACAGGAGTATTAGAGCTGGGGCTGGGCAAAGACAGCTCTCCAGATCTCAAGCAGGAAGCTGCTGTGTATGTTCAGGCCACTATGGAAGTATAAAAAGCGCAAGTGTGTTCAAAGCATAACTTAGTTCAGTGGGTTTCTGAAAGTGGGAAACATTATTCATGTAGAATACATTTATCAACTAAGCTAAGCTTCAAATGTTATAATAATATTTACTAAAATTGTGATCAACTATCAGTAGTACAGATTATCTTTTTGGCTACCTCTTAAGCTCCTAGCTACATCAATCAGCTGTCAATCTCATTTAATTTACTCTAGCTCTTATGAACAATATTTCTTCATCTTATTATCAGACCAGGAGATCTTTATTTTGTCTAGGAAGCAGAACTAAAATAATAACATATGAGATCAAAAAACAACAAAGCAAGGCTATTAAAATGGGAAAATGTTGCCTTAGAATTTGTATATAATTTCAGAAACTGTTAGGTGGAAAAATAATCAGACTTTGTGTCTAAGAACTTTCATCTCTTAAATTCGAAGGATGTGAGTTAAAAACAGAAAACCACAATGGAAAATGCTCTACTGTAAAAGGAAGATAAAGTAAATAGATGGTGGCAGTGATGCTGATTGATGGAAAGATTATTTGACATATCAGAAACAGCATCAAATGGCTACTAAGACCGATCCAAGAAATTAAAGTATATATGACGTATTAGAATGACTATGGCAGGTTTTCTCTCACAATCATTCCAGAATATTAGTTCAATCAAAGTACTCATGCTGCATAAGCTGAAAAAAAATTGAGAAATTTTTAACATTTAAATCATTTTGATCTCTCCAGAAAAAAAGGCTTTTGGGCTCTGGTAAAAGTATTTACTTAAAAAGAAAAGGCAACATTGAACATGAGCTACATCAAGAAAAAACTTAAATGCTTGAAGTTTCTCATATTATTTGTTGCATTTGTTTCATGCTTTTATATAATTACTTTTGTTGAACATATATTTGAATAGTCCAATGCTATTTTAAATAGATGCTGTGAGTCACTCATTTTTGAAAAATATTTTTTTAAATTTCTTCTCAGTTTGCACTCTGATAATCAAAACTATGAATCTATAGACATAATGCATTTCTAATTATTTTTATTTTAAATTTTTATTAATAGAACATGGATAAACTAGATCCAACTTTTATGTTCCCTTCTTATGGAGAAGATTTTGAACAAGATGTATGTGGTAAGGGAAACCTCTTCTCAGTTTTATTGTTGTTATTCAGTTGCTAAGTCATGTCAAAGTTTTTGCAACCCCATGGACTGCAGCATGACAGGTTCCCCTGTCTTTCATATCTCTTGGAGTTTGCTCCAATTCATATCCACTGAGTTGATGATGCCATCCACCCATTTCATCCTCTGTCACCCCCTTCTCCTCCTGCCTTCAATCTTTCCCAGCATCAGGGTCTTTTCCAATGAGTCAGCTCCTCCCATTAGGTGGCCAAAGTACTGGAGCTTCAGCTTCAGCATCAGTCCTTCCAATGAAAATTCAGGGTTAATTTTCCNTGTCACCCCCTTCTCCTCCTGCCTTCAATCTTTCCCAGCATCAGGGTCTTTTCCAATGAGTCAGCTCCTCCCATTAGGTGGCCAAAGTACTGGAGCTTCAGCTTCAGCATCAGTCCTTCCAATGAAAATTCAGGGTTAATTTTCCTTTAGAATTGACTGGTTTGATCTCCTTGCTGTCCAAGGCACTCTCAAGAGTCTTCTTCAACACCACAGTTTGAAAGCATCAATTCTTCAGTGCTCAGGCTTCTTTACGGTCCAACTCTCACCTGTATATGACTACTGGAAAAACCATAGCTTTGACTATATGCACCTTTGTGAACAAAGTGATGTCTCTGCTCTTTAATATGCTGTCTAAGTTTGTCATAGCTTTTCTTCCAAGAAGCAAGAGTCTTAATTTCATGGCTGCAGTCACCATCTGTGGTGATTTTGGAGCCCAAGAAAATAAACTGTCATTCTTTCCATTGTTTCACCATCTATTTGCCATGAGGTGATGGGACTGGATGCTGTGATCTTCATTTTTTGAATGTTGAGTTTTAAGTCAGCTTTTTCACTCTCTCTTTCAGCATCATCAAGAGGCTCCTTAGTTCCTCTTCACTTTCTGACATTAGGGTGGTGTCATCTGCATATCTGAGGTTATTGATATTTCTCCCAGCAATCTTGATTCCAGTTTGAGCTTCATCCAGTCTGACATTTCACATCATACACTCTGCATATAAGTTAAGTAAGTAGGGTGACAATATACAGCCTTGTCATTCTTCTTTCCCAGTTTTGAAAGAGTCGTTGTTCCATGTTCTGTTCTAACTAACTGTTGCTTCTTGACCAGCATACAGGTTTCTCAGGAGGTAGGTGAGGTGATTTGGTATTCCTGTCACTTTAAGAATTTTCCACAGTTTGTTATGATCTACACAGTCAAAGGCTTTGGCGTAATCAATGAAGCAGAAGTAGATGTTTTTGTGCAATTCTCTTGCCTTTGCAATGATCCAATGAATGGTGGCAATTAGATCCCTGGTTCCTCTGACTTTTCTAAATCCAGCTTGAATATCTGGAAATTCTTGGTTCATGTATTGCTGAAGCCTATCTTGAAGGCTTTTGAGCATGACCTTGCTTGCATGTGAAACGAGTGCAATTTAGAACAACATCTTAAGTATATTCTATTACCAACATGTATAAACTCAATAGAGATATTTTTTAAAAATTAATAGGATGTAAGGGTAATCTGACTGCATCTCCTGTCGCCAAACAGTTGTTACAGTTGATTACATCACTCTGGATTATCAAGAAAAAGCAGCCCCATCTGTCTCTGATCCAGGGGCATCCTTCCCCATCTGGGTGATGGGCCAACAGGACATCCTTCCAAAACAGAGCATCTTTCTTATATCAGTGATCACATACCAGTGGCCATTTGTTAGCACCTCAAAGAGCTTAGGATAAATTTCAAATGAACCCCACCCCCAAAAAATAAGTATTAAAAAGCAGAAAGAGTTTTCTCTGGCTGAAGACTGCAGGAAGTTCTTCATGAACAAATGCGCCTTGAAGGGAATGGAAAGGAGAAGATAAATAGAAAAGAAAGGAAACTGCAGAGAAGCAAATGTCACATGGGGTAAAATATAGACAGGAAGGCCCAAACAACCCTGCACTTTGATGAGTTTCTCTCTTACACTGAAAATGATTTTTGAGTGACCCTTTCATCTGTGAGTATTTTAACTTTGCTGAGAAGTCGTTTGTTTCAACATTCTGTAGAAAACTTTGAAAAACAAGACTAAAGAGACTGGCTGGTTTCTTCAGAATGATGATTTTACATTACCTCTTGAGATGTAAGACTTTGGGTCCTAGATTCGAACACATTTGAATTTGAACCACAGCTCTACCACTTCTAGGTTATTAATTTGTTAAGACTGTGTCTGACTCTGTGACCCCATGACCCCAACAGGCTCCTCCGTCCATGAGGATTCTCTAGACAGGAATACTGGAGTGAGTGGCAGTGTCCTTCTCCAGGGGATCTTTCCAACCCAGGGATCAAACTCATGTCTCTTTCATCTCCTGCACTGGCAGGCAGATTCTTTACCACTAGCCTTTGGTAAAGGGAAAGTGAAAGTGAAAGTTGCTTAGTCCTGTCCGATTCTTTGTGACCCCATGGACTGTAGACTTCATGGAATACTCTAGGCCAGAATAATGGAGTGGGTAGCTTTCCCCTTCTCCAGAGGATCTTCCCAACCCAGGGATCGAGCCCAGGTCTCCTGCAGATGGATTCTTGACCAGCTGAGCCACCAGGGAAGCCCTAGAAAAGGGGATATAGGGCAATTTGGGAACCGAGTGGGAACCTGGAGATGGGAATCCAAAAGATCATCACCAAGTTCACGTACAGAAAATGTTCTGCAGAGCAAACATAAAGCACAGTCCCTGATCCTGGTTACTATAATTTTCAGTACACTGTTAGCACTATTTAAAAGGAACTTGCTGCTTTTAAACAGTCACGACAGGGAAAATTGCAAAATGAAAATTGAATAGGTTTTGGTAAAAATAATTTATCTATTCACCTCACTCTATACTAAAATAGAAAATTCATCTTAATTTTTATAGGTAAATGTAAAAATAAAACCACAAAGAAAGCAATAAAAAACTGAGAACTGAATAACTGATCAAATATCTAGATGAGGAAAACTGTCTATATATAAAAGCATTAGTGAAATAGACATGCTTATTCATGGCTGGTGAGAGTGTAAATGTTTTTGCTTTTCTCAGAAACATTTTGGCAATACATATTAATAACCTTAAAAATGTTTATGTCCAGTGAGTCAGTAATAGTGACAGTGAAGTCACTCAGTTGTGTCTGTCTCTTTGTGACCCCATAGACTGTAGATTGCCAGGCTCCTCCGACCATAGCATTTTCTAGGCAAGAATGCTGGAGTGGGTTGCCATTTCCTTCTCCAGGGAATCTTCCCGACCCAGGGATCAAACCCAGGTCTCCCACATTGCAGTCAGACTCTTTACCATCTAAGTCCCCAGGGAAACCCATATTTAAGCAAACATTTATATTGTAATGAAGAAATGAAAAATGAACACAATGGCTTCTAGAAAAACATGTTCAAGTCAGTGTTGTTCATAAAAGGAAACAAAGAATATTATGCAGTATGTCCAGAAAAATTCTGGAAATAAACTAAATACACAAAAATAAAAATATTAAATAAATGTGATATATCCAAACTATATGGAGAAGGCAATGACAACCCACTCCAGTACTCTTGCCTGGAAAATCCCATGGACGGAGGAGCCTGGTAGGCTGCAGTCCGTGGGGTCGCTAAGAGTAGGATATGACTGAGCAACTTCACTTTGACTTTTCACTTTCATGCATTGGAGAAGGAAATGGCAACCCACTCCAGAGTTCTTGCCTGGAGAATCCCAGGGACAGGGGAGCCTGGTGGGCTGCCGACTATGGGGTCGCACAGAGTCGGACACGACTGAAGCGACTTAGCATCAGCAGCAGCATCCAAACTATATAACATCACAAACTGTATAAAATGATGTTTATGAATTTAATGACACAGGAAACTTTTATTTTTCAACACTAAGTTGAAGAAAAGCAGGATACAGAATCATCAATATCAAATACAAAGCAATATGTGGGGAAAATGGAAATACATGTACAAAGTATTTATTTTTTGAACGGTGAGTTCACCAATTCATGAGTTGTTGAATTTTTTTCTGTATACATTTTAGTATTTGAAGTGAAGTGAAGTGAAAGTCACTCAGTTGTGTCCTACTCCTTGTGACCTCATGGACTATACAGTCCATGGAATTCTCCAGGCCAGAATACTGGAGTGGGTAGCCTTTCCCCTCCTCCAGGGGGTCATCCCAAACCAGGGATCGAACCCAGGCTTCCCGTATTGCATGTGGATTCTTTACCAGCTGAGTATTTGAACATTCTCTGTAATAACCAGTGTAAGAACTACTTTAAAAATACCACATGCAAATTAATATTTTCAGTCATGGTGAACTATAAAATATACCATAAAACAAAGTCATTTTGGTTTTATCATTTTAAAATATACTATTTTAACCATTTTAAAATGTAGTCTTCAGTGAAGTAAGTACATTTATGTTGTGTAACTATCATCAATCACCACCCATCTCCACAACTTTTTTTTGTTTCCCAAACTGAAACATTATACCCATTAAATTACCCATTAAATAAAAACCCAATCTCCCTTTTCCTTAGTCCCTGGCAACCACCATCCCACTTTCTGTCTTCATGATTCTGACTACTCTAGGAACCTTATATAGTAGAATCTAACAGTGTTTTTCCTTTTCTGTCTAGCCTGATAATTAATATTTTTGAAAACCATTTTTTTCCTCTCCAGGAATATACTAGAAAACAAATCAAATAGTTGATAAAGAAATAAAATCATGAAAAGTTCCAACAGGCTCCAAAAGATTGTAAAATGGTTGAGATATATTACGATTGGATAAAAAAAATGTAGTGATGTACAATAATTTAAATAATCATTTGCATGTCAAAGGTTTTAGTATTTTTAGAGTTCAAAGAATTTAGACACTGTTCAAAGGATACAATGTCTTAGGGGACAGGAATGAAAAGAAAACTAATGACTCACTTATCAACACAGAATTATTTTAAAATACTTCTTTCAAACATAAACTAGACAGAAAAAAAAATGAAAAACTCATGAAATTTCCATGCAAAGTACTGATTTTTTATTTTAATGTGTCGATGGCCTATAATATATACAGGTCAGTTCTGAATAGAGGGAGCAGGCAAACTGACATGGATTCCTTAGTTGTGGTAAGTTCTCAGCACTGCTCCGAAGTACGGTTCTGCTGGTTAGCTCAATGTGTTAAACTTCTCAATTTAGGTGAGGCTAAAAATGGTGTGACTATTGCAGCACAGATGAATTATCACCTCGGAAATCTTTAAGAGGGGATCCAATGGAAACGAACACAGGATAAGTAAATTTGAGTCCCAGGGACATCCTTGTATGTTTGTTGTCCTGAATACTAGTTTCAGTGCCGAAAATGGTGTGGCCATAAGTGAAACTTTGTGGAAAGTGAGATAGTAAAATGGGCAGCTTGAGGAATTGATAGAGAGGAAGAAGGATCAGTAAAACAGTGATATCAGCTGCAAAAAGAAATTGTCTGTGTAGACTGTTAACATAAACACATATAAGAATCTGACCCAGTATTTAATATACTTAAAAGCTGTAGTTGAATCTGTAGTGTATAGAAAGAAAATAAGAGATAGAAATGCTGAACTCTGCATTGACAGAAATAACTAAAGGTTAGAGCTGCTGAGACTCTGTGCATACCAGTTGTTATACATTTTATTTTGAAAAATAATAAAGCAAAAGAGGGAAAAGAAACTTGAAACTTGCTTTTATAAGATGAATCTTGGAATCACCATTTAATTATGGTGTACTATAAAATATACCATAACATAAAGTCATTTTGGTTATCACCAGAAGCATTTTATGTTAACTAAGGGTTCGAAATGCATGTATTTCTTTTGAATTTGTGAACTTAAACCATATCAGAAGAGGAAAAGAGATGATTTGAGATATCTGAATACCATGAAAAGAGGAGATTGAAGCGTTAGTGAACTGACCACTAGTTTGACCTTTTCCTATTTTAGTCTCTTTTTTGGGGGGGACTTTTTTTGAAAAGACAGAAGGTCTGTCCTTTGACAATAAATTAATTAAGCGTGCTTTCCTTAAAAAGCAGGAGCCTGGGTGGCTAACTCCTCCCTTTAGAATGTGTGATGGTGATGTGGAAAGGAAGTGATCACAAATGCCTAACACAAAATATTTAACTACAATAAAAAATATTTTTCAATTTTTAATGTCAGATATTTTAGGTCAATTAATGTCATTTGCATTCCAACTGTTAGTTGTTATTTTGAACTTTACAAATTACTATTTAAACCTACCATCAGCTCATAAGACTCCTCCAAAATTGTTTTCTTTCTTTTTAGGATTCTGTTATCATGTTGTGCCTTGAAAACAAAAGATAATCAAACATGTCCCAAGTGACTTCAATCATTAAATTTGTGGAAGCTTTCCAGTTTGCCTGGTGTAACAAATTCAAATATAAATTTGTTGCTGAGGGCAAAATCAAAGTAATGTCCTGCAGTGACTTGGAAATTTAGTTAACATGATAACTAACAAAAGTTTCTGAAAGAATACACAAATTACTCCCAACTGAACATAAAAGGGGATGACATAAGGTTAGACAAAAGATTCATGATTTAAGTGAATTTCTTTTGAAATGCAAACAACCTCAAAAGTCTTTAGAGCTCTCTTAGGAAAAAATCTCCTGGGTGGTATCATTTGTGTTGAGGGGGTCTTAGCTTGGGCTGGTGGGGTGCTAATGGAAAGTATTGCAGTGTTGGTGTTTGGAGATTGACATGTGGAAATCCCTGCAGCACTTACTGAAGATGCCCACATAAATCTCTGCCTTACTCCTTGAGAGGCCTTTTCCTTGTTGCTGCTTTTAGTTCAATGCTTTACACAGTTTTATTGTTTAAGAGGTATCTGAAGAGGAAAGAGCCTCAACAATATCTACAGGCAGACACAGTTCTACCACAGGCACCTCAAGGTTTCCATTTATTTATTTTCACGTTGAGGTTTGACAGGAAACAACAAAATTCTGTAAAGCAATTATCCTTTAATTAAAAAATAATTTTTTAAAAAAGCAAAAAAACCACAAAAAACCCATAAAAAACAGTTACGTTCTTGTTTAATAATAGACAAGAGTGAATGGGGCAGAAGATTTAAAAAAATAATAATGATAAACTGGAAAAAAAAATTGCCTTCACTGGGTTGCCTCAACCGCCTTCAAATCAGCAGTCAAAACTAATGTTCATCATAGGAACCTATCCAAATGACTTGTGGGCTTCCCTGGTGGCTCAGCAGTTAAGGAGACATAAGAGATGAGAGTTCAACCCCCGGGTTGGGAAGATCCCCTGGAGGAGGGCATGGCAACCCACTCCACTATTCTTGCCAGGAGAATCCCATGGACAGAGGAGCCTGGTGGGCCAGGGTCTATAGGGTCACAAAGATTTGGACATGACAAGGGACTGAGCAGCAGCAGCCAAATGACTTTAAAATGTCTATATGCTCTTTTATGTGTATATATATTTACTTTTGTTTCTTTGTGTGTAGGGGTAGTTTAAAGTTTTTATTTTGCACTGGGGTATGGCCAATTAACAATGTTGTAATAGTTTCAGGAGAACAGCGAAGGGACTCAGCCATGCGTATATGTGTACCCATTCTTCCCCAAACTTCTCTTCCATCCAGGCTGCCATATAACATTGAGGAGAGTTACCTGTGTTATACAGTAGGTCCTTGTTGCTTATCCATTTTAAATATAGCAGTGGGTACATGTCCATCCCAAACTTCCTAACTATGCTTTCCCGTCAACAGCTGTAAGTTCATTCTGTAAGTGTGTGAGTCTTGTGTGCTTGATTTTATTTTATTTTTTAAATTTATTTATTTATTTATTTTTTGTATTTATTTATTTTTTTACACGAACTCCCAAACATGAACCCCCCTCCCACCTCCCACCCCACATCTTCCCTCCAGCTTGATTTTAAATCTCTGCCTTTTGTTTTAACCATGAAAGCCTACTGTAGTTTCCTTCAGTCCAATAGATTTTTAATAATAAAACTTCATGAAATCACTTCAGACCACTTCACATCCAGGAATAAACTTTGATCTTTATGATACCCATATCTGTATCATTATACACTGTGTTATATCAGATATTTTAGTCTCCTTTTATTATTTCGATAGGTGGTAATATTAGCATAAGGCAGGTACTTTATACATATGTAATATAACAGAAATAAACCAGCTACAAGGAATGGCCATAATTTTCCAGGCTACACTTGACCCTGAAGAACAATTGCTAACATCCTAACACCTTCACATAAATACAAGCATGATGGATTAGACCAGGTGTGCCAAGAAAGACTATCGAAATAAACACCACTTCATATCACAGCTTCAGAGTGACTTTGTGTCACAGAATCTGAAACCAGAGGCAATGATTCTTTACCTTTTACAAAGGACTCAGTTCTGATTATCGCTACAAGAGCTGAAACCCATGCTTTCTACACGAGTAAAGTAAGTAAAAGAATGTCTGCTCCTAGCAGGACTAGTCTTTAGAAGTCACTCATCCAACTCTTTCATTTTACAGATGAAGGAACTAAAATTCACAAAGGCAATGTGTGTTTATGAGACAGACATTCCTGTTTTAGGCCGGCATATAACAGCACTCAAAAAATTTTGTTGAGTGAATAGAATAAATAAATCCCCTTTTCCTCCAATTATCTTTATTTCAATTAGTGTACCTTGTGATATCTAAGAGAACTATCAAGAAATAGGTGTGGGCATTTTGACTAAGACAATATATTTTGGGGTTTGTCTTGATGCAAAAGTTACTAGTATAAAGCATCAGCTTTTTAAGGGAGAAGTTAATGGATTTATAACTAGAAGAATAGAGTCATGCTCTACTTATCAAACATTTAAATAAAAAAGCAAATTATATCAGCAGTGAAAAGTCATGTAGCTCAAACATCAATTCTAATTTAAAAGCACTTCTGGAGACAAGGCAAAATATAATTGTATTTCTCAGTTGAGGCAATACTATTTTAAGGAAAATTAATATAGAAGTCTGACAAAAAAAAATGTTAACAAATCCCTTTATGTCTTTTAATGACAATAGTGATGAAAACATCATATTTCAAAAAAAAATCTCAGTCTAAGGTAAACAGGTAGGAAGAATCCCCCCTAAGTTCCTAATGCAGGTAGGTCTCTTGTCAGGCTGATGGGCCACGTACTCAGAAAGGGACATCTCCAGGAGTCTGGCAGAGTGTCTGTTAGAAGGGCTGATACTAAATTGTTCAACACTGCTTCCAAAGCTCGTGCAAAACCATACACAGACATTTCTTGTTTGGACAACCTAGAGAGTGTATATACAATGGAAAATTATTCAGCTATAAAAAAGGAACAAAATCACTTTTGCTGCTGTATACCATGAGAGCATATATAGCAGCAAAAGCAATTTCATTCCTTTTTATTGCTGAATAATATTCCATTGTATATATGTACCACATTTTTATTCATTCATCTATAGATGGACAGTTGGGTTGCTTCCATGTCCTGGTTATTGTAAATAGTGCTGCAATGAACACTGGGGTACATGTATCTTTTTGAATTATGATTTTCTCAGGGTGGGTGCCCAGTAGTGGGATTGCTGGGTCATGCTCAGTTGCTCCTTTGTGTCCGACTCTGTGTGACCCTATGGACTGTAGCCCACCAGGCTCCTCTGTCTATGGGATTTTTCAAGCAAGAATACTGGAATGGGTTGTGTTTCTTTCTCCAGGGGAATCTGGGTCAAATGGTAGTTCTATTTTTCTATTTTTTTTTAAGGAAACTCCATACTCTTCTCTGTGGTGGCTCTATCAACTTACATTCCTGGAGTGTGGAGGGGGATGGGATGTATTGGGAGACTGGGATCGACATTTAAACACTACTTTGTGCAAAATTTGAGAAGGCAATGGCACCCCACTCCAGCACTCTTGCCTGGAAAATCCCATGGACGGAGGCACCTGGTAGGCTACAGTCCATGGGGTTGCTAAGAGTCAGAGATGACTGAGCAACTTCACTTTCACTTTTCACTTTCATGCATTAGAGAAGGAAATGGCAACCCACTCCAGTGTTCTTGCCTGGAGGATCCCAGGGACAGGGGAGCCTGGTGGGCTGCCGTCTATGGGGTCGCACAGGGTCAGACATGACTAAAGCGACTTAGCAGCAGCAGTTGGGCAAAATAGCTAGTGGGAACCTGCTGTATAGCACGGGAGTTCAACTTGTTGTTCTGTGATGACCTAGATGGGTGGATGAGGGGGTGAGGGTGGGCGGNCCAGGGACAGGGGAGCCTGGTGGGCTGCCGTCTATGGGGTCGCACAGGGTCAGACATGACTAAAGCGACTTAGCAGCAGCAGTTGGGCAAAATAGCTAGTGGGAACCTGCTGTATAGCACGGGAGTTCAACTTGTTGTTCTGTGATGACCTAGATGGGTGGATGAGGGGGTGAGGGTGGGCGGGAGGCTCAAGAAGCAGACAACATATGTATACATATAGCTTATTCACTTTGCTGTACAGCAGAAAGTAACACAACATTGTAAAACAATGATACCTCAATTTAAAATAAATTGGACAAAAAATGTAAAACCAGATTGCGAGCAGGAAATTGCTACATGCACTGGCTAAGTTGCTTTAACTCTTTCAAGACTGCTGAAAACAGTCTTTGTCATGTTTATGACAGCATGGTACTTAATTAAACTACAGCAGTTAGCATAGCCTTGAGTGCTAGCTTAAGGACCAAGCAGGGTCAAATTCAGAACTCTAGAAAGAGTGTTCGTCAGCCAATACTCTCTAACCCACTTTGCCTATTTAACTAAGTGGAGGGAAACATTACAGCTAAGCTGGCACCAACGTTCTATGGTGTGAACTGAGGCTGCATCCTAGTTTTCTCTGAAGACAAATGTCAAGTGGGTAGAAAAAAATCAGAAAGAATATTTGATAAGAGCTGCAAAGCAAAATTAGAAGCCCAGAGAATAGCAAATCACACAGCTTTCTCTTGCAGCCATGAAATTAAAAGATGCTTACTCCTTAGAAGAAAAGTTATGACCAACCTAGATGGTGTATTCAAAAGCAGAGACATTACTTTGCCGACTAAGGTCCGTCT
>SJYX01006953.1:0-43271 GCA_006410675.1 Oreotragus oreotragus
ATGGCAAAACCAATACAATATTGCAAAGTAATTAACCTCCAATTAAAATAAATAAATTTATATTTTAAAAAATGACAAATATATTGAGTGGAATATGTAATTTTCAGTGTATCTTATAGACTTTTTCTGATGTTAACTAGGGAAGGACTCCTCTCAGGAAATGTTTCAAGGCCATTATTAACTTCCTAATACCCTGGAGATAATAGTATGTATTTATTATAATTTAACAAGGAATTTATCTGTAGGATATTTTTTAGCCACCTCAACTTTGGGGACAGGGACAAACCTGCTCAAATGCTTTGAGCAGCCAAACAGATGTTACAAGTTCTATGGTTGAGTTTTAACAAGAGAATTTTGCAGATTCAAGAAATAGCATTTAGGCAGAGAATAACTTAATTTAGAAAAATGGCTAAACTAATGTAGAATGATATTGGATAAATGAGTTATTAATGTGAGTTGTTTAGCACAAAAAAATTTTGCACTTGAAATTGAAAAATCTTTGGAAAAAGACAGCGATTAATACAGGTTCAAGAGGTTTTTGTTTTGTTTTTTTTAAGTAATATTGCTAAGTAAAAAGACATTTGAAGTTAAGTCTTGAGAATTGTCCCCAAACCTTTGAAGCTGTGACTTTGGCTTGCAGCTATGTGATGCAAGCCTTTTACCTTCATTTCATTACCGTCACTGGACCCCATCATTAAGCACATTATTTAGCAGTATAGGTCAAACTTTTTCAAAAAAATGCCACTAAAATGCAAAAAGATTCCCAAATGTCACTAATTTTGCATGGCATTGCATACAATAAAATTTCAGAGCTATAAAATAACTTTGTTAACGTGAGAGTTTATTGTATAAGAGAATTTGTATAAGATAATTTGCCCAAGTGAGCCGAAGTGTAATATCGTTATCCACCTGGGTTGAACCTAACTTCTCATGAGCTCTGGCACTGAGGAAGGGGGTCTTAAGCTAATTGGTCAGCTCTTGCCAGAGGCCAGGGATTAAATCATGTTTCCTGGAAACTGTATAATTCTATAGATCTGTTTTCAAAGTCCTATACCTCTCAACAGTGTCATCCATCTGCAAAATTACATGATAGTTTCCCCCAGTATTTGACTGCTTGTGTGTAAAAGGAAAGAAACTTACGGTTGGACTGATCTAGGATTTGATGGTACAGTAAAAGGACAAGGCAAAAGGAGTTAACAGGTGAAGTGGAAGCCGAAAAGATGGATGGCTAGGCTGCTTGGAAAAGGAAGCCAGGAGAAGGCTCTTGGAATGGAAGGAAAGGGGAGCAGCTAGAACTGGAAGAAAGACGAAGGGAAATGGAAGAATGTGTTCAGAAGGAAGGGTGTATGGAACTGAAATTTCAGAAATGGAACAATCCTGAAATTCAGGATATGGTCATGGAAGTAGATTAAGGCAGTAAATCTAAGTCATGTGTTTCAAGCAAACAGCGTGGGATCTGATAACAGCCATGTCAGTTGCTTCATGTTTCAAATTGATTTAAGAAGACTGGGATCCAGATACCAAAGGCTTCAGTAGATGAAGGGAGTATTCTAGCAGCTGGTAGGTATCGACCCTGAGGAGGAACAAGAAGTGATGGAGTTCGGTATCTTAGGAACAAGAAGTAATGGAGTTCGGTATCCTAGGCTTGGTGGAGGAGGAGTATTGTAGGAGATCAGAAGGTGTTGAGGGGGCTTCCTAGGTGGCGCTAGTGGTAAATAACCCACCTGCCAATGCAGGAGACAAGAGAGGCCAGTTAGATCCCTGGGTCAGGAAGGTCCATTCCCTGGAGGAGGATATAGCAACCTACTCCAATATTCTTGCCTGGAGAATCCCATGGGCAGAGGAGCCTGGTGAACTATACTTCATGGAATTAAAAGAGGCAGGCATAATTAAGTGATTTAGCACACTTGCACAGTGTGAGAAGCACAGAGGCTGATAATGTTGAACTCAACATGAGTGGCTAGAGAGCAAATAGTCCTGCGTTAGAAAACTGAGGAAGGGTTTGAAAGGAGTGAACTTGTGAAAGGGCAGCTTTTGCTTAGCAGGGAGCACACGTTCCATCTTCAGTTTCCTGAATCCTTAAGACTCTTGGGATCTGTTTTCCACATTTAGACTTCCACTGTCATCCATGACGCAGTGGCTGATGCTTCGACCCGTAAAGGAAGAGACACGGTAGTGGCTTGGTTTCAACAACTTCTGTGAAAATCAGCAGCCTGAATCTGCAAGCCTCCTCCTTCCCAAATGATGGCCCCCAGCTGTGATTTCTCCAGTAATTACATATTGGGTAATGAGGTTTGCTTTTATCTGTACCAGATTTCAGTTTTAAGCTTTATTAATGGGCTTTCATTTTGGCACTTGTGGGAAAAGGGCAGTGACGAGGGCTATTAAATTTTCTCTTGGTTTTTATATCTCTACCTTCCTTCCAAATAGAATAATAAAAATGGGCTTCCTTTTATCTCCTGTAACATGCTCTTCATCTACATTAACCCAGAGCCCCTCCACCATGTCTGAACTCCAGGTGTGCCACTGATTACTTCTTGAACTTCTCTGAGCCTATTTTTTTCATTTGTAAATTCATGATAACATTATCCACTTCAGAAGGTTGTTCTGAGGAATAAGTGAGGTAAAATTTGCAAAGCAGTAGGAATGGTGTTTGGCAATAGCAAGCCTAATGGAAAGAGTTTGTTAAATAAAATACTATGTGGGAGTGGGGCACTCTTTGGGGGTAATTTTTTTTCACAGTAAAACTTGCTGGGAACTTGACCTCAGAAAATAGAAACATAAAGCTATTGACTAGTGTTGTCCTCTTTCAAAAATCCAATTCTTCTTTTCCTTGGAGCTCCCCACTGTGGTTGTGCAGACCAGTATATCTCCAGAAGAATCTTGTGAATAGATCCATCCTTCATATCAGCTTCAAAATTTCCTTTGCCTCAGTCACCATGACCACTATCTCTCTACTGTCTCACACTTGTTCCCGCCAAAGATTATGGATTTCAATCAAAGCCTTGCTAGTGGATTAGGCAGCTGCCTTCTGCTTGGTACATTACACTAAAGCCTCGCAAGACTAGTGGTTGGGCCATTAAAGGACCTGAATTGAAGTTAATTGTCAACCCACTTCCTAACCAAACCTCTAACTCAATTAGCACTTATTTGACTGTCTAAATCTTTGGCTTGAAGCACCCTGCCAGTTTGGGTGGGAGCTATTGGTATGAAGGACACCCTTCTCCTGGGAACTCAGCCCAGACAAACCAATTCATTTCACACTTATTTTTCCAACTCACTACAACTGGGGAAGGAAATCTTCATTACACTTCATCTATTGGGATTGTAGTCAGCAAGCCGATAGATCCCATCAGCCCATGGGTCTTTTCATGCTTATAATGGCTTTTGAGTAACACCTTTGCTTTGAATAACCATTTCACAGAGAGGCTTCCCAGGCTTGCTGGAGTTCCTTTGAGTAGAGCAACGTTTTTGAAGATGGTATTTGTGTCCCTTTTAATGCTATTTTATAACTTCAGTGTTAAAGATTGTTAAGCAAACAAGTTCAGCCTACAGTTTTGTACTAACATTTTATGACTGGTGAATTCAGTGACCTTCTACTTAGGCTTTGATCTTAATTATTTTAAATATCATAGGGTCTGATTCACAAGGCAGTAACGGCAGGTCATTATTTCTGGAATGATTAGTCTAGGTTAGAAATTAGCTTTGAGGCCCCCGGCACTACGCTCTAATACTTTCTGAAATGGAACACCTGTGTAATGGCTGCACAGATTATTTTGTTAAATCAGTCTCTAATTTAATGAGCTCTGACTTCACATTTGTGTTGTGATCTTTAAGAGTTAAATATGTATACATAGTTTTGAATTTGCCGTGTTGTACAATTATCTGCATGCTCCATATTGCTACTAATTTGTGCAAGAAACCTTTGCATAGATAAGCATCTGTAAATTAAAAATCAGCATTGACTTTAAACAAAACAGAATATAAATCCATAGTAATCTATCTATACATCAACCTACTTGCCAAAATGTAAAGAGCAGGAAAAGAATGTCATCATGATTTATCCTCAGAAACTTTAGATGGAGTCTCAAGTGAACATGAGATTTTTAGTATCTATGCTAGAGGTTCATGATTATATGTGGCCAATTGTCATTTAGAAAATTCCTCTTATTTTGTGGTCTCTGGACCATCACATCACTTGGGAACTTAGAAATGTAGAAACTCAGGTCCTGTCCTAGGTCTATTCAATTAGAATCTATGTTTTAACAAGGTCCTCAGATGGTCTGCAGATATAGTCAAGTTTGAGATACACTAATTAGTTCATTCTCCTTAAGCTGATATTAAATTCATCCCTCATTGTTGATATATTGGGGCAAAATTCCTAGAGAGATCAAATCAAATGATACTAACAGAAGCCAAAACAATATGGATCTCCAGCAACATCAAAAAATCCTGAATCTAACCAAATCTCCACAGGGTGATCTTAACATCTTATCCCAAGCCCCCATCAGCTCTTGCCTAGATTATTGCAAAAACCTCATAAATACTCTTCCTGTTTCTGCCTTATTCCTGCTTCTCCCTCCAACTTTACCACCTGATCACAATTAATTCTCCACCATGCAGAGTAACTCTTTTAAAACCTGAGTTAGATCTATCCCTCTCTGCCTGATACCTTCCACTGGTTCTCCATGCCACTCAGAATATTGCTGCTGTTACATGTAGAGATGGTCTGCTCAAGCACTTGAACCTTAGAATCATGTGAATTCTTCCTGGACTGGGTAGATATCAGGCATCAACTGCTCTCCACTGCCCAAGCCATATTTTGATACAGAGTTACTTTGCACTTCCTCAAATCTTTGAAACCATTAAGTTTGTGTCACTGAGTTGCCTTCATTGAACAAGGGAAGGGATGGCTACTGGCTGCCTAGTTCTTCTTGCTCAAAATTCTAGGAAATTAGCCTGGTGGGATAGGAAGGTAAACTGCAGAAAATGAATGTGTTGGCTGTGTGGAGCCTTGGATTCAGCAACTGTTCAAAAAACTACCTGGGGAAGCCTGTGTGATGTTGAAAAAATTGCACTTCTTGCCCTTTGCTCTTGCTGTATAATTTTTCTTTCTTCTCATTTTCCTTCTTTCCTTTTTAAATAATTTTTTTAAATTGAAGAGTAGCTGATTTACAATTTCTGATGAAAAGGGCTCATGCTCTTCTATCCTCACTAATAATTTGAAAGAAAGATGCAAAAGAGACTTTGGCAAANTGTATAATTTTTCTTTCTTCTCATTTTCCTTCTTTCCTTTTTAAATAATTTTTTTAAATTGAAGAGTAGCTGATTTACAATTTCTGATGAAAAGGGCTCATGCTCTTCTATCCTCACTAATAATTTGAAAGAAAGATGCAAAAGAGACTTTGGCAAATGTGCTAATCTCTGCTGTACAGTAAATAGACTCAAGTTTTATACATAAATAGACATTCTACGTTTTCCTTTTTCTCTCCCTCCCACCTTTCTGCCTGCTTTCCGTTTCATCCTTCCCTCCTCGTCTTTTGCCTTCCTTCACGTCCTTTTCAGGTTGCTTTGAGAACTGAAGCGTATTATGAATTGCTTTTTGTTATTGTTAGTCACTCAGTGTGCCTGACCCTTCGGGACACAGTGGACTGCAGTACTCCAGGTTTCCCTGTCCTTCACCGTCTCCCAGAGTGTACGCAAACTCATGCCCATTGAGTCGGTGATGCCATCCAACCATCTCATCCTCTGTCGTCCCCTTCTCCTTTTGCCTTCAACCATTCAGGACCCGTTTCAGTATCAGTGCAGTCGCTCAGTCTGTCTGACTCTGCAAACCCATGGACTGCAGAATGCCAGGCTTCCTTTTCCATTACCAACTCCCAGAGCCTGTTCAAACTCATGTCCATCGAGTCGGTGATGCCATCCAACCATCTCATCCTGTTGTCCCTTCTCCTCCTATCTTAATCTTTTCCGGTATCAGGGTCTTTACAAATAAGTCAGTTCTTCACATCAGGTGGCCAAAGTATTGGAATTTCACCTTCAGCATCTATCCTTCCAATGAATATTCAGAACTGACTTCCTTTAGGATTGACTGATTTGATCTCCTTGCAGTCCATGGGACTCTCAAGAGTCTTCTCCAACACCATAGTTCAAAAGCATCAGTTCTTCNCATCTATCCTTCCAATGAATATTCAGAACTGACTTCCTTTAGGATTGACTGATTTGATCTCCTTGCAGTCCATGGGACTCTCAAGAGTCTTCTCCAACACCATAGTTCAAAAGCATCAGTTCTTCAGTGCTTAGCTTTCTTTATGGTCCAACTCTTATATCCACACAGAACTACTGGGAAACCCATAGCTTTGACCAGTGTCTGCAATTCAGCCTTTTGTGGCTAGAGACCAGTCAGGACCAGGAACCTGTCTGAGCTGTGGTTCAGAACAGCACCCTCCACCTGAAGTGGATCACCAGCCAGTGGGAAAGCCAGCTAGAACTCGCTTCCCCCAAGGGGGTTAATTTTTATTGCATAATATTCTTCAGAATATTTCTCAGGCTATAGAAAGCAAAACAAAAAAGTATGTGGTCCATAACACTAGCTACTAGCTAGCTACTTCCCTAGGTGTTTGACTTGACTATCTTTTTTTTTTTTTTCTTAATTTTTTTCTTATGACAACATAAGCTCTCAATCACTCACTTATTTGTCCTTATAAATTGCATGGACCCACCTTAATTATAGATCCACAAAAAGTTGAAAGAGGCTACCCCTGGGGTAAATGGGTCCTTCTGCCTTTTGCAGAGGTGGTGGAGGGGAGGAAGCAGGTTACAGGCAGGTGAACTGTGAAGAGGATTGCCTGGTGATTCTAGGCAGCAAGAGGCACAGGAAGGGCCCTGAGAACAACAGGTTAATGCAGAAGCAGCCCTAAGAGCAAGTTGGCAAAATTTTGTATCCTGTAGAAGAAAATTTAAAATGAGGAAAAAAGTTCATGTATGTGCTTATTTTCTTTACTGTTGCATCTTCAGGAATTAGGGCAATGTTGGACAGGTAGTAAATATTGAAAAATACTTAACTGGAACAAAGAAACAGACACAAATCGTATAGCGCCTCCAGTACTCTGTTATCAGTCCTGCAACTGTTTGCCAAAGTCTCTTTTGCATCTTTCTTTCAAATTATTAGTGAGGATAGAAGAGCATGAGCCCTTTTCATCNTAGTAAATATTGAAAAATACTTAACTGGAACAAAGAAACAGACACAAATCGTATAGCGCCTCCAGTACTCTGTTATCAGTCCTGCAACTGTTTGCCAAAGTCTCTTTTGCATCTTTCTTTCAAATTATTAGTGAGGATAGAAGAGCATGAGCCCTTTTCATCAGAAATCCCATGACTATCAGGGAAGAATAAATTATTTTGGCCACCCTCTGATTAATTGCATCTTCCAAATGCAGTGAATTAAAAACTATACATTCTAAGACATAAAAATCGAGCAGCATATTCCCAGTCCCTGGCCTCTCCCATAAAACCCCTTTTACTTTCTTCTCAAAGTAACATAGGTTATAATCAGCTGCTATTAGTTTGGGATCCTTAGCCTCTGTCAGAGAGGCTTCTTCTTGTTTCAAATGTCCAAAGACTAGAGACCTGCCCCACCCCTCACCCCTTAAATAAAGAAAAATAGAAGTTAATTCACCAGAGAGATCTGTGGGCATGGCCAGGTTACAGCTTCCCAGGGGCAGAGGAAACTGGATTCTCTTTTTAATAAGCAGATGGTTGACCTTAGTGACATTCATTTACCACTTTTCCTTTCTCATTTGAGGCCCTGGGAGGTGGGTTTCCTCTCTTGTCTAGCAGATATATTATGAAATTCCAAGCACACAATTTCAGGACAGGGAGCAAGGCATTAAAATGAAGCAAAACATTCTTTCACATGTACTATTCATAGATCATCTTCTTAAATGAAATGGCCCTGGCCTTGTGGTTGGTATTCCAGGAATAAGAGCATCCACTTATCAAGTTCATTTTATCTCAGGTCCAGGAAGATTCTAATGTGTAGGGATTAGTTTTGTGTCCCACATTGTGTCAGAGACCTTGGATCTTGGCTACAGGTCTGTGGCATTTCTTAGAGGGACCTCACAAGATGGAGCCCCCTTGCCCACAAGGTAAATACATCAATTCACCTTTTAATGGACTTCCCTTATTCCTTATTTCATTTTTGTGGGATCATTCCTACTCCCTATGGGATCACCTCTCAAATAAATACCAGCACCCAAGTCCCTATCTCAGACTGTTCTTTTGGAAGAACCCAAACTAAGACAGCTTCCTAGATGGCACCAGTGGTAGAGAACCTGACTGTCAATGCAAGAGATGTATAGAGACGCAGGTTTGATCCCTGGGTCAGGAAGATCTCCTGGAGGTGGGCATGGCAACCCACTCCAGTATTCTTGCCTAGGAAGTCCCATGGACAGAAGATCCTGGAGGGCTACAGTCCATGCAGTTGCAAAGAGTCAGATACAATTTAGCAGCTAAGCAATGACAACAAGACAGGGTATAAAGAAAGGATCTGTGTAATACTCCTAGGTTTATTTTAATACTCCTAGGTTTATTTTATTATTTTAATGATAATTTGACTTACTGTTCATATTGGCCTGAAGGAGCAATGGGAAGATACAATTGTCAGAATGGAGAACAGAGACGGCTGTGCAGAAAGGGTCAGCCGACAGGAGTTAGAAGTTTGCAAAAGACATAGCCAGTCTGCAATAATTCACCAGGAGTCTGCAGAGNTAATTTGACTTACTGTTCATATTGGCCTGAAGGAGCAATGGGAAGATACAATTGTCAGAATGGAGAACAGAGACGGCTGTGCAGAAAGGGTCAGCCGACAGGAGTTAGAAGTTTGCAAAAGACATAGCCAGTCTGCAATAATTCACCAGGAGTCTGCAGAGATAATTATTCCAGCAGCTCTCCCCTGCTTTTTTTCCAATTTCCTACTCAGGCAATCCATTCTCAAAGCCATCTGTGCCCTTGAGATGCTTCCAGTCTGGTTCTAGTAGGGTCTGAACACTCATCTGAGCCTCAAAAGATTCACTGTGTTAACATTAGAGCACATTTTCACAAAATGAAGAACCATCTGAGGCCATAAAGAACTAGGCTGCAATAAAGTTAGGTGGCAATATGAAATAATAATAGCGCTTGGGCTATTTGGAGTGATTGGGGAAAGTGGAATCAAATGCACACTGATCTGTTTGCTGGGAAAGCTGTGCTTTAACTAATGAAACTACCACAATCGAAGCTGGAAGAGTGGAAATTTACGAGGTGAGTATGCCAGGGAACATTCTGAAGGAAATCCAAGGGAAAGGTGTCTAGACAATATTAAGGAGTGGCCGGACAACGCCGTCAGTTGGTGACACAAATAACTATCTGTAAAGTTAGCGGCTCAAAATGGTTGCCATAGATACTTCTGGAATGGAACAATGGGGTTTCTAGCAATGCTTTCTTTCCAACATATTAAAATATCTGAAGGAAATCTTCTTGATTTCATTTGGTAATTCTTGACTACTGACTTGTGGAAAACCCCAGGTTTTAGAATATGGGACTGGGGGCAGTATTCTACTCTGACCTAGATTTTAACCTCATTTTACTTTTCAACCTTTGGTCAACAGGTTTCAGAGAAATTATAAAATCCAAGACTTGGATTTTGACTTTCATTATTGCTTTCCAAAAGTGAGAATTTGGGGGTAGGGTGAGGTGGAAGAAGGTTGCTTTAACCTAGAGGGGTGGGATGGGGTGAGAATTTCAAGAGGGAGGGGACATATGTATATCGATGGCTTATTCATGTTGATATATGTCAGAAACCAACACACCATTGTAAAGAAATTATCTTCCAGTTAAAAATAAATTATTATTTTTTTAACGTAAAGATATTCAGAGAAATGAACTAGTACCAGTGTTCATTAATGTGAAGGTCATTGGACTCCTGGCAGCCGAAACTTCTATTTGAGCGTCAATCAGTGTTGGTTATAAAGCACAGTGTCCTGCAACCTTAATGATTCATGCCCAGAGATCACACTGCACAGTCCCTCCATCCTGGGACCACAACTTTAGTGTAACATTTCTCTGGGGATTGCTCAGAATGTGGTTTGGGTTCATCTTTATAACAAAGAAGGAAAGGAGAGGATGAAGATATGCTGAACAGAAGATCAAGAGTTTTTATCACAATGCTTTTGGTTTCAACTAAGAGAGAAGACCCAATCCAAACTGGCTTTAACAATTTAAGGTGGTTCCTTGGTGGCTCAGATGGTAAAGTGTCTGCCTACAATGTGGGAGACCCGGGTTTGATCCCTGGGTCAGGAAGATCCCCTGGAGAAGGAAACGGCAACCCACTCCAGTACTCTTGCCTGGAAAATACCATGGGCGGAGAATCCTGGTAGGCTACAGTCCATGGGGTCACAGAGTTGGACATGGCTGAGCAACTACACTTTCATTGGGTTTTGCATTTGGAAAGTTAATAAGCTTTAAGCCTGGTTTGTTCAGTGTTCAAGCTCTTGTCGGTGATTCCCTAATTTCAGTCTTCTTATGTATATTGCTTTTGTAATTGTGGTACCACAAAAGCTCTCATGGCACTACATTCACATCCTGCATCATAACTCAAAACATAAGAGGCACTGTCCCAGAATTCTTAGAAGATTCCTAGAAGTCACTATGATTTGATTGACATCCCCACCTTCCAGATCAATCTTGTGGTAAGAGCAATAGGGTATATCTTCTTCACTCTCAGTACGTGCTGCTGGGAACCACATTTACATGTAGTTTGAAGAGAGACATGAAATGGAAGGTAGAGAGGTTATGATGGCACCCTTGTGAAGAGTGAATGTATAAGAGAAAGAAGAAAGAGAGGTCCAGAGCAGGGCTTGACAATAATAAAGTAAATTTTATTCTGCAGCAGATTTAGGCAGTGCCAAATCTATTTGAATCAGAGGCAGTATCACTGAAATAAGTTAAAGTGATTATATCAAGCAATAAGAAAAATGTTGGTCCCATCACTTATAAGTTATAAGGTTTTGCTGAGTACTTTTATTTTTCTGAGTCTCATTTTTTTCAACTGTAATATTTGGGTAATAATTACTATGGTGCAGGGTCGTATTGATAATTAACTAAGACAGTGTTTCTGAAGTCCTTACTATGGTATCTTCTGCAAAATAGGTGCAAAATATATGATAGAATTAATGGCCAAAATGATATTTTTTGCTACTATATTTAGTTCATTTTATTCACTCGCATGGTGAGAGTTGGGTTTCCCTGGTGGCTCAGATGGTAAAGCATCCACCTACAATGCAGGAGATCTGAGTTCAATCTCTGGGTTGGGCATGGCAACCCACACCAGTATTCTTGCCTGGAGAATCCCCATGGACAGAGGAGCCTGGTGGGCTATAGCCCATGAAGTCACAAAGAGTCAGACACAACTGAGTGAGTAAGCACAGCACAAGATGAGAGTTACTATATTTTAGAGTTATTCTGATAATTTTAAAAGTTAGTGTCTTTAAAGGATTTGGCTAAGTGGGGAGAAAATTAATATTAGAATCAATAATAATAAATTTTATTTAATATTATATAACATGTAATTAGTACTAATTTTATATTTTGTATAATTCCAAGGTGCTAATTGGAAAGACAGCACTCTCTTGAATAATGGTAGCTTATTAGATTTGTCTCATTATTACATGGCTCCATATGATAGTCACTGTGAAAGGCCAGTAAATAAAATGTGCTGTAGTGATGGTTATGATTCACTAACATGTAGTAGTTATTACTAAAAAGTTAACTCTTAATATGTATTCATTTGTTTACAATGATGTAATTTTGAGAAGACAAGGTGCCGATGGCTGGATTCAGAGGTTGAGGTCAACTGATGACCAAGCCTTCCTGGGTTTTACTTTCAATTACATGCTCAATGGCTTATCTTCAGCAACCTTGTCCTCATAAGCCACATTTATAAACTCAGGAGTCTTTCTTTATAGGCAGTAGGTAAGATGAAAACTGTACATCTTGGCAGTATTTCGTGTATTTACTTATGTTTTGAGTTGTCTTGCCCTGCAACACTCAAAATGTGTTTCTTACATTATACTCTTCCATATTCACTACTATTGGTTGATTATTCATTGCTGGTACTTTTGCTGTTTAATTCCTATGGCAATCTTGTTTTTAGTTTCAACTGTTGTCTTCCTTCAGAATTTTTTTATCCTAATCAAAGGTTAATTTCAGTCTTATGATCCATGAGATTTTCCCTCTCATCTTTCTGAAGCATGTCTTTCATTAGTTCTCTGGTTTCTTTTCCAACTTTCAACCATTTTAATATATCCTAAAATAGTTTAAACTTTTCTTAAGCCTCAAAAAGCACATATAATAATTTGATCAAGGAAATGAAGGATTAGAAACTCACAAGATTATTAAAATATTTTACATGCTATATCAAATTTCAAGTGAGAGACGCCGGCTTGCTATTAGACAACATTAGAAATTCTAACTTTCTTTTGAAAATTGAGTAAATCCATATTTAGAAATGCATACAATTCTTATTAAATGTAGTTTTGGAAATAGGGTTGTAATTATTAATTTGCATCCTTTGCTCTCAGATGGGTGTTGGTCAATTTACAAATAAATAATGAGAAGTTTTGTCTCTCTGAATTTTGCACAAACTCCATAAAAGGTGAGTTTGTGGAAATCTTATGTTGGTTTTTCCATTTGCCAGTAAAATGAGTAGAAAGACTACTGAAAGGTCATGAAGTTTTTGCTGTGTGACTGTGGGCAAGTTCTTTGCCTCTCTGAATCTCAGTCATTGCATCTGTAAAAGGAGAGGGTAGAAGTAGATTATCTTTAATTTTAAAAAATCAGTTTATTTTTGGGGTCTTTGTTGCTGTGCACAGGCCTGCTCCAGCTGCGGAGAGCAGGGTCTGCTCTTTGTTATGGTACATGGGCTTCTCACTGTGGTGGCTTCTCTTGTTGCAGAGCACAGGTTGTGGAGTGCAAGGGCTTCAGTAGTTGTGGCAGGTGGGCTCAGTTGTTGCAGCTTGTAGGCTCTTGTAGCCTGTTGCACAGGCTCAGTAATTGTGGCTTGGTTCCTCTGTGGCACGTGGGATCTTGCTGGATGAGAGACTGAACCCATGTTTCCTGCATTGGCAGGTGGATTCTTAGCCACTGGATTACCAGGGAAGCCCAGTTACCCTTAAGATATTCTTCTGTTTCAAATTTTAACCTCACAGGGTGCATCCGGAAAGTAGAAGTTACTCATTGCTACCAGATTAACACAGCAAAGGCCCCTAACCTGGGGCCAGCTGTGTCTCTTCCCTGCACAGCGCCTGGGGAAGCAGTTCATGTACTGAGTTAGCAATTGTGGACAGGGCATAGCACCATTCAGGTGAGCCTGTATGAAATTAGAAAATAGGAGCATCTCCATGTGAACGATAGCTCCTGGATGTCCCTGTGAGCCAGTAACAAAAAAGGCACGAAACCCAGTCAACTCTGAAGCCCCCTTCCTCAGACAACTGTCACTCTCAGCCCAAGATTAACCACTTTAGCTCTTTAATTGAAATTTCACAAATGCTTTTATATATTTAGAA
This sequence comes from Oreotragus oreotragus, assembly GCA_006410675.1. Lineage (NCBI taxonomy): Eukaryota > Metazoa > Chordata > Mammalia > Artiodactyla > Bovidae > Oreotragus > Oreotragus oreotragus. The sequence continues at coordinate 13,602 of SJYX01006953.1, forward strand.
CTTAAGGAAACTGTTTGGCCAACCCAGCATATTTTATATATAAATAATGGAGTTCCTACTCAATTTCTCAGTTTTTACTCTTCCCAGAACATTTCTGAGGATTTTCCTACCTGTTGTGCTCTGTCCCAGTCATGATATTTCCTTTATAATGTTTGCATTGATTTTATACTTACGCGTGTTCACTCATTTTTCAGCTTTCCACATTAGGAAAGAATTTCCATGAAGACAGAAACTTAGCTGACTTGTTATTTTTATATACCCAGGCCCTGGCACTTAAAGAAACATAATATTTGTTGAATAAATAAACAAAATAAAGTTTATTGTGTGCAGTGTTCCAGGAAAACACTGTGTTAAGGACTGTCTAATATTGTTCCATAATTTTGAGGTAGGTTATGTTATTATCTGGAGAAGGGAGTGGCAAGCCACTTCAGCATTCTTGCCTTGAGAACCCCATGAACAGTATGAAAAGGCCAAAAATATATGACACTGAAAGATGAACTCCCCATGTTGTTAGGTGCCCAGTATGCTACTGGAGAAGAGTGGAGAAATAGCTTCAGAAAGAATGAAGATACTGAGCCAAAGTGGAAACCACACCCAGCTGTGGATGTTTCTGATGGTAAAAGTAAAGTCTGATGCTGTAAAGAACAATATTGCTTAAGAACCTGGAATGTTAGGTCCATGAATCTAGGTAAATTGGAAGTGGTCAAACAGGAGATGGCAAGAGTAAACGTAGACATTTTAAGAATCAGGGAACTTAAATGAACAGGAATGGGAGAATTTAGTTAAGATAACTATTATGTATGGATGTGAGAGTTGGACTGTGAAGAAAGCTGAACACCAAAGAATTGATGCTTTTGAACTGTGGTGTTGGAGAAGACTCTTGAGAGTCCCTTGGACTGCAAGGAGGTCCAGCCAGTCTGTTCTAAAGGAGATCAGCCCTNAGCGCCTGGGGAAGCAGTTCATGTACTGAGTTAGCAATTGTGGACAGGGCATAGCACCATTCAGGTGAGCCTGTATGAAATTAGAAAATAGGAGCATCTCCATGTGAACGATAGCTCCTGGATGTCCCTGTGAGCCAGTAACAAAAAAGGCACGAAACCCAGTCAACTCTGAAGCCCCCTTCCTCAGACAACTGTCACTCTCAGCCCAAGATTAACCACTTTAGCTCTTTAATTGAAATTTCACAAATGCTTTTATATATTTAGAACTTAAGGAAACTGTTTGGCCAACCCAGCATATTTTATATATAAATAATGGAGTTCCTACTCAATTTCTCAGTTTTTACTCTTCCCAGAACATTTCTGAGGATTTTCCTACCTGTTGTGCTCTGTCCCAGTCATGATATTTCCTTTATAATGTTTGCATTGATTTTATACTTACGCGTGTTCACTCATTTTTCAGCTTTCCACATTAGGAAAGAATTTCCATGAAGACAGAAACTTAGCTGACTTGTTATTTTTATATACCCAGGCCCTGGCACTTAAAGAAACATAATATTTGTTGAATAAATAAACAAAATAAAGTTTATTGTGTGCAGTGTTCCAGGAAAACACTGTGTTAAGGACTGTCTAATATTGTTCCATAATTTTGAGGTAGGTTATGTTATTATCTGGAGAAGGGAGTGGCAAGCCACTTCAGCATTCTTGCCTTGAGAACCCCATGAACAGTATGAAAAGGCCAAAAATATATGACACTGAAAGATGAACTCCCCATGTTGTTAGGTGCCCAGTATGCTACTGGAGAAGAGTGGAGAAATAGCTTCAGAAAGAATGAAGATACTGAGCCAAAGTGGAAACCACACCCAGCTGTGGATGTTTCTGATGGTAAAAGTAAAGTCTGATGCTGTAAAGAACAATATTGCTTAAGAACCTGGAATGTTAGGTCCATGAATCTAGGTAAATTGGAAGTGGTCAAACAGGAGATGGCAAGAGTAAACGTAGACATTTTAAGAATCAGGGAACTTAAATGAACAGGAATGGGAGAATTTAGTTAAGATAACTATTATGTATGGATGTGAGAGTTGGACTGTGAAGAAAGCTGAACACCAAAGAATTGATGCTTTTGAACTGTGGTGTTGGAGAAGACTCTTGAGAGTCCCTTGGACTGCAAGGAGGTCCAGCCAGTCTGTTCTAAAGGAGATCAGCCCTGGGTGTTCTTTGGTAGCAATTATGCTAAAGCTGAAACTCCAGTACTTTGGCCACCTCATGCAAAGAGTTAACTCATTGGAAAAGACTCTGATGCTGGGAGGGATTGGGGGCAAAAGGAGAAGGGGACAACAGAGGATGAGATGGCTGGATGGCATCACTGACTCACTGGACGTGAGTTTGAGTGAACTCCAGGAGTTGGTGATGGACAGAGAGGCCTGGCGTGCTGCAATTCATGGGGTTGCAAAGAGTCAGACACAACTGAGCAACTGAACTGAACTGAACTATGACTGCAGCCATGAAATTGAAAGATGCTTGCTCCTTGGGAGAAAAACTATGATGAACCTAGACAGCATATTAAAAAGAAGAGACATTACTTTGCAACAAAGGTCCATCTAGTCAAAGCTATGGTTTTTCCTGTAGTCATGTGCAGATGTGAGAGCTGGACCATAAAGAAGGTTGAAGGCCAAAGGATTGATGCCTTTGAACTGTGGTGTTGGAGAAGACTTTTGAGAGTCTCTTGGACAGCAAGGAGATCAAACCGGTCAATCCTAAGGGAAATCCATCCTGAATATTCATTGAAAGGACTGTTGTGGAAGCTGAGGGTCCAATACTTTGGCCACCTGATGTGAAGAGCCGACTCCCTGGAAAAGACTCTGATACTAGGAAAGATTGAAAGCAGGAGGAGAAAGGGACAACAGAGGATGAGATGGTTGGATGGTATCACCGACTCAATGGATGTGAGTTTGAGCAAACTCCAGGAGATAGTGAGGGTCAGGGAAACCTGGTGTGCTGCAATTCATGGGGTCTTTGCAGTCCAAAGAGTTGGACACAACTGAGCAACTGAACAACAACAAATGTTATTATCTCCTTTTTGACAAATGAAGGAACTCATGTTCCAGAATAAATGCAAGTAGATTAAACTCTCCTATATAAAATTATTAACTAGACTATTTAAAATAAGTATACAACAACAATAAAAAAAACAGCCAAGTGAGTAATATATTTTATGTCTATAAGACAGACACAAAATGAAACCAGTGAAAAAACTGAGATGAAATGACATCCATTGGAGACTACAAGGAGAAAATAGACAAACCCATCATTGTATAAGAATATTTTTACACACTACCCAGAAACTGACAAATTGAGCCCACGAAAGATGATTATGGATACAAAATTTTCAACAACTGACATGCTTGATATTACCTTATCTTCCAACCTTCCCAAGATGTCCATGTTCTAAATCCCTGGATTCTTTGCATATGTTACTTTATATGGCAAAAGGGATTTTTCAGACAGAATTAAGGTCAGGGACCTGAAAATAGGGAGATTTCTTTAGATTATTTGGTTGGGCCAATCTCATCACAGGAGCCCTTAAAAGCAGAGAATTTTCTCTGGCTGGAGAAAAAAGAGATGAGGCAGAAGGAAAAGTCAGAGAGATGTGAAGCATGAGAAGGATTTGACACCTTCTTTCTGGCTTACAGATAGAGAGGATGACGTGATGAATAGAGGGGATCTGAAGGAGCTGAAAGAGGGTCCTGGTCGACAGCCAGCAAGAAAATGAGGTCTTCAGCTTAACAGTCTCAAAGAACTGAAAATTGCCAGTGACCTGAATGAGTTTGGAAGTGGATTCTCCCTTAAAGCAACAGTAAGAGCCTGGGATGGTTGACACCTTGCTTTGGGGCTTATGAGACTCCGAGCAGAGGATCAATCCAGTGCACCTGTACACTCACCCTACAGCACAACCCATGTGTGCTGGTTTAAATTTGTGGTGATTTGTTAAAGCAGCCATCAGAAACTGGACGCCCAAGTCCGTTGTCAAATGCATTGTGAATGTGTTCCTCCAAGCCTTGATTCCGCTTTTCATTTTCTTCATGGTGTCTTTGATGAGCATCAGTTTTGAATTCAGATGAAGTCCAATTTATTATTTTTTAATTCATCCTTGTTTGTGCACGCGTGTGTGTGTGCTCAGTCATGTCTGACTCTTTGAGACCCCATGGACTATAGCCTGCCAGGTTCCTCTGTTCATGGAATTTTCCAGGCAAGTATTCTGGAGTGAGTTACCACTTCCTTCTCCAGGGGATGTTCCTGACCCAGGGATCAAACCTGTGTCTCCTGCCTAGCCTGCATTGACAGCAGATTCTTTACCACTGGGCCAACTGGGAAGCCAAATTTCATCCTTGTGCTCTTTATTTTGTTCTTGGGAACTTACCTCTTACATTAGATTCCCTCTTCCAAGGGATTTTAGCCTTTTTCATAATTGTTAAGATTTTTTTCATAATTGTTAATTTGTCCTGCAGCCCCCAGTATTTCTCAAGAACAACGAAAATGTATCAGTTCATTGGTTAACTAGGGATCTTAACTATCACACCCACATTTATGGGCTAAGGATTCCCTATATACAAAATAATTCATCTTTAACTTAGTACATTGATTTTAATCCATTTTCCCTATACCATTAGCTTCCTATATAATTTTATTATGGGATGTTTTAATTCTAATTGAAAGTAAAGTATCTTCAATCCAGATTTTCATTAGCTCCCCTTTAGTGAAACTTGTAATATGTCGAGTAATCTCCTAGGAACATAATGTATCTCTAATTTTCACAATAACCCTTAAAGTTACATATTATTGACCCCACTTTTAAAAATAATATTGTAGCTTGGTATTTAAAGGAAAATACAAACGTACTGAAAATCTACTGCTTCGGGTTTTGCCACTTTTCAGCTCTCATTCCCATTAGGATATTAACACATGCATACATTTTTTGAGAGTAGAACCTTACCAGTTTTTATACTTCAGACAATGTAATTCTGATAAAAGTTTCTTTTAGATTCTAAGGTCTTTCTGTTTAAATATCTAAGCACAAAGTTATTATGGAAAATTAATGAGGAGTAGAAGGATAGTAATATAGTTTAAATGTGTCTTTCCTTTAGGTAAAGAGACAAATAGTAAGTACAGAGTGGAGAAATCAGTTACCACCTTGGTGAAAATAATATAATAAATGTAGACAGATGGACATTGTATGTCCTCCAGATATGATATGTATAAAATGACATATACTGTTTGTAAGATTCCAGCTGAGGCTATGTAAACTGAGTCTGAATGTAAGGGGAAGGAGAAGCTCTAAATAAGGAACAGTAATTTTTTTTAGCAAAAAGGGCCATATTCTTTAAAAAAAAATTCAGTCCTGAAAGATAAAGAAAGACTGAGGAACTGTTTTAAATTAAAGCTGACTGAAGGGGCTTTCAGTCAGCCGGTTCTCGTTCGAAAGAACCAAATTTGCACACCTCTTTCCAACTATACAGTCAGTGATATCATTTTGATAAATTGAAATTGTCACAGAAATGACACTGGTTCGCTAAATCCTGACATGGAGAGAAAAATATACTACAAAGGACATGCCTGGGTGGGTCAGTTGACAAAACCGGAAAAGAGATGGTAGAAGAGGAAGAGTATGATGTCAATGTTAAGTTTACTGAGGTTCATAACTGACTGTGGTTATGTCAGAGAATATGTTATTCTCGGGAAATACACATTGAAGTAGTATTTAGGAGGAAAGGGTCAGCAAGTAGCAACTTACACTAATGTAAGAAAGAAAAGAGGAGGACTAGAAGAGCATGTATTGTTGCTGTTTTAGTTGCTAATTCATGTCTGACTCTTTTGTGACCCCATGGATGCCTGCCAGGCTCCTCTGTACATTGGATTTCTGAAGCAAGAATACTGGAATGGGTTGCCAGTTCCTTCTCCAGGGGATCTTCCTGACCCAGGGATCAAACCTGGGTCTTCTGCATTGGCAGGCAAACTCTTTACCATTGAGCCACCAGGGAATGTATAAAAAGGAGCAAATGATAAAACAAGTGAGACAAAGTAATAACAATATATAAACTTGATAGAGATTGTATGGGTTTTTAAAAACTTCTTCCTGCAATTTTTCCATAAGTTTAAACTTATTTTTAAGTAACGGTTTAAAAATATACTAAAATTTTTAAAGAACACCATCATGAGACTAAGTTTAAAAATCAGAAGACCTGTATATGCATTTGGTATCATAATGTATCTTTTTAAAGTAAAGACATATTCTAAGCTACACATGGAAAACAAAAGAAACTTTACCTCCCTTGGTAAATTCCTTATTTTGGCAGATTTAGGAAGTAATAAGATGTGTGCCCGGCTATTGTGGTTTTTGTGTATCTATGCCACCTGGATCAAAGATGACTCAGAATTTCACCTGCATTGGGCAAATAAGGCTACATGAAACTCGATCCCCTGTAATTCATTCTCCTGAAATCTTTATAAAGAAGTTGCAAGGGAAATGCATGGATAATTACTGTTTATGCTCAAGGACCATATTTACCCTTTTCATTGGGTTTGAAGGAGATGGTAATGAGCTTCTTTTGTGGCCCTGCCATTCACCAGAAGACAGCTCTTTCAAGCTGAAGGCTGATTTAATTCTTTCTCACTGAATAGCATTTCAGCAAGGTTGCCAGGGGAATTTCATTTTTATGTTTTTCAGTAGAAGTATTACATACAAATGTTAAAAACATTAAACTATACAAAAAGGTACAAGATGAAAATCAACAATTATACCCATTTCTTGTGCCCATAACCCCGTAGTCATTATTAACCATTCTTGTGTACATCTGTGGGAAGAGAATATACAGGCACACCCCTATGCATGCTCTTTAAAAGTATGCAAATGATTCCTACTCTACAGTACTTTACATTTTTCTGTATAAAATCCTTCCCCCCAGCCCAGTAATGCATCTGGGTCATCTTTTCTACTATATCAAACTATTTGAAATTGCTGTTTTTGTGTTTTGACCTGATATCTCAGGATATAGATGTAGCTCATCTTTTGAACCAATGTTACAGTGGTGTTGATGCAACAGATGTTTAGAAATGTAATCTAGACAGTTCCAGTTACTGCACATTGAGTTTGCCTGGTTTTTGGCTATTCTATACAAAGCTAAAATGAATAGGTAGATAGACACTTTTGTGAGTTGATTTGTTGGACAGATTTTAGTAGGAGAATTTCTAGGTTAAAGAAAATGCACATCCAGAGGGAATTTTGTTAAATTTCCCTCCAAAAATGTTATACCCCAAACAGGGGCCTCAGCAGTTCAGGACACTGCCTCAACACTGTTGCAACTTAGGAATTTTAATTATTGCCAGTCTTGGTTAAAGTTTTAACTTTTAATTCATTGTCTTCATTGACTTTTTAAAAAATAAGTGAGTTTGAGCATCTTCTTATAGTTTTATTTTGCTGTCTGTATTTCTTTTTTCTACAAAAGTTACCTTTATGTATCTTTTAAAAGTAATCATTTGATTCATTCCTATCCATTTGTGGGTGAACTCAATTCAAGGAGCTAGCCATTTGTCACATGTTTTGCAACGTACAGGGCTTCCCAGGTGGCACTAGTGGTAGATTTAGGGCCTGCTAGGTCAGGAGGCAACAGTTAGAACTGGACGTGGAACAACAGACTGGTGCCAAATAGGAAAAGGAGTATGTCAAGGCTGTATCTTGTCACCCTGCTTATTTAACATATGCAGAGTAGATAATGAGAAATGCTGGGCTGGAAGAAGCACAAGCTGGAATCAAGGTTGCCGGGAGAAATATCAATAACCTCAGATATGCAGATGGCACCACCTTTATGGCAGAAAGTGAAGAGGAACTAAAGGGCCTCTTGATGAAAGTGAAAGAGGAGAGTAAAAAAGTTGGCTTAAATCTCAACATTCAGAAAACGAAGATCATGGCCGTCCGGTCCCATCACTTCATGGAAAATAGATGGGGAAACAGTGGAAACAGTGCTGATTTTATTTTGGGGGGCTCCAAAATCACTGCAGATGGTGACTGCAGCCATGAAATTAAAAGACGCTTACTCCTTGGAAGGAAAGTTATGACCAATCTAGATAGCATATTGAAAAGGAGAGACATTACTTTGCCAACAAAGGTCCGTCTAGTCAAGGCTATGTTTTTTCCAGTGGTCATGTATGGATGTGAGAATTGGACTGTGAAGAAAGCTGTGTGCTGAAGAATTGATGCTTTTGAACTGTGGTATTGGAGAAGACCCTTGAGAATCCCTTGGACTGCAAGGAAATCCAACCAGTCCATTCCAAAGGAGATCAGCCCTGGGTGTTCTTTGGAAGGAATGATGCTAAAGCTGAAATTCCAATACTTTGGCACCTCATGCGAAGAGTTGACTCATTGGAAAAGATTCTGATGCTGGAAGGGATTGCAGGCAGGAGGAGAAGGGGACAACAGAGGATGAGATGGCTGGATAGCATCACCGACTCGATGGTCGTGAGTCTGAGTGAACTCCGGGAGTTGGTGATGGATTCCGGTCCCATCACTTCATGGAAAATAGATGGGGAAACAGTGGAAACAGTGCTGATTTTATTTTGGGGGGCTCCAAAATCACTGCAGATGGTGACTGCAGCCATGAAATTAAAAGACGCTTACTCCTTGGAAGGAAAGTTATGACCAATCTAGATAGCATATTGAAAAGGAGAGACATTACTTTGCCAACAAAGGTCCGTCTAGTCAAGGCTATGTTTTTTCCAGTGGTCATGTATGGATGTGAGAATTGGACTGTGAAGAAAGCTGTGTGCTGAAGAATTGATGCTTTTGAACTGTGGTATTGGAGAAGACCCTTGAGAATCCCTTGGACTGCAAGGAAATCCAACCAGTCCATTCCAAAGGAGATCAGCCCTGGGTGTTCTTTGGAAGGAATGATGCTAAAGCTGAAATTCCAATACTTTGGCACCTCATGCGAAGAGTTGACTCATTGGAAAAGATTCTGATGCTGGAAGGGATTGCAGGCAGGAGGAGAAGGGGACAACAGAGGATGAGATGGCTGGATAGCATCACCGACTCGATGGTCGTGAGTCTGAGTGAACTCCGGGAGTTGGTGATGGACAGGGAGGCCTGGCTTGCTGCAGTTCATGGGGTCACAAAGAGTCGGATACGACTGAGCAACTGAACTGAACTGAACTGAATGTAGGAGACATGAGATGCAGATTCGATTTCTGGGTTGGGAAGATGCCCTGGAGGAGTGCATGGCAACCCACTCCAGCATTCTTGCCTGGAGAATGCTATGGACAGAGTTGCCTGGTGGGCCACAGTCCCTAGGGTCATGAAGAGTCGGACATGACTGAAGTGAGTTAGCATCATGCACACTGCAGCATTTAAGAAGACTGAGTAGTGTGAATAGACTATAAACATGGTGACAGTAATTTTGAAACTGTCACAACTTACATACAGGATTTTTTTTTCTTGCCATTTGATTTTAATTTTTTAATTTAATAAACATTTTATTAATTATGTAAGCAAGTTTTACTTGTTTCAATTTTTTTTCTCTTTTTGGTATCTATATTCTTTGTCAGAATGACTTATATTGTTCCCAATTTATTAAAATTTCAATCCTATTTTCCTCTAAGATATCTAAGATTTCCTTGTTCCTTCCCCAGGAATGTTCTGATTATATATGGTTCATGTTAGTGTCAGACTATTCCACCAGAATTGAATTTAGGAAAAAATATAACTATTGCCAATAATTCTAATTACAACAACATAACTGTGTAATGGTGTACATTAATTAAGCATCCCTGAAAGCTATTTCTACTGTTTTTCCACCTTCTCCTTCCTGATTCATGCTCCCAAATCAACTTTCCAGTCACTATTTCAGTGTTTTGGAAGGTGAGTCTCTGGAGTAGGAAAGCAGCTTGAAATACCACCTATAAATGATGAATTTGTATTCTGATGTGAAGTAATGGTTCCTGAAAGCCAGGCTTTGGCGCTCCAGACTTGCTGAGATGAGATCTAGTTCACTCTGGAAACTGGAAGTAAGAGCAACTTGGAATTACAGGTTAAGGAAAGGGTTAGAGCCTGTTACTAATTTGGTTTTCCATCTGAAAGATGGCTCAAACACTTGTTTCATATAAGCCAAATAAAAGAAAGACGTTTCCAAGTAACAAGACCTGCCCTGGGGCAAGCAGAAGGTAAGGTGACAAAGCTGGGGTGGATGTTGTTTCTGTGCATTTTGTTTGCTTGCTGAAATTTTCCCCTGGAGCTCATTGGATTCATGGGCGATTGTGGGCTTCACTCCACATGCCTCTGCACTACATCTATAACTCGCAAAGACAACTTCGTGGTGTGTTAATTCAGTCTTGGGTTTCTTTTCCACATAAAATACTGCCAACTTGGCCTTAAATGTGTGCCAGATGCACGATGGTATGGTTTTGTGATGTGATATGGTTAGGAAGTCTGGGTTAAGTATGGATGCAAGCTGGCTTCTGCTCCTGGGGTGGTTCTGTCGCTGATGACTATGGCACAAGCTCTGGAGCAGGAGAGCTTGCTGGGGCCTGAAGTGCCTGGCAGGAAACAGTCATCAAGAAGGCTTGTCACGAGTATCCCAGGGTAATCTGATGTGCACGCCTAGGGTGCTATTTCCTTTCCAACTGAAGGATGTTGTCATTGCTTATGGGCTCAGAAACTAGGATATATTTAGCTTTTGATTAAGAATTAAAACAAAATGAGAGAGAGAGAGAGCAAGAGATAACCACTGTGGGGGAAAATTAATAACTAGGAAGTTTAAGGAAAGAAAGATGATTTAAACTGAAATGGGCTCTTTTGAAGATATACTGTTTTCCCAGTTTTAATATAGATTTTACAAGAAATGTATTCCAAACTTTGTGGTGGAAATTATCATCATCAACATTTCTTCTTTTTCTTCCATTACTTGCAATTACATGAAAAATGGTTACAATTAGGTGCCTTGTTTCTGACTAATTTTGACCAAATCTGATGTCTCTTATGCATAACTGTGGAATCACTTATATCATAATGATTTAAAAATTTTGTACACTTTAGAGAATCAAACGATGTTATGAATCAATGAAATTCTAACATTTTAAAATCTTGATTTACTGGGAAGGCTTGAGTATTTTATTTCTGAAACCTCTTTGCTTCCTCTACAAGTATTCAGGGTTAATTAGCGCCAGAAATATTCAGGAGTGCTGATAACAATAATTACAGGTGGAAGAAAAGCACAGAGGAAAGCAGTCATGTATCTTGTACATTATTTCCCTGATGAAATACTTACAGAAATGCAGAACAATGAAAAGGATTTTTACATTGAATTGAAATGAGGTAGCAAAGTCCGGTTTGTTTACAGGATGTGGTAGACAGCATCTGCCATTTCCTGTAATAGGCTCATAAACTCCTGCTAACAGCTTACTTTCTCCCACACCATAGGGATACAAAAAGATTTATGACTTTTGCTTCCTAGGGTCATATTTGGTAAAGGGAGAATGTAATTGCAAACTTGGGATAGAGGTAAAGAAGATAACCCATTCCCTTCATTTCCCTTTCCACTTTTTCAAATATTTGTCCTTGGGCAGAGCTATCTGCCATGATAGAAATGTTCTAAATTTGCCCTAATATGATTGTCAGTGGCCATGTGTGACTACTGAGTCCTTGAAATTAATGTGATCAATAAATTGCATTTTAAGAAGCAGAGCCATTACTTTGCCAACAAAGGTCCGGCTAGTCAAAGCTTAAGGATTTTTACATTGAATTGAAATGAGGTAGCAAAGTCCGGTTTGTTTACAGGATGTGGTAGACAGCATCTGCCATTTCCTGTAATAGGCTCATAAACTCCTGCTAACAGCTTACTTTCTCCCACACCATAGGGATACAAAAAGATTTATGACTTTTGCTTCCTAGGGTCATATTTGGTAAAGGGAGAATGTAATTGCAAACTTGGGATAGAGGTAAAGAAGATAACCCATTCCCTTCATTTCCCTTTCCACTTTTTCAAATATTTGTCCTTGGGCAGAGCTATCTGCCATCATAGAAATGTTCTAAATTTGCCCTAATATGATTGTCAGTGGCCATGTGTGACTACTGAGTCCTTGAAATTAATGTGATCAATAAATTGCATTTTAAGAAGCAGAGCCATTACTTTGCCAACAAAGGTCCGGCTAGTCAAAGCTATGGGTTTTCCAGTAGTCATGTATAGATGTGAGAGTTCAGTTCAGTCACTCAGTCGTGTCCGACTCTTTGCGACCCCATGAATCGCAGCACGCCAGGCCTCCCTGTCCATCACCATCTCCCGGAGTTCACTCAGACTCACGTCCATCGAGTCCATGATACCATCCAGCCATCTCATCCTCGGTCGTCCCCTTCTCCCGTCCCCAATCCCTCCCAGCATCAGAGTCTTTTCCAGTGAGTCAACTCTTTGCGTGAGGTGGCCAAAGTACTGGAGTTTCAGCTTTAGCATCATTCCTTCCAATGAAATCCCAGGGTTGATCTCTTTCAGAATGGACTGGTTGGATCTCCTTGCAGTCCAAGGGACTCTCAAGAGTCTTCTCCAACACCACAGTTCAAAAGCATCGATTCTTTGGTGCTCAGCTTTCTTCACAGTCCAACTTTCACATCCATACATGACCACAGGAAAAACCATAGCCTTGACTAGGCGGACCTTAGTCGGCAAAGTAATGTCTCTGCTTTTGAATATACTATCCAGGTTGGTCATAACTTTTCTTCCAAGGAGTAAGCGTCTTTTAATTTCATGGCTGCAGTCACCATCTGCAGTGATTTTGGAGCCCCAAAAAATAAAGTCTGACACTGTTTCCACTGTTTCCCCATCTATTTCCCATGAAGTGATGGGACCGGATGCCATGATCTTCGTTTTCTGAATGTTGAGCTTTAAGCCAACTTTTTCGCTCTCCTCCTTCACTTTCATCAAGAGGCTTTTTAGCTCCTCCTCACTTTCTGCCATAAGGGTGGTGTCATCAGCATATCTGAGGTTATTGATATTTCTCCCGGCAATCTTGATTCCAGCTTGTGTTTCTTCCAGTCCAGCGTTTCTCATGATGTACTCTGCATATAAGTTAAATAAGCAGGGAGACAATATACAGCCTTGACGTACTCCTTTTCCTATTTGGAACCAGTCTGTTGTTCCATGTCCAGTTCTAACTGTTGCTTCCTGACCTGCATACAGATTTCTCAAGAGGCAGGTTAGGTGGTCTGGTATTCCCATCTCTTTCAGAATTTTCCACAGTTTATTGTGATCCACACAGTCAAAGGCTTTGGCATAGTCAATAAAGCAGAAATAGATGTTTTTCTGGAACTCTCTTGCTTTTTCCATGATCCAGCGGATGTTGGCAATTTGATCTCTGGTTCCTCTGCCTGTTCTAAAACCAGCTTGAACATCAGGGAGTTCACGGTTCACATATTGCTGAAGCCTGGCTTGGAGAATTTTGAGCATTACTTTACTAGCGTGTGAGATGAGTGCAATTGTGCGGTAGTTTGAGCATTCTTTGGCATTGCCTTTCTTTGGAATTGGAATGAAAACTGACCTTTTCCAGTCCTGTGGCCACTGCTGAGTTTTCCAAATTTGCTAATGGATGTGAGAGGTGGACCATAAAGAAAGCTGAGCACCGAAGAATTGATACTTTTGAACTGTGGTGTTGGAGAAGACTCTTGAGAGTCCCTTGGACTGCAAGGAGATCCAATTAGTCCATCCTAAAGGAGATCAGTCCTGGGTGATCATTGGAAGGACTGATGCTGAAGCTGAAACTCCATTACTTTGTCCACCTGATGTGAAGAACTGACTCATTTGAAAAGACGCTGATGCTGGGAAAGATTGAAAGCAGGAGGAGAAGGGGACGACAGAGGGTGAGATGGTTGGATGGCATCACCGACTTGATGGACACGAGTTTAAGCAGGCTCCAGGAGTTGGCGATGGGCAGGGAAGCCTAGTGCTCTGCAGTCCCTTTGGGTCACAAAGAGTCAGGCACAATTGAGTGACAGAACTGAACTGAACAAACTGCATTTTAAGTTTTATAAACTGTTAACTTATATTTAAATAAATAGGTCCATGTGGCTCTTGGGTGCTGCTTTGGCTAGTGCAGCCCAAGGCTAGAGATTAAATACTTTTCCCAGTGAGGACTAGCTTGGGAACACACCACTAACCAGAGCTTCTTAAATAACATCACAGGTGAAAAACGAGTAAATGTTTACATCTTCCAGAATTTAACTTAGGTAAGACTTCATAGGACCCTAGTGATTTTAGGAAAGAGTCCTTGATTATAGACAGAAAGAAGTTCTAATATCGCTTTCTAAAATGTTCAAACAAAAATGCATAATTTAAGCAAATATATCACTTAGCTTCCTCTTTGAAACACATTTAAGTTATTCTGATATGACTTATATCAGGTCAGATATTAATTTGGAAGCCTCTTATATTCCTTCCAAATTTTCTCAGTAGAAAGCGTATATGAAGATTTATGGCAGAGGCATCTTTCTTATATTTTGTTGCTTTTCCTGGTCTACTTTTAAGTCACAGAAAGATGAGAAAACTGCATGAAGTTGTTCTTAGAAAATATTTTGTCGTTGGCTTTGCCCCTCTGCTCTGTGAAGACTAAATTTTTGTTTGTGTGTAATGACTAAAAGTAAGCCTCTATTTCCAAAAGGAGGGGGTTTAAACATGTAATCTATTAATCGTTGTTGTTATTTAGTCACGAAGTCATGTCTGACCCTTTGTGACCCCATGGACTTCAGCATGCCAGGCTTCCCTTGTTCTTCACTATCTCCTGGAGTTTGCGCAAACTCATGTCCATTAAGTCTGTGATGCCATCCAACCATCTCATCCTCTATCACCCCCTTCTCATGCCCTCAGTCTTTCCTAGCACCACCAAGGAGACACGTCTCAGCTGGTGCCGTGATAAAGAATCCATCTGCCAATGCAGAAGACACAAGAGACATGGGCTCTATCACTGTGTTGGGAAGATCCCCTGGAGGAGGAAATGACAACCTACTCCAGTATTCTTGCCTGGGAAACCCCATGGACAGAGGAGCCTGACAGCTATTGTTCTTGGAGTTGCAAAGAGTTGACACAACTGAGCACACACACGAGGAGCATGATTTGTGTCATGATTTTCCTATAAGGGACATAATAAGATAAAAGGTGATACCAAAGCAGAGAGGTTAAGATTTATCAACTGTCTGTGAGCAAACTGACATGGAATAAGTTAAGTCTGACTTAGTGGAAACTGATTTTACTTATGAACCTTCTTTTCCATATGTCCATGCTCTTCTTTGTTGGAAAATAATTATTTATATCCCATTTCCAAGGTATTTATGAATGTATCAAAGAACACTGGAATTTGTATGTGACTTCTTAGCTGAATGACAAATTTCTTTATTTTTTAGTTCTTCAGGCATGTGTTTAATCATCATCTGATATCAATCTACCTATCTGTCTATCTATCTTTAAAATTACTAAGCAAATTTAATGCTGAGTGAGTGAGTGAGTGAAGTCGCTCAGTCGTGTCCGACTCTTTGTGACCCCATGGACTATATAGCCCACCAGGCTCCTCCCCCATGGGATTCTCCAAGCAAGCGNTCTATCTATCTTTAAAATTACTAAGCAAATTTAATGCTGAGTGAGTGAGTGAGTGAAGTCGCTCAGTCGTGTCCGACTCTTTGTGACCCCATGGACTATATAGCCCACCAGGCTCCTCCCCCATGGGATTCTCCAAGCAAGCGTACTGGAGTGGGTTGCCATTTCCTTCTCCAGGGGATCTTCCCGACTCAGGGATCAAACCCGGGTCTCCTGCATTCCAGGCAGATGCTTTAACCTCTGAGCCACCAGGGATTTAATGCTACCCTCTTAAATATTCTTTCAGGAATAATAATGCAGCAGGAATACATGAAAAATATCATTGGTCACATGATTTTAAATGTTAGATTCTGGTTGGGGTTTGAGTGAAAGCAGTTTATTTGGGAGGTGCAGGAATCAGGGGGAGGCAAGTGGGGAAGTGACAAGGGAAAGAAAGTGAAGACCAGGCAAGATGATGAGCAGGTACCTACAGCAGGCAACTGGAGCTCCTTCCTGCTGGGCCACCTGGGAAACTGTGAGGAATATGCCTCAAAATTGTCCCATTGGAGGAGTGAGGATGCCAGTGTATTAATTGGCCAACTCTTGCTCATCAGTGCTGAGAGCTTCTTCCCAGTCTGTTAATTTGCAAGCACCACAATTCAGGGCAACTAATGAGCAGAGTGGTTTTCCATGGCTTTGGGAAATGCTTGCAAGCAAAGAGATGTAAATACTGCAATTAGAAATAAGAAGGTACCCAATGCAGTGATAAAACTGAAGAATATGTCGAGCAACAACATCATTTGCTATATGGGAAGAAAGCGGTCCAAAAAATGCAAAGAAGAGTTTTGTCATGTTTCCTGTTCTTGGTGACTGGCCATACTTGAGATCAGTGCTGCCATTCACTCCTGGTGGATGGGTTAACCATATTCTTGGTGAACTTGGGTTAACCACTTCATATTCCTGGGCTGCTAGAGAAGGAAATGATAACCCACTCTGATATTCTTGCCTGAAAAATTCCATGGACAGAGGAACCTGGTGGGCCCCAGTCCATGGAATCACAAAGAGTTGGGCACAGCTGAGCCACTGAACACATTCCTGTGCCTCAGATTCTTCTCCTGTAAGAGTCAGTGATTGATCTTAAAAGCTATAACTATGTTTCTTTTAATGCTAGTACTGTTTGATTATTGTCATTGTCCTCAACGACCTCGGTATTTAAACTGTGGTCCACAGTCCAGCAGCAGCAGCATTACTTGGGAACTTGTTAGAAAGACCCCAGTCCAGTACTGAGTCAGAAGCATCATTTTAACAAGATCTCAAGGTTTGCAGGAACTTTGAGGAGCAGTGGACTAAGGTATTGTTTCCCATGCTCCTTTCCTTCAGAGCAGGCCGGGGGTGGAAATTCTCAGATGGACGAGCTATACTGACAGAGCCAAGCAGATGATCTATCACTCACAGCCTTCATCCCACCAGCCCCAAAGAGAGCAGGTGGGGCTTGTCACCCAGCTGCCTCATGCATCCGAGGCAAGAAAATGTGTTCTCTTCAAGACTTTGTTCAGCCTGATGATTCCATATTTCCAAGAGCCGATGAAGGGAGCACCTGTACATGCAGAAGATATGGCAACTTGGGACCAACCCTCTTCATTGGAGAGACTTGACTTTCTTCCCAACTTGTTGGCAAAAACTGCAGAGTTTGAAAATGGTAATTGTCAGGATGCAAAAGGTGTCCTACATTATGAATTTGATAAGAATCACTTTTATATGTCTATGAGTAGACATAAAATTTAATTCAATTGCTGAGATTAGTAAAACTATGGGTGAACATTTTCAACTAGCAGCTGTATGCATTTATTTCACTCCCTAATATATTGTTTATCCTTTAAATAAAATCTTATTGAACAAAAACCCCACATAAGCATAGTCCAAAGATTTGAAGCAATAGGGTAAATATGCAATTATCTGATAAGAGAGATAAATGAAAAAGGGTGGTGACTATAATATAAAGTGATGAGCATCACTAGAGAGATATGGCCATTATGCTTTGGAAAATGATTATGATATCTGGAAATCTCAATAAAAATCTTAGGATGTTAAAGTTTTCTAGGTATGACTTAACAGGAAAAAATTCTACATATTCTGTCTAGATAGTACCTGACGCTCTGAAGCAAGATTTGGTAACTATGGCAAACTATAGTGATGTTGAACCCATACATACTTTGTTTTCATAAATAAAACTTAATTGAAACACAGATATGTTAATTTGTTAATGTACTGTCTGTGTCTAAGGTAATTGTGACTAAGATCATATGGCCTAAAAAGCCTAAAATAATTACTATTTGATT
This sequence comes from Oreotragus oreotragus, assembly GCA_006410675.1. NCBI lineage: Eukaryota > Metazoa > Chordata > Mammalia > Artiodactyla > Bovidae > Oreotragus > Oreotragus oreotragus. The sequence goes on from SJYX01006953.1 coordinate 31,476, forward strand.
CTTTACAGAAAAAATTTGCCAATCCCTGGTCTATAAATGTAACCACACTAGAGGGTCACCGTAACAAATACTTGTTAGAGACCAAACTCCCCAGGAATCATCAGGAAGTGCCCAAGAAGGAGTAATCTTTGACCACAGCTGAGTGTTTTGAAGAAACTGGTCTTGATTGCCTGCCTCTTTCTCAGCATGTTCAATATTTGTGCTCATCATTACCACAGAAATGATATCACAAACCTTTTGTATCTATCCAGGAGCAGTGCAGGTACTCATTCATGTGTCAAGGAAAGCACTCAGCAGGACACCAGTCCTCTTCTCGCTTAGAAACTTAGTAGTGTCAGGCCTGAATCTTTCTTTGGTGACTTTGTGCAGCTTCAGGAAGACTCAGGCAGGCTACTTCCCTTTGGAATAGGGGCCTTTCATTCTAGGGCTTCTCTTGTAGCTGAGTTGGTAAAGGATCTGCCTGCAATGCAGGAGACCTGGGTTCAATCCCTGGGTCGGGAAGATCCCCTGGAGAAGGAAATGGCAGCCCACTCCAGTATTCTTGCCTGGAGAATCCCATGGACAGAGGAGCCTGGCAGGCTACAATCAATAGGGTCGCAAGAGTTGGACACGACTTAGCGATTAAACCATCACTACCACATTCTAGGGGTGGTACAGTGGAGAGATGAACTACAGTGTGAAAATGCCTCCTCCTCTAAACAACACCAGCAGCACCATCACTTTGTACCCATTTATCAGGCAAACACTTGAAATTTAATTTCAGCCCCTTTACTAAGTGAAAAGCCTTTTCTCTGGTGACCAAAATAACAGCAATGCTTTTGTTTGTTTTCAGGGAGTGCTAATTAGCAGCTCTCTCAAATATATCAAGTATTTTCCTCATTCTATATTTCATTTCTTGACAGCTTGACCTCTTCCCTTCCAAACAGTTTCTGCCACCATTTCTGCTGCCTCATTTTCTTTGCTTTAGCAAAATGCAAAGGTTACACCCATTAGACTTCTAAAGACAGTAAGCATTGGCCCTCTGGATCTAGAAATTGTCTTATATTTTTGACTTTTGACCCTATTCAATGGAACTGTAGCCTGGCACAGCCTCTCAAACCATAGAACTAACTTTATAGTTTGGAAGGACTTCACTTTGCAGAGGGAAAGCCTTACACTATCCTTAACTCCACTCATTGCTGGATTTGAGCTTCTCAGAAGCCAGAGACAGATGTGACCATCAGGAATGCTTAGAAATTAAAAGTCTGAACATCAATGTGAACCACAGAAAGAATGGAGAGATGCATAAGAGGCTACAACTTACGGTTGTGAGTCCGTAGGTGATCCAATCAGATATTTTATTTTCCCTCCTTCTTAGATTTTTACTCTATCATAATAACAGCCGAGGTGTGTTTCCTCACACATATTATGCTTTTTCATCTCTCACTGGCCTTCATCAGGTTGTTTCAATCCATCCATCCATTAAGCTAGTAACCCCATGTGCTATGTACTCTAAAGATAGCCTTACCATGTCTGAGGCACTGTGCTAATCACCGTATCTGTATTGGCACATTTCTTTTCGAGAACTATCATATGAGATATATAGTCTAATTATCTGAATTTTTCAGGTAAGGAAACCAAGACTCAGAGGCTAAAAAACCTGCCCAGAATCATACAGCTGGTGGGTGCAGCACCCACTGGTTTCAGGTCTCATTACTAATTATGCCCCTCAGCTTCCTCCCCATAGGCTCTAAAAATATAGTCTCCTGCATTACAGACAGATTCTTTACCAGCTGAGCTACATGGGAAGCCCAAGAATACTGGAATGGGTAGCCTATCCAGTTCTCCAGTGAATCTTCCTGACTCAGGAATCAAACCAGAATCTCTTGCATTGCAGGCAGATTCTTTACAAACTGAGCTATGAGGGAAGCCCAAAAATATAAAGAAGTTTTGTCTATTCTCCTCATTCTAATAGAAGTCACAGTGGATGAGAAGGATGACCATACATAGGATCAAAAATGTTAAGTGAAAGTGAAAGTCGCTCAGTAGTGTTCAACTCTTTGAGATCTGTATAGTCCATGGCATTCTCCAGGCCAGAATACTGGAGTGGATAGCCTTTCCCTTCTCCAGGGGATCTTCCCAAACCAGGGATGGAACCCAGGTCTCCCACACTGCAGGCGGATTCTTTACCAACTGAGCCAAAAGGAATGTATGACAACAAAGGCATATACAGAAATGAGAGGAGGAGAGCTGGGAAGTAGATGACACCAGAGGAGGTGAAAACTGAGAGCTCAGGTCAGAGACACCCTGGAGAAAGGAATGTCTCTATTGAGTTTCTCAGGACGGTTAAGAATTGAGCAAAGGGAGGTGGGGTGGAAGGAAGGCATTTAAGACAGAGGAAACCTCAAGCACAGAGAACAGAGATAACACCTTGTAACAAATGAGAAGGTCAATACTGCCAGAAGGTAGAGTGCATTGTGGAGTAAGGTGGGAAACAGAACTTCAAGATCAGTGGGGGTGATTTCAGAAAGGTGTAGTGGGTCTTGCAAAGATGCTTTCATGGGGAGCAATGAAAGGCTTTAGGCAAAGAAGCTGATTTGAATTTCTGATAAATGACATTAAAATCTGGGGGAATGGTGATTTTGAGAAAGGGAGCTGCTGTGGTTAGTGCAGATGTGAAGTGATAAAAGCAGTGAGCAATGAGGAAGCTAAGGCTACAGTGACAGGAAGGAGTGGGGAAGCTGTAAAATTTTCATCAAAGTCAGCAGGACTTGGAGACTGACTGGATGTGAGGTGCAGTGGGAGGAAATGGGGTGATTAAAATGGGATTCTGTGTTCTGATTTGGGTGACTTGGCAGGTACTGGTACCAATGACTGATCTGTGAACTTTGGTGGGTAAACCAGATTGAGGCTTGAAGTGCTCTTGGAAATATCCAGGAGGCTATGATATATAGAAGTGGAGGTTAGAGAAAATGGCCTTGTAGGAAAGAGAGATTTAAGAATAAACAACATTTTGGTAACCACCCATGTGTGGGCCGTAATGGACTAGGATAATCAACTTACAAATGAAGCCAAAGATAAAGGAGCCTGTGCAGGACATAGAGAAGTAACAGGGCTGGGGTGAAGGAGGATGAACGAGAGTATTGTATCATGGAAAGGAAAAAGGTAGTTTTCAGAAGGTGTATGCAGGAAGCACAGAAGAGCGTAGAGACAGGCTGTCCTGTATCTACCCATTGTTAACTGTTCCTCTCTCCCTTAACTAACTCCTCATCATGCTGAACCACTGCATATTCTCCTGTGCACTTATAAAACTCAATTTAGAGGCATTGTCCCTTAGAGGTAGGCAAGATTTCCACCTGTCTAAGTTATAGGAGGTACTTCTCCATTTGAACTCTTGTCATTTCACACATAGACCTGTATATTTACTTTCCTTCCTATGCTGAAGATCATTGTTGTAGACTGATTTGCCTTAAGGATTCCACTTCTTCACTTCCTTTGACCACAGCTGAGTGGTTTAGACTTGACTCTGTGTCTTCAAGCATTTTATTCATGCCAATGAAATAGTAGTAAATGACATAAGCAGAGTCTTGAAAAGTGCTTGTGCATTTTTACTTTCTCTTTTAGATTCCTGATACCACAAGTTGATAAGTCCAGGCTAACCTGCTGGAGGGAACAAAGATTGCTTGGAGCAGAACCAAGTTGTCCTAACTAAAGCCTTTCTATACCATCCAGACCCTCGCTGGCCCAATAGCTGACTTCACAAGTGCTGTTCTGGGGTAGTTTGTTACACAGCAGTACGTGATATGATTAAAAATTATGTCCTATATAACTTTTAATCTAGCATATTAACCAAATGCTTAACATATAGTGAGAGGTCTATAAATATATGTTGAATCACTCACAGCCTTCATCCCACCAGCCCCAAAGAGAGCAGGTGGGGCTTGTCACCCAGCTGCCTCATGCATCCGAGGCAAGAAAATGTGTTCTCTTCAAGACTTTGTTCAGCCTGATGATTCCATATTTCCAAGAGCCGATGAAGGGAGCACCTGTACATGCAGAAGATATGGCAACTTGGGACCAACCCTCTTCATTGCAGAGACTTGACTTTCTTCCCAACTTGTTGGCAAAAACTGCAGAGTTTGAAAATGGTAATTGTCAGGATGCAAAAGGTGTCCTACATTATGAATTTGATAAGAATCACTTTTATATGTCTGTGAGTAGACATAAAATTTAATTCAATTGCTGGGATTAGTAAAACTATGGGTGAACATTTTCAACTAGCAGCTGTATGCATTTATTTCACTCCCTAATATATTGTTTATCCTTTAAATAAAATCTTATTGAACAAAAACCCCACATAAGCATAGTCCAAAGATTTGAAGCAATAGGGTAAATATGCAATTATCTGATAAGAGAGATAAATGAAAAAGGGTGGTGACTATAATATAAAGTGATGAGCATCACTAGAGAGATATGGCCATTATGCTTTGGAAAATGATTATGATATCTGGAAATCTCAATAAAAATCTTAGGATGTTAAAGTTTTCTAGGTATGACTTAACAGGAAAAAATTCTACATATTCTGTCTAGATAGTACCTGACGCTCTGAAGCAAGATTTGGTAACTATGGCAAACTATAGTGATGTTGAACCCATACATACTTTGTTTTCATAAATAAAACTTAATTGAAACACAGATATGTTAATTTGTTAATGTACTGTCTGTGTCTAAGGTAATTGTGACTAAGATCATATGGCCTAAAAAGCCTAAAATAATTACTATTTGATTCTTTACAGAAAAAATTTGCCAATCCCTGGTCTATAAATGTAACCACACTAGAGGGTCACCGTAACAAATACTTGTTAGAGACCAAACTCCCCAGGAATCATCAGGAAGTGCCCAAGAAGGAGTAATCTTTGACCACAGCTGAGTGTTTTGAAGAAACTGGTCTTGATTGCCTGCCTCTTTCTCAGCATGTTCAATATTTGTGCTCATCATTACCACAGAAATGATATCACAAACCTTTTGTATCTATCCAGGAGCAGTGCAGGTACTCATTCATGTGTCAAGGAAAGCACTCAGCAGGACACCAGTCCTCTTCTCGCTTAGAAACTTAGTAGTGTCAGGCCTGAATCTTTCTTTGGTGACTTTGTGCAGCTTCAGGAAGACTCAGGCAGGCTACTTCCCTTTGGAATAGGGGCCTTTCATTCTAGGGCTTCTCTTGTAGCTGAGTTGGTAAAGGATCTGCCTGCTATACTTGTTAGAGACCAAACTCCCCAGGAATCATCAGGAAGTGCCCAAGAAGGAGTAATCTTTGACCACAGCTGAGTGTTTTGAAGAAACTGGTCTTGATTGCCTGCCTCTTTCTCAGCATGTTCAATATTTGTGCTCATCATTACCACAGAAATGATATCACAAACCTTTTGTATCTATCCAGGAGCAGTGCAGGTACTCATTCATGTGTCAAGGAAAGCACTCAGCAGGACACCAGTCCTCTTCTCGCTTAGAAACTTAGTAGTGTCAGGCCTGAATCTTTCTTTGGTGACTTTGTGCAGCTTCAGGAAGACTCAGGCAGGCTACTTCCCTTTGGAATAGGGGCCTTTCATTCTAGGGCTTCTCTTGTAGCTGAGTTGGTAAAGGATCTGCCTGCAATGCAGGAGACCTGGGTTCAATCCCTGGGTCGGGAAGATCCCCTGGAGAAGGAAATGGCAGCCCACTCCAGTATTCTTGCCTGGAGAATCCCATGGACAGAGGAGCCGGGCAGGCTACAATCAATAGGGTCGCAAGAGTTGGACACGACTTAGCGATTAAACCATCACTACCACATTCTAGGGGTGGTACAGTGGAGAGATGAACTACAGTGTGAAAATGCCTCCTCCTCTAAACAACACCAGCAGCACCATCACTTTGTACCCATTTATCAGGCAAACACTTGAAATTTAATTTCAGCCCCTTTACTAAGTGAAAAGCCTTTTCTCTGGTGACCAAAATAACAGCAATGCTTTTGTTTGTTTTCAGGGAGTGCTAATTAGCAGCTCTCTCAAATATATCAAGTATTTTCCTCATTCTATATTTCATTTCTTGACAGCTTGACCTCTTCCCTTCCAAACAGTTTCTGCCACCATTTCTGCTGCCTCATTTTCTTTGCTTTAGCAAAATGCAAAGGTTACACCCATTAGACTTCTAAAGACAGTAAGCATTGGCCCTCTGGATCTAGAAATTGTCTTATATTTTTGACTTTTGACCCTATTCAATGGAACTGTAGCCTGGCACAGCCTCTCAAACCATAGAACTAACTTTATAGTTTGGAAGGACTTCACTTTGCAGAGGGAAAGCCTTACACTATCCTTAACTCCACTCATTGCTGGATTTGAGCTTCTCAGAAGCCAGAGACAGATGTGACCATCAGGAATGCTTAGAAATTAAAAGTCTGAACATCAATGTGAACCACAGAAAGAATGGAGAGATGCATAAGAGGCTACAACTTACGGTTGTGAGTCCGTAGGTGATCCAATCAGATATTTTATTTTCCCTCCTTCTTAGATTTTTACTCTATCATAATAACAGCCGAGGTGTGTTTCCTCACACATATTATGCTTTTTCATCTCTCACTGGCCTTCATCAGGTTGTTTCAATCCATCCATCCATTAAGCTAGTAACCCCATGTGCTATGTACTCTAAAGATAGCCTTACCATGTCTGAGGCACTGTGCTAATCACCGTATCTGTATTGGCACATTTCTTTTCGAGAACTATCATATGAGATATATAGTCTAATTATCTGAATTTTTCAGGTAAGGAAACCAAGACTCAGAGGCTAAAAAACCTGCCCAGAATCATACAGCTGGTGGGTGCAGCACCCACTGGTTTCAGGTCTCATTACTAATTATGCCCCTCAGCTTCCTCCCCATAGGCTCTAAAAATATAGTCTCCTGCATTACAGACAGATTCTTTACCAGCTGAGCTACATGGGAAGCCCAAGAATACTGGAATGGGTAGCCTATCCAGTTCTCCAGTGAATCTTCCTGACTCAGGAATCAAACCAGAATCTCTTGCATTGCAGGCAGATTCTTTACAAACTGAGCTATGAGGGAAGCCCAAAAATATAAAGAAGTTTTGTCTATTCTCCTCATTCTAATAGAAGTCACAGTGGATGAGAAGGATGACCATACATAGGATCAAAAATGTTAAGTGAAAGTGAAAGTCGCTCAGTAGTGTTCAACTCTTTGAGATCTGTATAGTCCATGGCATTCTCCAGGCCAGAATACTGGAGTGGATAGCCTTTCCCTTCTCCAGGGGATCTTCCCAAACCAGGGATGGAACCCAGGTCTCCCACACTGCAGGCGGATTCTTTACCAACTGAGCCAAAAGGAATGTATGACAACAAAGGCATATACAGAAATGAGAGGAGGAGAGCTGGGAAGTAGATGACACCAGAGGAGGTGAAAACTGAGAGCTCAGGTCAGAGACACCCTGGAGAAAGGAATGTCTCTATTGAGTTTCTCAGGACGGTTAAGAATTGAGCAAAGGGAGGTGGGGTGGAAGGAAGGCATTTAAGACAGAGGAAACCTCAAGCACAGAGAACAGAGATAACACCTTGTAACAAATGAGAAGGTCAATACTGCCAGAAGGTAGAGTGCATTGTGGAGTAAGGTGGGAAACAGAACTTCAAGATCAGTGGGGGTGATTTCAGAAAGGTGTAGTGGGTCTTGCAAAGATGCTTTCATGGGGAGCAATGAAAGGCTTTAGGCAAAGAAGCTGATTTGAATTTCTGATAAATGACATTAAAATCTGGGGGAATGGTGATTTTGAGAAAGGGAGCTGCTGTGGTTAGTGCAGATGTGAAGTGATAAAAGCAGTGAGCAATGAGGAAGCTAAGGCTACAGTGACAGGAAGGAGTGGGGAAGCTGTAAAATTTTCATCAAAGTCAGCAGGACTTGGAGACTGACTGGATGTGAGGTGCAGTGGGAGGAAATGGGGTGATTAAAATGGGATTCTGTGTTCTGATTTGGGTGACTTGGCAGGTACTGGTACCAATGACTGATCTGTGAACTTTGGTGGGTAAACCAGATTGAGGCTTGAAGTGCTCTTGGAAATATCCAGGAGGCTATGATATATAGAAGTGGAGGTTAGAGAAAATGGCCTTGTAGGAAAGAGAGATTTAAGAATAAACAACATTTTGGTAACCACCCATGTGTGGGCCGTAATGGACTAGGATAATCAACTTACAAATGAAGCCAAAGATAAAGGAGCCTTTGCAGGACATAGAGAAGTAACAGGGCTGGGGTGAACGAGAGTATTGTATCATGGAAAGGAAAAAGGTAGTTTTCAGAAGGTGTATGCAGGAAGCACAGAAGAGCGTAGAGACAGGCTGTCCTGTATCTACCCATTGTTAACTGTTCCTCTCTCCCTTAACTAACTCCTCATCATGCTGAACCACTGCATATTCTCCTGTGCACTTATAAAACTCAATTTAGAGGCATTGTCCCTTAGAGGTAGGCAAGATTTCCACCTGTCTAAGTTATAGGAGGTACTTCTCCATTTGAACTCTTGTCATTTCACACATAGACCTGTATATTTACTTTCCTTCCTATGCTGAAGATCATTGTTGTAGACTGATTTGCCTTAAGGATTCCACTTCTTCACTTCCTTTGACCACAGCTGAGTGGTTTAGACTTGACTCTGTGTCTTCAAGCATTTTATTCATGCCAATGAAATAGTAGTAAATGACATAAGCAGAGTCTTGAAAAGTGCTTGTGCATTTTTACTTTCTCTTTTAGATTCCTGATACCACAAGTTGATAAGTCCAGGCTAACCTGCTGGAGGGAACAAAGATTGCTTGGAGCAGAACCAAGTTGTCCTAACTAAAGCCTTTCTATACCATCCAGACCCTCGCTGGCCCAATAGCTGACTTCACAAGTGCTGTTCTGGGGTAGTTTGTTACACAGCAGTACGTGATATGATTAAAAATTATGTCCTATATAACTTTTAATCTAGCATATTAACCAAATGCTTAACATATAGTGAGAGGTCTATAAATATATGTTGAACTGAAAAGCATGGAAGAAATAGAAGGAAAATTCCAATCTATCGCAAAGCCCTTTTCTCCCCCTTTTTTTCCTAAAAAAAACACCATGACAGCCCTAACTTTCTCACTCACTTTTACCTCTGAGATCTCAGGAGCTAAGACTGTGGGGACAGCTGTGGGAATTCCAGCAGGCACACTGTGGTTTGAAATCCACAGAGAAGGGAGCATGGCTTCCTTCCTTGGCCTGCTGCCCCACGCACGGTGAGCAGAGCAGCCAAGCCAAAGTGGCAGCCGCAGTGTGGGAGCCCAGCTCTGCTGCCATAAATTACCCAGAGGCAGGAAGGAGCAGTGAGAGTCAGCGGTTTCAACTACCTAGTAGTTCATTTTTGTTCTTGTTTTTCAGTTAGCAATCTGTAAAATTTATTGCAGAATTAAGCTCCCTGCTCCAGAGTCAATAATATTCCTGGTGCCAGGTGGTGTAATAACTCACAAAAAGGGCAGGAGTTGGAGGGAGTGAGACTGATTTAAGAAGTCAACTTCCAAGCCCTGCTTTCTGCTGCCTACTCCCTGCTGCTAAAGGTCAGGTAAGTAGAGGGCTAAGATTACAGCCTCAGAACATCCTTGGAGGGCTAGAATTTCTATTGGGTTTGAAATTTTAAACAAAAACTGTTTCTTTTGCATGATGGATTCCTTTTATCCTTCCCACCTCTGTTTCCATTTTAGCATAAAAATAGAAAATTAAATTTCATATTTTGTTTCTGGCATCACAAGGAAGAGGTAGTGTACAAAGTTCGGCCCTCTGCAAGCTTCCTATGGTGCTTTCTAATAACCTAACATCAGTCTGTCTAAACTGGAGGGGCTGTTGGTGATTGCTCTTACTGCAGTGACTTCATTTACAGAAGCAAATATCAAGTCTCACGGTAATTAATGGTTGTTCAGGTCCTGCCCAGTTGAACAACCTGGGATTAGAACTAAGATCTGATTCCCTGGTCATACACCAGCTGTTTCACTCAACATTCTGCTACTGAATGGACTTCAATTGATCACTTCAGCCTTTCTTAAATATATATAGTTTCTTTAAAAATTGTCTCTTTGTGTGTGTGTGAAAAGATCACCACAAGAATTCTAGTTATTATTATTGTTATTAGTAAGTTATTGTTAAGTCCTATTATTTCTTATAGAGTATAAATTCTCTGTCTGATTATTTAAAAGGACCATACAATCACATTTTCATTACAGCTGCATTGTACCAGATGTTATCATTAATTTGCTCTTAGTTAATTATCTTTACAAAATGACCCTCTGAAAGACAATGATTGAAAGGCTATATTTGATTATTCCACATGGTCTCTTCCTTGAAATGCCTACAAAGTCATTTTTGCAATCTGTGGGGATAAATTTAATATTTCTCGAGGGACATTTAGCAATTGTGAATTAAGCTCTGCAAGTTAAGTGTCTGTGTATTTCTTGATCAGTACCCCATTTGCTCCTTTAGAAACTTTAGATGGAATTTGTTTCCTCAGCTTCTTGGTTCTTCTTTATTGGTTGTTGAAGCTTTAGCCACTGCTCTGTGTTGGCTATAAGGCTTAGATTAGAAGGAATTGCTTTTATGTTTTTCAGTCAAGAAAGAATTTTACACCTCTCTGAGTATCCCTTGACTGCAGGTAAGGAATGTACCTCTCTGGAGAGATACCAATTAAAGTTAATTGTATATAACCTGATTGATCCACGGAACACTTAGAGTTTCTAATTTAATTTGCTATTGTCTTCTTAAAATGAAGATTTCATTTAGTTGCAAATTGTGAGTTGGAGGGCCTGGCTGCATTCTCTATCTGAGCACAATGATACTGTCAAAAGAATGACCTAAAGGAGGTTGTACAAATCTACCCTTGTCACAGAATTCCTGCTCTATTCCTCTTGTAAATCAAGGGTGATTCAGGAGAGCTGTTTCCTGGCTTCTAGGAGGCAATGCTGGTTTCAACAGTCAGGAGCTGATGTTTTCCCCAGTTCTTACATGGCAGGTAGGGATGAAAGGGGTCTGTGAAACTTTTGTAACTTGACCTGGAACTGGGCAAGATTAACCTGGCTTTAAACTTCACCAAGACCTTGAAAGTCATCCAGAGATGATTAAAACCCCTGAGTATGTGAGTCTTTTCAAGTACACTAATTGTGTTATGTTGTGGATGAAAACCATGAAAAATGGGTGTGTTGAAAGTCTCCAGCTTAGAATGCATTTTGCTTCTAAGATGATTAAACATCTGTTTCATTCTGAGATTTGAGTAAAAACTCAAATAAATGAACAGTTGGAAACAAATTAAATAGGGACAGTCAAGTGGTCAATAAAATGGATATACATTCTGGTGACATTTATTCTGATCTAGTTTAAACTCAAATGCCTATAGTGGGTATCATCTTTTCACTCCTAGGTACAAGAATGTTAAAAAAATAACTATTTCACTCTGCTGTACACCTGAAACTAATGCAACTTTACTTCATTTTTAAAAACTTTTTTTAAAAATGAATTTGATACTGCATTTTCAAGTGATTTCAAAATAGGAATTGAGGAAAAGAAATTTTGTTGGACTTACTTTCTTTTTGTGTATGTATGTATTGAACATTCTATGAGCTCCATAGAAAGCACAATTAAAGGTAAGGCTATCTATCATTCCCTTCATGAAATAGTGTTTGTACTCAATTGCATATCTTACCTCATACACACTAACACCATTCATTCACCCCCTACCAGGTGCCCTAGACATTAAATTCTAGTCAGCCTTTCAGAATCCATGC
>SJYX01006958.1:0-15902 GCA_006410675.1 Oreotragus oreotragus
CATCTTTGCATGAAATGTTCCCTTGGTATCTCCAATTCTCTTGAAGAGATCTGTAGTCTTTCCCATTCTACTTGCTGTATATTTTTGCCTGTCTTTTCTCTGCTTTTGATAGAGAAAAGCATAGGGAATATTTTAAAGTTCATATCCTAGCTCCTAAATCATCTTTTGGTAAGTGATTCACTGTGATTTAAATTACCTTACCTAAAAAATTGACAGACTATTCTTAACTATGATCAATGTGTTAAATGACCGAATATAACAACTTTAATTTAAACATAACTAGATAACTGTATATAGAAAACTTAAGGGCATTTTTAGGATCTAAATCCAGGCCAGATCTCCCAATCCAGGGCAGTTTAAGCAAGCACTCTGGTCCTTTGGTGACCCTATTGTAAGAGGTAAAGTTCTTCTCTCATGCAAAGCATTCAGTTTGTTTTTTTGACATGGTTAAGGCAAGGAGGGGCTTCCCTAGTGGCTCAGTTGGTAAAGAATCTGCCTGCAATGAAGGAGATCTGGGTCGGGAAGATCCTCTGGAGAAGGAAATGGCAACCCACTCCAGTACTCTTGCCTCTAGAATTCCATGGACAGAGAAGCCGGGCAGGCTGCAGTCCATGGACTGCAGAGTCAGACATGACTGTGCAATTAACTTTCACTTTCAAGGCAAGGAGAGAAAATGATTCTCTGTTTAGTACAGCATTCAGATGCTGTCATAGGGAATTTCTTGATTTGGGACTCTGAAAGGTGGTCTTCAGTCCTATTTCTGCCAGTCAGTTATTGAGAAGATAATTGATTTATTGATAAATATCAGATGGTAATTGTGCATCTGATGGATGCACAGCAATTTAATATACCTAATAAAAATATCCTTTCTTTTCAGACTTTGAAAGTCCATGTCACTTATAGTCACTTAGTTTTCATTACCATTGTTTTCCTTTGAAAGGAAAGGGCCTTTATATTTTTAAATTGCATTTCTGAAGTCCTGAAGCATATTAAGAGTACCTCTTCTCATGGTGCTCTCACTAGGAGTAACATGGCTTTGCCATTAGGTTACATCCTTATGAAGATCATATGTTATTAGCATCACTGCTCGGAGATGAGAGGGTCTTGATCCTACACACAAAAAACTGTTGTCAATAATATTAGCCTTATGTGCTTTTGACTGAGCTTAGTGAACTTTTAAAAATATTTTCTACTCATGTATGTATACATGCTGCTTGGCATTGGTTTCCAGACTTAAAATGAAGAGGGATCAAATTTTTTCAAAAGGATATTGGGGAAAAACCAGCCTAGATACTGAGGTATTTAAGAGTCCCTCGGAGGGGAGAGTAAATTGCTCAGATATTGTCTTTGTCCTGTAACAATGTAAGCTGGCTACTTATCAGCACCAGAGTTGGTCTGTCACTTGGCTAGCTTATACAATTTTACTTCAATTGTAGGAGCACTATAAGCTATTTGACATTTTGCCAACACTAACAAGTGTTCCTCTGACTGTGTATGTTCACCAGCTCTTCTAATAAAGATAGAATTTGTGCCAAGAGTTGATGTGTCATTTGTGGTTTTACCAAATTAGTTGTTTGTGTGGAATCAAACTATAGGTTTATTTTTTGTTTTTAAATGCAAAATATTCAACACTACTAATAGTGATTTGTGAATCACTTTATTGTCATTTTCATTATGAATCTGTATCTTATCTTGGCTGGTATACAAACAGGACACATTTTTATATGAACACATTTTTTTTTCTGAGTGTGATAAGGCTGTTAACATGGGTTGCTGAAATGTTTGGTACATTTATATTGACTAAAATAATATTTCTATTTTGTAGTTTAAAGCCCTTCAAGATTCTGGACCTCCCATTTCTCACAAAAAAGATCATAAGTGATATTTTGCATAAATTATATGGATACATAAGCTTATATCCTAGGAAAATTCTCAAATTTACAGAAATGAATTGTTACATATTGACTGTCCATTTTTAATTAGAGAGCTGTTTCCTGATTCAGTTCAGTGTGTCCATTAGACTACCAGATAGCTCCAGAACAGGAATGCTTAATAAATTATATCGCTTAAGCATTATTAAAATAAATCATGCATATTTAGTAAAAGCTCTATAAAAGTGGTGATAATGATATACATCCATTGATTCTTGAAACATAATTGAAATATTAGTCGAAACTTTTAAAAACGAAGAGCATGTTCTACATAATAAAACACAAGGCAGAGAATAATAAACCTTGTCTTTTGCTCCATGCCAATCCATACTAAAATCCCAGTTTAATATCATCGTGACTAAGTATAAATCCACCTACTATGAAGAGGCTCCTAGAATAGTTGCCAATCTAGGTACAAAAGGAAAAGATAATTTTTTCATAAAGACTCCTTATGTTGTGAACTTTTTTCAGTCTTGGATGGGATTTTTTCAGAGTGCATTACCCCTGGACTCTGGCATGATATTCGTTTTCTTGTGACAAAGGAGCAATAGCTGCTACTACCACCTCCGTCATCCCCTACCTTCCGCTGCTTTCTGCTTCCTATTTTCAGGACTGTCAGGGAGATAGATCTTCACTGCTCATCATTTTCTGGAAAACAGAGGGAAGTAGCACCTTACCCATTTCAGAAAAGTTAGGTGAGGATAAAATGAGGTATTTGTGCCTTGAAAGCTTAGACGGACATAATACTTTATAATTACTATAAAATTCAAAATGTCTTTTCTCCCCTGTCTTGCCCTTCATTTCCAAACATAGTCCCATTTTAGCTTAGTTGAGCAGAATTAACTCTTCTCTGCCGACCTGACTTCACAGCAGGTTTATGCTGAGAGATCTTTTGAAAGTGAAGTGAGTTTTGTTGCCACAGAGGTAGAGAAAGTGTTCTACTTGGCTTGATTTGATAGGATATGTTTTGAAGCATTTCTGTCCATTTAATCAAATTTATAAGTATATTTTATATGTTTTACTTATTAATAAAGTGCAAGTGTTTACATACCTGGTCCTCTACATATTTATATAATTCATTATAATGTGAGAAGAAATATTAAACAAGTGATCCAGATTTTTTTTTCACATTTATTCAGGCCTTGGAAATAGAAATAAAAAAAAGTCCTGCCGAATTTCTAACATAGTTGTACTTCTGTTGCAATTGTGAGAGCTACCAGACATGAATGGGAGAGTGGGGAAGAGCGAGTATTTGGTATAGAGGATACCATACCAGCCTCTTAAGAACTTTTTCTTAAAATTTCTTGGGAGGAAATGGTAAGGAATGGTTTATGCATAGTGAAGATATGAAAAATGCATGTATAACAAGAGCAACAAAAACTAAATGGGGATGGGCATCTGATTCACAAAAACTTTTACCTTGGGATTCTTGCATAGCACAGTGCTTCCTGCCCTGTAGTAAGCTGTTGAAAAATAATTATTGTGTAACTCTCAGTTTTGCTAATATCTTTTACAGTATGACAGAATATTTTAAGCATCATTTCTGTTGTGTAAAGAAAATTGGCATCCACCCTTTATTTTATTTCTGCTCATAACCTGCTCATTACTGAAAGTTGGATCCGGCTGTTCACTGCTGGGAAGCCAGTACTCAAGAGGCAAGGTTGGTCTTTAGCATTGAGCCACCTGGGAAGCACAGGTAGAAAGGAAATTTTGCTTTATTTCAGAGGCTGGCAACTAGGGGAGATGATGGGCTCATTTTCAAAGGGCAACTCCCACTGATGATCGGTGGGCAAGAGCTTTTAAAGGGGAGTTTCATGGGTATATATATATGTGGAGGGAGGGGTTAAATGCAGAAACAACACCTTCAGCTCTGACAGTCAACTTGAAACTGGTCATCAGGGGTGTGATCAGCCATCATCTTGATTGTTTTGAGTACAGTTAGTCTTCAGTTCCAGGGCTGATCTGTTCCCATTTCTTTGAGGCCATTTCTAGGACTTATGGCAGCTTGTGTCATGGCTTCCCAGGTGGTGCTAGTGGTAAAGAAGCTGCCTGCCAATTCAGGAGACCTAAGAGAGACAGGTTCGATCCCTGGGGCAGGAAGGTCCGCTGGAGGAGGCATGGCAACCCACTCCAGTGTTCTTGCCTGGAGGACCCTATGTACAGAGGAGCCTGGCGGGCTACAGTGCGTGGGGTCACCCAGAGTCGGACACAGCTGAAGCCACTTAATAATTATGGCAGCTTGTGTCATGGCTTCCCAGGTGGTGCTAGTGGTAAAGAAGCTGCCTGCCAATTCAGGAGACCTAAGAGAGACAGGTTCGATCCCTGGGGCAGGAAGGTCCGCTGGAGGAGGCATGGCAACCCACTCCAGTGTTCTTGCCTGGAGGACCCTATGTACAGAGGAGCCTGGCGGGCTACAGTGCGTGGGGTCACCCAGAGTCGGACACAGCTGAAGCCACTTAATACGGATAGGTGTCGTGGCTATGGTCTGGTCATCACGTAGTTAAGGTCTTACAGCTGGTGGGGGTGTTAGTCTCTATAAGACAGCTTGCCAGATAGGGCTCAGTTTTATCTGTAGCCCTTGAGAAGGAGCTAAATGTCCTTGACTTTGTTTATTACTGACTTTGAAGGACAAAACTGTTTATTTTGTCCAGTTTGACTACTTCCTTTGTTTCTGAGTTTTCTTACTTCTCTGATTAAACTTATTCTTTGGCTCAAGTTTTTCTGCAGACAAAAGTAGGCAGAAGACATGGAGTTGGGGAGACCATAGGGTCTTGCTCGTTTCAAGCTCACCATTAGTATACTGACAACATTTGCCACCGAAAATGTTGGGTGGTAATCTCCAGCTGAGGGCTTTCAGACCTCAGACAAGGCAGGCTGGACAAGAGCACAGGTTGCTGCCCCCAGGAACATTCTTAACCAATAGCATCTTGAAGTTGGAGGTAAATACACACCTCTTCGCTCCCCATGTGGGCTAAGTCTGAGATATATTCTGTCTTGTCTCCTGGCATTCCCTGCAGGACCATTGGATAAAGCAATAACCTACTCAACCACACACCCTTTTTTATAAAATTAATTTTTATTGGTGTGTAGTTGATTTACAATGCTATGTTAGTTTCAGGTGTACAGCAAAATGAGTCAGTTATACATATATCCACTCTTTTATATTCTATTCTCATATAGGCTATTACAGAGTACTGAGTAGAGCTCCTTATGCTACACAGTAGGTCCTTATTATCCATTTTCTGTATAATGGTGTGTATATGTCTATCCTCATCTCCCAGTTTATCCCTCCCCCTGTTTCCCTGGTAACCATAGGTTTGTTTTCTACATATGAACCATGCACCCTGTATTGGCTTATCGGGCCTGTCTTCCCTCATTGATACTTCCTGAGATGAGCTCCCAAACAAACTACTTACATTCAGATCTTCCTCATAAGATCTGATTCTGGGGACATCCAAACTAACATAAGCCCCTTCCAAAAAATTCTGAGGACACTAGCAAGGTAAATATAGCACAAATACTAAAGACATACACTAGTTAAAATTTTTGTTTGTTTCTTTTACTAATTTTCGAGTTGTTTCAATCCTCTGAGACTTAATGTAACTATTTTCATTTTCCCAGGCTCCTAGGATTAAGTGGGTTGGATATTTTAGGATGAGAGGAATAAAGAAACAAGGAGAACAGCTCTAATTATTTCACTGTGAAGCACTGGAGGCATTAGAAGGCTACATAAATAATGTGTTTGTGTCAGAGGATAGACTGAAATATGCAGGTGTTTCCAGTATTGATCAAAACATAAATGAACATTGCAGACAATGTTAGAGAATCCAGATAATCAGTTCAGCTACCTGGGATGGCAGGGGAATGAGAAATGAGTGTACAAACAAGCTTTTTTTTTAAATTGGAG
This sequence comes from Oreotragus oreotragus, assembly GCA_006410675.1. Classification (NCBI taxonomy): domain Eukaryota; kingdom Metazoa; phylum Chordata; class Mammalia; order Artiodactyla; family Bovidae; genus Oreotragus; species Oreotragus oreotragus. The sequence goes on from SJYX01006958.1 coordinate 5,839, forward strand.
TATAATCGTTTTACGATGTTGTGTTGGTTTTTGTTGTACAACAAAGTGAACCAGATATATATATATATATATATATATACACAAAACCGTTCCCTCCTGAGCCTGCCTCCTACCCTCATTCCATTCCTCTAGGTCGTCACAGCACCGAGCTGAGCTCCCTGTGCTATACAGCAGCTTCCCACTAGCTATCTGTTTTACACATGGCAGTGTATAGACGTCAGTGATACTCTCTTAATACATCCCAGCTTGTGCTAATAGGACTCAGTCCAGCTCCAGAGCCTTCCAGGTGTGGATAAGAAAGAGCCAAGGTGCTTCAGCTCTGCCAACACAGTACAGTCACCTTCTTCCTGGGAGTGACTTGAGGACACATTTAGAAGCATGTGAACCACAAACCTCATGAATGCCCAGACCAAGATGGTCCAGTAGACTTCTTAGAGTTATAAGTAAGAAGCCTACCCTGTTCTTTGAATTTTCAAATGTTTGTGTGTGAAAACACAAAACAGAAACTTTTACATTCTCCTCAGTGATGACATCACATATTTGGTTGGATATATATTTCATATTTGCAATCCAGCATATTTGCAATTTCTTTAAAAAAAATCAAAAGTCCAATAATTAAGGATAACTTCCATTACAGCAATTATATTAAAAGGAATCAGTGTATCATATGATTTTTATGCAAAAATCTTTGCTGTTTCTTGTATATAAAGAGAATGACAGAATTTGTTTTCTAAACAAATGGCAGAATTTAAATCCTGAGATTATTTTATCTAAAAATGGCAAATTTCAGAATTTCTAAAAGGTTAGTTTTCACTTTGCAAATAGACCAGATCCAAACATGAAGATCTAAAATTCATTATTAAAAGCTCAAATCAAACTTGACAAGAGTTTTGTGAGTACATATATTCAAAAGCAGTTGATTATACCCAATACCAAAATTATTACTCTATTTGACCTTTTTATAACTTTAATATTCTGATGCTTACATTTTAAAAGAAATTCTGTGAAATCCAAATAGTATTTCTTGTTGTTGTTTAGTCTCCCAGTCATGTCTGACTCTTTGCAACCCCGTGGACTGCAGCACACCAGGCCTCCCTGTCCCCACCATCTCCCGAAGTTTGCCCAAGTTCATGTTCGTTGCATTGGTGATGCCAACCAGCCATCTCATCCTCTGATGCCCTCTTCTTCTGCCCTCAGTCTTTCCCAGCATCAGGGACTTTACCAAGGAGTCGACTGTTCACATCAGATGACCAAAATATCGGAGCTTCAGCTTTAGCATCAGTACTTCCAACGAATATTCAGGGTTGATTTCCCTTAAGATTGACTGGTTTGATCTCCTTGCTGTCCAAGGGACTTGCAGCAGTCTTCTCCAGCACCACAGTTTGAAGGCATCAATTCTTTGGCATTCTGCCTTCTTTATGGTCTAGTTCTCACAACCATGCATGACCTCTGAGAAGACCATAGCCTTGACTGTATGGACCTTTGTCGGCAAAGTAATGTTTCTGCTTTTCACCAACAGACTCTCTAGGTTTGTCATAGCTTTCCTATGAAGAAGCAGGTGTCTTCTGATTTCCTGGCTTGCAGTCACTGTCTTCAGTGATCTTAGAGCCCAAGAAGAGGAAATCTGCCACTACTTCCACCTTTGCCCACTCTATTTGCCATGCAGTGATGGGGCCAGATGCCATGATCTTAGTTTTTTTTTAATATTTAGTTTGAAGCTGGCTCTTTCACTCCCCTTATTCACCCTCATCAAGAGACTCTTTAGTTCCTGTTCGCTTTCTGCCATTAGAGTGGTATCATCTGCATATCTGAGGTTGTTGATGTTCCTTCTGCCTGTCTTGATTCCACCTTGTAACTCATCCAGCCTGGCATTTCTCATGCTGTGCTCAGCATATTGATTAAACAAACATGGTGAGAGCAGACAGCCCTGTTGTATTCCTTTCTCAGTCTTCAGCCAATCAGTTGTTCCATATAGGGTTCTAACTATTGCTTCTTGACCTGCGTACAGGTTTCGTAGGAGACAGGTAAGGTGGTCTGATATTCCCATCTCTTTAAGAGCTTTGCACAGCTTGTTATGATCCACACAGTCAAAGGCTTTAGGGTAGTAGATGAAACAGAAGTAGTTTTTTTTCTGGAATTCCCTTGCTTTCTCTGTGACCCAGCAAGTTAGGGAGTTTGATCGCTGGTTCTGCTGCCTTTTCTAAATCCAACTTGGACATTACTAGCTCTCTTCCACTCTTACCCAGTAGCATATTGGACACCTTCAGACCTGGGGGACTTATCTTTTGGTGTCATATCTTTTTGTTCTTTTATACAGTTCATGAGGTTCTCATGGCAAGTACACTTGGGTGGTTTGCCATTCCCTCCTCCAATGAATCACACTTTGTCAGAACTCTCCGCTGTGACCCATCCGTCTTGGGTGGTCATACACAGTATGGCTCATAGCTTCACTGAGTTAAACAAGACCCTTCACCATGAAGAGGCAGTGATCCCTGAAGGGGCCAAATAGTATTAGGTTGGTGCAAAAGTAATTGTGGTTTTGCATTGTTGAACTTTGTTGTTTGATATTGGAATACATTCCTAAATAAATGTGGCTATGTTATACATCATTTTAATGCACATTTTGTGGTTTGTTTTTTTGCTAATAACTTATTACTTGCTGTGTATTTTAGACTAGGGAAATGATGTTAGACAAAAAAAGCAAAGTCGAGTGATTTTATTATTTGAATTCAAAATGGGTCAGAAAGCAGCAGAGACAACTCATAATATCAACAACACATTTGGCCCAGAAACTTCTAGTGAATGTACAGTGCAGGGGTGGTTCAAGTTTTGCCAAGGAGACAGAGAGCCTTGATGATGAGCCATCAGAAATGGTGGGCCATCAGAAGTTGACAGTGACCAGTTGAGAGCCATCATCAAAGCTGATCCTCTTGAAACTACATGAGAAGTTGTCAAAGGACTCAACATTGACCATTCTACTGTCATTCTGCATTTGAAGCAAATTGGAAAGGTGAAGAAGCTGGATAAGTGGGTGCCTCATGAGCTGACTGCAAATTTAAAAAAAATCATTATTTTGAAGTGTCTTCTTTTATTCTTTACAACAGCAAACCATTTCTTAATCAGATTGTGACTTGTGACAAAAAGTGGATTTTATACGACAATCAGAGACTACTGGCTCTGTGGTTGGACTAAGGAGCAGCTTCAAAGCACGTCCAAAGCCAAACTTGCCCCCAGAAAGGCCATGGCCACTGTTTGGTGACCTGCTGCTTCTCTGATCCACTACAGCTTTCTGAACCCTGGTGAAACCATGACATCTGAGAAGTGTGCTCAGAAAATTGACGAGATACACCAAAAACTGCAATGTCGCGGTTAGGATAGGTCAGCAGAAAGGGCCCAGTTCTTCTCCGTGACAATCATGTTCTACCACCAGTGCTTCGAAAGTTGAATAAACTGGGCTACAAACTTTTGCCTCATCCACCACATTCACCTGACCTCTCACCAGTCGACTACCGCTTCTTCAAGTATCTCAACAACTTTTTGCAGGGAAAACACTTTCACAACTGCCAGGAGGCAGAAAATGCTTTCCAAGAGTTAGTTGAATCCTGAAGCCTGGATTTTTATGCTATGTGAATAAACAAACTTATTTCTCTTTAGCAAAAATGTGTTCATTGTAATAGTTTCTATTTTGATTGATAAAAGATGTGTTTGAGCCTAGTTATGATGATTTAAAATTCATGGTCCAAAACCACAATTATTTTTTCACCAACCTAGTAGCAGACATTTACCCAAGTTTCATTCCCTGTGCAAGTCTAGGTATAAAATTGGGCTTGCTGCTGCTGCTGCTGCTGCTGCTCCTGCTCCTAAGTCACTTCAGTCGTGTCCGACTCTGTGCGACCCCATTGACAGCAGCCCACCAGGCTCCACCATCCCTGGGATTCTCCAGGCAAGAACAGTGGAGTGGGTTGCCATTTCCTTCTCCATTGCATCCAAGTGAAAAGTAAAAGTGAAGTCGCTCAGTTGTGTTTGACTCTTAGTGACCCCATGGACTGCAGCCTACCAGGCTCCTCCTCATGATTATTTTTATGAGATGAATGAGTGACCTAGGTTTCTACTCTTTATTTCTCTTTACAACTAGGCCCTTATCCTGTGAAGAACTGTAATATAAGCAAAAAAACCTAACGTGTTTTCTGTAATTATTTTCTGTTAAAAAGTTTATTTTTTAAAAACTTCATTAAGATTTCATAAATATTTAAGTGTAACGTTTGTTAATCTTAATTATCCAATTTGAGTTCAGAAATGCAAGCCAACTGTACTTCTTAGCTAAGGAGAGGGAAAAATATTAATACCTTCCCCAACCTCCTGGATTCCCTGAGGTGCCTGGGCTTTCAGCCAGCCTCTCTGGGAGACATATTCAGCTGCTGTGGCGGACAGACCCCTGTCTGCACAGAGGCTGCAAAAAGTCTGTCTGACCAACTGAAAATCAGCCACAGAGAGCCAGCTGCAAATGGGACAGCGGGGTCCTTGGAAACATCTGGCCCTTTGGAGACTGCAGGGTGCCTGCCATTCTTTGTCAAGAACACCTTTCTCATCACCTTTGCTCTCAGAGGAGTTTGAGCTGCTTCTATTTATAGCCGTGAAGAAGGATGACGGAGAATTCGGCAGGAGACATTTCCTTGCTTGTGATCAACTTTAGGACTCTCTGTGAGGAATAATAATGCTTAGGGCAAACTGGAAACTGACCTCTTTAGGCTCATGATGTCTGTCTGGAGCACATTAGGAACAAAGCTGCCATTAATCTCCCATGTCCTTGATCTCATTTCTGCAATAGGAAACTGTGTGTTCAAACATCCCTGAACTTCTAAGAGGGCTCTTCTAAACCTTTCATCTTTACCTCACTTTAGTTTACCTTTTGTAATTTTTTCCCTGAAGGCAAAGTTCCTTTTCAGGAAGCCTAAGATGGTAGCTTCTGGCCTGTTGGTCTGAACGTGGTCAGTTGCTAAGTCGTGTTCGACACTTTGCGGCCACATGGGCTGCAGCAGGCCAGGCTTCCCTTCCATTGCCGGCTCATGGAGCTCACTCAAACTCATGTCCATCGAGTCAGTGATGCCATCCAACCGTCTCATCCTCTGTCATCCCCTTCTCCTCCCGCCTTCAGTCTTTCCCAGCATCAGGGGCTTTTCCCAATGATTGGTTCTTTGCGTCAAGTGGCCAAAGTACTGGAGTTTCACCTGCAGCATCAGTCCTTCCACTGAATATTCAGGACTGATTTCCTTTAGAATGGACCGGTTGGATCTCCTTGCAGTCCAAGGGACTCTCAAGAGTCTTCTCCAACACCACAGTTCAAAAGCATCAATTCTTTAGTGTTCAGCTTTCTTTATAGTCCAAATCTCACATCCATACATGACTACCGGAAAAACCGTATCTTTGACTAGACGGACCTTTGTTGGCAAAGTAAGGTCTCTGCTTTTTAATATGCTGTCAAGATTGATCATAGCTTTTCTTCCAAGGATCAAGCGTCTTTTAATTTCATGGCTGCCGTCACCATCTGCAGTTATTTTGGAGCCCAAGAAAATAAAGTCTGACACTGTTTCCATTGTTTCCCCATCTATTGGCCATGAACTGATGGGAATGTATAACATGATCTTCATTTTTTGAATGCTGAGTTTTAAGCCAGCCTTTTCACTCTCCTCTTTCAGTTTCATCAAGAGGCTCTTTAGTTCCACTTCACTGTCAGCCATAAGGGTGGTGTCATCTGCGTATCTGAGGTTATTGACATTTCTCTTGGTAATCTTGATTCCAGCTTGTGCTTCATCCAGCCTGGCATTTCGCATGATGTACTCTACATGTAGGTTAAATAGATAGGGTGACAGCCTTAAATAGATAGTATATAGCCTTGATGTATTCCTTTCCCAATTTGGAATCAGTCTGTTGTTCCATGTCCAATTCTAACTGTTGCTTCTTGACCTGCATACAGATTTCTCAGGAGGCAGGTCAGATGGTTTGGTATTCCCATCTCCTGAAGAATTTTCCACAGTTTGTTGTGATCTACACAAAGGCTTTGGCATAATCAATAAAGCAGAAGCAGTTGTGTTTCTGGAATTCTCTTGCTTTTTCAGTGATCCAGTGGATGTTGGCAATATGATCTCTGGATCCTCTGCCTTTTCTAAATCCAGCTTGAATATATGGAAGTTCATGGTTCATGTACTGTTGAACCCTGACTTGGAGAATTTTGAGAATTACTTTGCTAGCACGTGAGATGAGTGCAATTGTGCGGTAGTTTGAACATTCTTTGGCATTGCCCTTCTTTGGGATTGGAATGAAAACTGACCTTTTCCAGTCCTGTGGCCACTGCTGAGTTTTCCAAATTTGCTGCCATATTGAGTGCAGCATTTTAACAGCATCATCTTTTTCAGATTTGAAATAGCTTAACTGGAATTCCATCACCTGTTGGACTGAAGATGGTACTCATGCATAAATACAGCAAAAACTGGAAATGATTTTCAGTTATCAAATACCTCTGCATTGATGCAAGTGATAGCATTTCTATAAACTGAGGTCACTGTAATTCGACAGAAAGTAGAAGAGCATGGAGAATCTCTGAAAGTCACTCATTGGGATGTTTTAAGAATTCTCTTTCAAGAATTACCCCATTGTCCTGCTTTGTTGTTTGACACAAAGAGCAAAAAAGAACACACACTCTTCTGTTGGAACTCAAATGAAGAAATTTATCTCCTTCTTTAGAAGAGGGGTATACAGAATCATAACACATGTGATTTTTGTAATTCCTCAGACATGGGTACTTACTCATACAGAAAATGACTATTAACAATGAGTAATAATGACTAGTATCACCGAGTATTTTCTGTGTGCCCAGGCCATGTGCTAAGTCCTTCGTTACGGGTACCAGTTGGATCTCAACAGGCTCGGATGAAAAGGCATTAGTTTCATTTTCAGATGGAAACACTGTGGCCCAGCAGTTAAGTGATGTAGTTACTCACACACCTTCAGTTCTACAACTTGATTGATCAAGTTCTACAGTTCTACAACTTAGGATTCATAAGTTATGGTTTGAACCCAGATCTGTTAGAATACTGTGTTGGCATGATTAATCACTCACTATCTTACATTTCTTGCCTTCTACTTTTTAAAGATTTTCAATATGATGGTTTTATATATATAAGTATGTGTATGTGTGTGTGTATATACACTGTGAAATGATTCAGTTCAGTTCAGTCGGTCAGTCGTTTCTGACTCTTTGCGACCCCATGGATTGCTGCACGCCAGGCCTCCCTGTCCATCACCAACTCCCGGAGTTTACTCAAACTCATGTTCTTTGAGTCAGTGATGCCATCCCACCATCTCATCCTCTGTCATCCCCTTCTCCTCCCGCCTTCAATCTTTTCCAGCATCAGGATCTTTTCCAGTGAGTTGATTTATGGCCTATCCAATATTGTTCTTTACGGCATCAGACTTTACTTCCATCACCAGTCACATCCGCAACTGGGAGTAGTTTTCACTTTGGCTCGCTCTCTCCGTTCTTTCTGGAGTTATTCCTCCAGTTTTCTCCAGTAGCATATTGGGCACCGACTGACCTGGGGAGTTTATCTTTCTGTGTCATATCTTTTTGCCTTCTCATACTGTTCATGGGGTTCTCAAGGATACTGAGTGGTTTGCCATTCCCTTCTCCAGTGGACCACGTTTAATCAGAACTCTCGACCATGACCTGTCCATCTTGGAAAACCATGGCATGGGCTCATAGTTTCATTGAGTTAGACAAGGCTGTGGTCCATGTGATCAGTTTGATTAGTTTTCTGTGACTGTGGTTTTCATTCTATTTGCCCTCTGATGGATAATGATAGGAAATGATTACCACAACCAAATTAATTAATACATCCATCACTCTCACATTGATATCATTTTTGTGTTTGTGGTGAGAACACTTAAGATCTAGTCTCAGCATGTTTCATGTATATACCATATTATTAACTATAGTTACCATGCAGTAAATTAGATGCCTGGAACTTACTCATAACTGTAAATTGGTAACTTTTGGCTTACATTCTTTATGAAATGCCGTAAAACCTGCCTTTTCCAGTTAGTTTGAATAATGTTTTGATTTTAAGAACTTTTAAGTGTTTATCTGTTTTTGCAATTCGACATTCTGGACTGTATTTCAAGACTCCTCTACATCTAGGTTTCAAAGTTCATCACACAGCTGGATATTGCCATGTTTGTGTTAAAACAGTGAAATCCACTTTCCACTCTTCAGCGCTTTTCTCTCTTCAAAATATCCTCATTCTGAGTATACACATATGAGCATAAAAACCTTTTCATAGCAGTTTAAGTAGTGTTTCCTGTATAGATTTTAAACATATCATTTAGCTGTATTTTTAGAAAACAACATGTTTTTAAAAAATCGATTGAAAACATTTAAGTGGATAAATGGGAATCAAGCCGTTCAGGAGTGGGCATTGTAATTGTATAATAGCTCTTGAAGAAAAATGTTCACCTAAGGTCTGTTTTTTTAGGTTGAAAGGAAGATTTCCAAGTTGAAATACATTAATCACCATAAAACAGAACCCCTACTCTCAAATATTCTAAACAATGAAAAATATGGAGTCACATCTTTATAATGAGTTTTGGTAATTGTGGCAGAAAGAAAATCATTAGGTGATTGAAAAGAAAAATGAACCTAGGCTGAAAATCTAGTATATATTAAAAATAGAGAAAAACCTAAAGTATAAGAATAAAATTAAGCCAAAGCCTTCATGTCACTTTTTTTTCCCCCAAAGTCTTATATTTGTTTCTTTTTGGAAGCATAGTTTAGAAGATTTACTTTACTTTTTAAACTACTTTTCAGAATTTGACCCGTCTAGGGTGGAAGGAGCTGAGTGACTGCACATCTCTGAATCTCTGTTGTTGTTTAGACTCTAAGTTGTGTTTAACTCTGCGACCCTGTGGACTATAACCCGCCAGGCTCCTCTGTCCATGGGATGTCCCAGGCAAGAATACTGGAGTGGGTTGCCATTTCCTTCTCCAGGGGAAGAACTTAGTTTTTTAGAACAGTTTAGGTTTACAACAAAATTGAGAGTACGGTAAAGGGATTTCCCATGTACCCTGTCCCTACACATGCACACCTCCTCCATCATCAACATCATGCACCAGAATGGTCCATTCCTTTTCTATTACCAACAGTGAAACTACATTGACACATCATGACCACCCAAAGTTCACAGAATATATTAAGGTTTACTCATAAAGACATATATCCATCATTATAAAAGCATGCAAAATATTTGCTCTGAGAATCCTTGTGCTCTGCCTATTTCTCTCTTACTCCCAACTCCCCATGGATCTCTTTTATGTCTCCAAGTTTTCTTTTCCAAAATGTCATATAGTTGAAAGCAAACAGCTTTTTCAGGTAGGCTTTTTCACTTAGCTGTATGAATGAGATTCTTCTATGTTTTTTTTCATGGCTTAATACTCCATTTCTTTTCCAGGCTGAATAATATTCCACTATCTGGATAGACCACAGTTTCTCTGTTCATCTACTAAAGGATATCTTGATTTGCTTCAAAGATTTGGCACTTAGGAAGTAAATGCCATAAACATCCATGTGCAGGCTTTTTTTTTTTTAACATAAGTTTTCAGTTTCTTTGGGTAAATAGTACAGAGCATGATCAAGTGGTAGGAATTATGTTTAGTTTTGTAAAAAACTGCTAAATTTTCTTCCCAGTTGGCTGTACATTTTTACTTTCTCACCAGCAATGAATGAGATCCCCTGTTGCTTCATATCCTTGCCAGCATTTGGTGTCAGCATTCTGGATTTTGGCTAGTCAAATAGGTATATGATAGAGCCTCATTGTTGTTTTTGCATTTCCCTGATGATTTTTTAAAAAAAATTTTTTTAGAGCTTCCATTTTACTTTATTTTACTTTACAGTACTCTATTGGTTTTGGCATACATTGACATGAATCTGCCATGGGTGTACACGAACTCCCAAACATGAACCCCCCTCCCACCTCCCACCCCACATCATCCCTCCGGATCATCCCCATATACCC
>SJYX01006958.1:17268-39071 GCA_006410675.1 Oreotragus oreotragus
TGCAGGATATAAAATCAACACACAGAAATCCCTTGCATTCCTATACACTAATAATGAGAAAGTAGAAAACGAAATTAAGGAAACAATTCCATTCACCATTGCAACGAAAAGAATAAAATACTTAGGAATATATCTACCTAAAGAAACTAAAGACCTATATATAGAAAACTATAAAACACTGATGAAAGAAATCAAAGAGGACACTAATAGATGGAGAAATATACCATGTTCATGGATTGGAAGAATCAATATAGTGAAAATGAATATATTACCCAAAGCAATCTACAGATTCAATGCAATCCCTATCAAGCTACCAGCGGTATTTTTCACAGAACTAGAACAAATAATTTCAAGATTTGTATGGAAATACAAAAAACCTTGAATAGCCAAAGCAGTTTTGAGAAAGAAGAATGAAACTGGAGGAATCAACTTACCTGACTTCAGGCTCTACTACAAAGCCACAGTCATCAAGACAGTATGGTACTGGCACAAAGACAGAAATATAGATCAATGGAACAAAATAGAAAGCCCAGAGATAAATCCACACACATACAGACACCTTATCTTTGACAAAGGAGGCAAGAATATACAATGGAGTAAAGACAATCTCTTTAACAAGTGGTGCTGGGAAAACTGGTCAACCACTTGTAAAAGAATGAAACTAGATCACTTTCTAACACCACACACAAAAATAAACTCAAAATGGATTAAAGATCTAAACATAAGTCCCTGATGATATTTTAATTTGTGTTTTCCCTGATGTCATATGATATGGGACATCTTTTGGCTTATTTGCTATGTGTATATCTTCTCTGGTGAGATACCTGTTAAGCTCTTTGGGTCATTTTTTTGAGTTTTTTTCTTGTTGTTGAGTTCTGAGTTCTTTGTGTATTTTGGGTAACTGTACTCTGTTGGATGTGTCTCTTGCAAATATTTTCTTCTAGTCTGTAGCTTGTCTTTTAATTTACCTTACCGTTATTTTTTTCCTTCCAACTTTATTGAGATATAATTGATATATAACATTGTGTAGTTGTAAGGTGTACACATGGCCTTCCCTGGTGGCTCAGATGATAAAGAATCTGCCTGCCTTGATGGGACCTGGGTTTGATCCCTGGGTTGGGAAGATCTCCTGGAGAAGGGAATGGCTACCCACTCCAGTTTTTTTGCCCGGAGAATCCCATATACAGAGGAGCCTGGTGGACTACAGTTCATGGGGTTGCAAAGAGTCAGATGCAACTGAGTGACTAACACATACACAGCATACAAAGTATTCACATGTTAGTTTGATACACTTATATATTTCATTATGACCACTGCCAGAGTATTAGCTAACACCTCCATCATATCACGTAATTATTACTTCTTTTTTGTGGTAAGAACACTTAAGATCCAGTTTCATAGCAACTCTAAATTTTATTGCACAGTACTGTCATCTCTAATCACAATGTTGTACATAAAAATTTATTTATCTTTTCACTGGAAGTTTGTACCCTTTGACCACCATCTCCTAATTTTTTCCACCCCAGCCCCTGCTAACCACGATTCTTTTTGTTCCTATGCTTTTTGTAGATTCCACATATGTTACAAACAGTATCCATCTTTGACTTATTTCACTTACTGTAACATCCTTAAGACTACCCATACTGCCACAAACCCCATCTTTCTCATGGCTGAATAATATTCCATTATTATGTTATATGATATATATGATATCATACCACATCTTCTTTATCCATTCACTCATTAATAGGTAGTTGTATCCATATCTTAGCTATTTTGAGTAATGTTGAAATAAACATGCTGCTGCTGCTGCTAAGTCACTTCAGTCGTGTCCGACTCTGTGTGACCCCATAGACGGCAGCCCACCAGGCTCCCCCATCCCTGGGATTCTCCAGGCAAGAATATTGAAGTGGGTTGCCATTTCCTTCTCCAATGCATGAAAGAGAAAAGTGAAAGTGAAGTCGCTCAGTCTGTCCGACTGTTAGCGACCCCATGGGCTGCAGGCCACCAGGCTACTCCGTCCATTGGATTTTCCAGGCAAGAGTACTGGGGTGAGGTGCCGTTGCCTTCCCCGCAATAAACATGAGAGTGCAGGTAACTCTTGGATACTCTATTTTCACTTCCTTTGGATACATACCCAGAAGTGGGATTGCTGAATAATATGACAGTCCTATTTTTAATTTTTTCAGGAACCTCCACACAGGTTCTATTTCCTTTTAGTTTTCATTTGCATTTTCTTGATGATTAGTGATGTTGCACATCCAATCATGTACATTTTGGTCATTTGTATGTCTTCTAAGTTAAAATGTCTGTTCAGTTCCTCTGCCTATTTAAAAATCAAATTGTTTGTTTTTTGTTATTGGTTTATATTAATTCTTTTTATTTTGGATATTATCAGACATATAGTTTGCAATTCCTCTGTTTCTTTTGCTGTACACGAGTTTTCTAATTTAATGTAATCCCATGTGCTGCCTTTTTACTTGTGCTTTTGGTGTCATACCTAAACAGTCATTGCCAAAACCTGTTGTCAATGAGATATTTCCCTGTTTTCTTCTAGGAGTTCTATGGTATCAGGTCTCTTGTTTATGTCTTTGATTCATTCTGAGCAATGTACACTAGAGTCCAGTTTCATTTTTCTACATGTGATTACCCAGTTTCCTAACATCATTTACCTTGGACGTGGGGTAGTTCCTCTTGGTCACCACCCCTGACCTTGGACTTGGAGTAGCTCCTGGAATGTGAAGTCAATGTGATGCTTAGGAAGCATCACTACGAACAAAGCTAGTAGAGGTGATGAAGTTCCAGTTGAGCTATTTCAAATCCTAAAAGATGATGCTGTGAAAGTGCTCCATTCAATATGGCAGCAAATTTGGAAAACTTGGCAGTGGCCACAGGACTGGAAAAGGTCAGTTTTCATTCCAGTCCCTAAGGAAGGCAATGCCAAAGAATGCTCAAACTACCGCACAATTGCACTCATCTCACATGCTAGCAAAGTAATGCTGAAAATTCTCCAAGTCAGGCTTCAGTAATACATGAACCGAGAACTTCCAGGTGTTCAAGCTGGATTTAGAAAAGGCAGAAGAACCAGAGATCAAATTGCCAACATCCGCTGGATCATTGAAAAAGCATGAAAGTTCCAGAAAACCATCTGTTTCTGCTTCATTGACTATGCCAAAGCATTTGACTATGTAGATCACAACAAACTGTGGAAAATTCTTCAGGAGATGGGATACCAGGCCACCTGACTTGCCTCTTGAGAAACCTATATGCAGATCAGGAAGCAACAGTTAGAACTGGACATGGAACAACAGGCTGATTCCAAATAGGAAAACAAGTACGTCAAGGCTGTATATTGTCACCCTGCTTATTTAACTTATATGCAGAGTACATCATGAGAAACGCTGGGCTGGAAGAAGCACAAGCTGGAATCAAGATTGCTGGGAGAAATATCAATAACCTCAGATACGCAGATGACACGACCCTTATGGCAGAAAGTGAAGAGGAACTGAAGAGCCTCTTGATGAAAGTGAAAGAGGAGAGTGAAAAAGTTGGCTTAAAGCTCGACATTCAGAAAACTAAGATCATGGCATCCCGTTCCATCACTTCATGGGAAATAGATGGGGAAGCAGTGGAAACAGTGGCTGACTGTATTTTGAGGGGCTCCAAAATCACTGCAGATGGTGATTTTGCAGCCATGAAATTAAAAGACACTTACTCCTTGGAAGGAAAGTTATGGCCAAGCTAGACAGTATATTAAAAAGGAGAGACATTACTTTGTCAACAAAGGTCCATCTAGTCAAGGCTATGGCTTTTCCAGTAGTCAGGTATGGATGTGAGATTTAGACTATAAATAAAGCTGAGTACCGAAGAATTGATACTTTTGACCTGTGGTGTTGGAGAAGACTCTTGAGAGTCCCTTGGACTGCAAGGAGATCCAACCAGTCCATCCTAAAGGAGATCAGTCCTGGGTATTCACTGGAAGGACTAATTCTGAAGCTGAAACTCCAGTCCTTTGGCCACCTGATGTGAAGGGTTGACTCATTTGAAAAGACCCTGATGCTGGGAAAAATTGAGGGCAGGAGGAGAAGGGGACAACAGAGGATGAGATGGTTGGACGGCATCACTGACTCAATGGACATGCGTTTGGGTAGACTCTGGCAGTTGGTGATGGACAGGGAGGCCTGGCGTGCTGTGATTCATGGGGTCGCAAAGAGTCGGACACGACTGAGCTGCTGAACTGAACTGAACATCATTAATGAAGAGACTATCAAAGACAGCGTTTGTTGAAGAGTTCCCTTGTCTAGGGCTTCCCTTGTGGCTCAGCTGGTAAAGAATCCCTTGTAAAATATTGGTTGACCATATATGTGAGTGTTTATTTCTCTGATCTTAATTCTGTTCCATTAATCTCTGTTTTAATGCCAATGCCATGCAGTTCTGGTTACTTAGCTTCATAGTATGCTTTCACATCAGGAAATGTAATGTCTGCAGCTTTGTTCATCTTTCTTAGGATTGCTTTAGCTATTCAGGGGTATGGTGCCATACAAGTATTAGGATTATGTTTTTCTGTTTCTGTAAAAAATACCATTGGAACTTTGATAAGGATTGTGTTAAATTTATAGGTGACTTTGGGTAGTATCCTCTGGACAGAGGAGCCTGTTGGGATATAGTCATTGGGGTTGTAAAGAGTCAGACATACTGAGCAACCAACACTTTGGGTAATATGGCTATTTTAATAATGTTCTGCTGACCTCTGAGTATTGGGTATCTTTCCATTTGTTTCTCTTTAATTGTTTTATCAGAGTCTGGTAATTTTCAGTGTACAAATCTTTCCCCTCCTTGGTTAAATATCCTTAATATTGTTTTTGGATGTATCCTTTAAAAATAGTGGATTCTCTGTTAATATGGTGTAACCCTCAGAATCTATTAATGTATACTAAAAAAGTTGAAAAGGGTATTTATTCAGTGAAATAAATAAATGCTGAATGTTAATACTTACAAACATATTAAAGAAAATATATCTGAATATTTTCTTCTTTTTGGGGTGTGTGTCACTTTTTTAAAAATTTATTTATTTTTAATTGAAAGATAATTACTTTACAGTATTGCATTGGTTTCTACCAAATATCAGCATGAATGTTACAAACCTATTAAAGAAAATACATCTCTGAGCATTTCATTTTACAGACAGTAGTCTTAGAAAAAATTGTTCTAGTATATATAAAATGATTAGTTTTAGCATATTAACTATTAGATTGTGTTAAACCACTAAGCTGAATACTTACTATATATGATGTTTATTTTTTCTCTTGTACCACCTACTTACACAGTTTTAAATTCCACCTTCCCACACCTTCTCAGCTTCTAACATATGTCAGTTCACAAAGAAAATCATGGTCAGGAACAGACTGATATCCAAACCCTCAATATTCAGACACCACATTTAGTGAAACACCTACATTCTCACCAATCCATTGATCCTTTAACCAGGTCAAGCTGGATAAAGCATCCTTCTGTTTGGCTGTCAATAATTTTTCTTCCCATTTTCTTAAAAATCTTAACCTCCCTCTCTAATGGTACTTCTCTAGGTGCATTTAAAGACTTTCTATCTTGAAAACAATAACAGAAACAAAGTACCTATCCCACATCCTATTTTAACCGCTACCTCCACTTGTAAATTTGTGCGGGTGGTAATCTAAATTTGGACCCATTTTCCCAATTTCCATTTACTCCTCAGCCAATTTTATGCCAATTTTTGAAGTTACCAGTCGCTTGGAAGCTTTTAACCATTAAATCCAAGGGCAAAATATACAGGGAAGTAGTTGGTTCATTTCTTGTTTAAAATCTTGACATCACTCGGTGCCTTTGGACACTCCTTCCTTAGTCTGGAAGCTCTTCTTTGGTGTTTGCTGTGCTGCTAAGTCGCTTCAGTCGTGTCTGACTCTGTGCAACCCTTATAAACGGCACCCCATCAGGCTCCTCTCTCCCTGGGGTTCTCCAGGCAAGAACACTGGAGTGGGTTGTTAGTTCCTTCTCCAATGCACGCATGCATGCATGCTAAGTCGCTTCAGTCGTGCCTGACTCTGTGCGACCCCATAGATAGCAGCTCACCAGGCTCCGTCCACAGGACTCTCCAGGCAAGAATACTGGAGTAGGATATTATTTCCTTCTCCAGTGCATGCTAAGTCGCTTCAGTCGTGTCTGACTCTGCGACCCCATAGATGGCAGCCCACCTGGCTCCTCCATCCACAGGATTCTCTAGGCAAGAACACTGGAGTAGGTTGCTATTTCCTTCTCCGTCCTTGGTGTTTAAGACACTACAGTTTCTTCGTGTACTCGTAGGATGTGGTTGCTCAATCTCTTTGATGAATGAAGTGATATTTGCATTCTTTAGTCATTCTTTCTTTCTACTAATATTTAAAATCTACCTCGTAACCAGTTTTCCAGGCTGTCTGGTATATAAATTCCTTAAAATGTCAGAACAATTTATCCCTCTCTCCCACCTTCCTTCCATTGTGTTTCATGGCATTGAAACATCTTCCTATTTAGGTTTAAGGAGCTTTTAATTTTATCTTTATAGCGTAAGGTCATTGTACTTTTGTCTCATCATTTTCTTAGTTTCCAGATAATAGCTTACTAAAACTTTTATTCAAGTGCTTATTTTTATTTTATTACTGTGTCAGTTAGCATTAGTTATTATATTATAATTGACTACAGTTGAGAATATAACCCTATTTATATTGGGTAATAAACATAATACAGTGTAATTCAACAAGTATTATACCTATTTACTATGATTAGTCTACTAGTGATCCTCAAAAAGGACATATACACCTGTCTCTTATACACATCTTACCTGGCTTAAAATCTGACATTCAAGATTATGTAAATACATCAGTGTACTGTACTTTTCCTGTAATGTGATGGGTTATTTCAGAGCTTTTATATACATATTAACATTGGCAGGTGGTAGATGATTGAAGAAATAGCAGCCCAAAGTGGAAAAATGAAAGTTATATCCTTGTGCCTCTAAGGATATATATATTTTTTACTTCTTCCATAGTTTTAGGACAGGTATGTACATTGGTAAAAGATGATAAAATGCTGTTTTAAAAGATTGCATTTTCTAGAAAAGGACTGGCATGCAAAGCTATTAAGCTATTTTAAAAGTCTTAAAAACAATAAAAGAAGCACACTTTTAGAATAAATATTGAGGAATTGGTTATTTCTGTCTTATCTTTCAAAAACTAAGGTGAATTATTTCAAATTAAAATTTTTCATGTATTAAAAATTATTAACTCTACCAATGCCCCCGCCATAAGCAGAAATACACTTAGTATCTTGAGATGTTTGCTCTTAAAAACAGAGGTGGTTACATAGAACAATTCATAAAGACCTAGGCATGTCTTTCAAAGACTTCAATATAACAAAGACTTATAATAAATTCCACTAGAATGAGCTACCCAGGGAAAACTTAATATATTTAATGAGTTAAAAAAAATAATGTGCTATCACTGTTTATAATAGCCAGGACATGGAAACAACCTAGATGTCCATCAGCGGATGAATGGATAAGAAAGCTGTGGTACATATACACAATGGAATATTACTCAGCCGTTAAAAAGAATATATTTGAATCAGTTCTAATAAGATGGATGAAACTGGAACCGATTATACAGAGTGAAGTAAGCCAGAAAGAAAAACACCAATACAGTATACTAACACATATATATGGAATTTAGAAAGATGGTAATGAGGACCCTGTATGCAAGACAGCAAAAGAGACACAGATGTGTAGAGCGGACTTTTGGACTCTGAGGGAGAGGGAGAGGGTGGGATGATTTGAGAGAATAGCATTGAAATATGTATACTATCATGTAAAAAACGAATCCCCAGTCTATGTTGGATGCAGGATGCTTGGGGCTGGTGTATGGGGATGATCTGGAGGGATGATGTGGGGTGGGAGGTGGGAGAGGGGTTCATGTTTGGGAGTTCGTGTACACCCATGGCAGATTCATGTCAATGTATGCCAAAACCAATAGAGTACTGTAAAGTAAAATAAAGTAAAATGGAAGCTCTTAAAAAAAAAAAAAATCCTTAAGTCACCTTTTAGTAAAAAAAAAAAAAATTTACAAGTATAATTAAATTTTGCTTCTTTTTTCTAAAAAAATAAAAAATGTGCTATCTAATCCAGTACTCTTGCCTGGAAAGTCCCATGGATGGGGGAGCCTGGTAGGTTGCAGTCCATGGGGTCGCTGACAGTCAGATACAACTGAGCGACTTCACTTTCACTTTTTACTTTCATGCATTGGAGAAGGAAATGGCAACCCACTCCAGTGTTCTTGCCTGGAGAATCCCAGGAACAGGGGAGCCTGGTGGGCTGCCGTCTATGGGGTCGCACGGAGTCGGACATGACTGAAGCGACTTAGCAGCAGCAGCAGCAATAGTTAGAAGCTTTTTAACGAAAAAGAATTAATATTGAGAGAGAAAAATATAAGGATATTTCATTTGAGAAATGAGCTATATCTGAGATAAGAGGAGACTAATTTTTAAAATATTAAAATTTTGAATGGCTCCAAGAATCCAGAAAATGATCACTTTTTTCCTGGTGAGATCCTCAAGGTGAGACTCTCGTGTAGTACTTATATGAAATAAAGACACACATTCTCAGGAAAGTTAGAATCTGCTTATTTTGAACATCCAAACAAATTAATATGGTGGTTAAATGTATTATTTAGTTTCTATGAAGAGAAATACAAATTCCCTGGTGTCTCAGACAGTAAAGAATCTGCTTTCAATGCAGGAGGCCTGAGTTCGATCCCTGGGTCAGAAAAATCCCCTGGAGAAGGGAATGGCAACCCACTGTAGTACTCTTGCCTGGAGAATTCTGTGGACAGAGAAACCTGGTGGGCTATAGTCCATGGGGTTGCAAACAGTCGGACACAACTGAGTGACTAACACTTTCTTCCTCTACTTTCTAAATGTATTATTTAATTTCTGTGAACAGAAATACAGCTTATCAAATTGTTACCTAATTTTTAATGAAAATTTCTTCCCCAATATATTTTTGCAGTAATTATCCTGATGCAAGATGTCCCCTACCTTCCAGTTAAAGCATTCCTGAAAATATATTTAATAGTTGAATGTCTTAAGGAAAAACAGTAGAATCTCTCTAGTGAGATTCAACTCCCAGGAAGTTAAAAAGAGATAAAATTGATAATTAGTCTATGAATAGGGAAAATTTATGATTTATAGTTTCAATATTCTTAAAAATTAAAAACTGAACGAAACACCAAATATAAAAAAAAGTCACCTGAGCTACTTCTCTGAATGCCTGAATGTGCCATATTTTCCCTATAACATGCTAGATAATTTTACATTACTTGCCTGACTTTTAGGAAAATTAAAATAAGTGATTTGACTGTTGAGAAGCATTTTATGATGATTATGCAAGGAAAAGAAAAAAAATTCTGCTGCTCACTTTGATGGCTTCTTATCAACTTCCTTGAAGAATTTCTCAAAAGAAATATGAACTCCCAAGTTTTCCTGTCTCGGTGAAGGGGCCTGTAACAACTGTGTAGCTACAGTCTCTGTGGTAAAACCCTCTCTGAATCCAAATTACTGGCAAGCTTTTGAACCTTGATTTTTAAACTTATAAACTAAAATGCTTATTTATTTAATCTGTCACTAAATGGAAGCTTCCGGACAGAATCCTCACTGATAGAAATAGGGTGGTTCTTTTTCATGATTTTGGATTGTGTTCTTTTTCCTCATGATTGGAAACACAGCCAGTCAAGCTTCGGATTCATCACTTGTGGCATGAGTCACCATTTCCATTTTTGTCTCAGTTGTGTTAGCTCCAAAACAATACCTTCATTTTCTATTTTCTGGTCATTTTTTTTTATGAAGTAAAGGCAAAGCACAATAAAACATTATTATGATTGCTCAATTATTGCAGCATAGACAAGGTGTATTGTGTGTGAGAGTACAACCATGCAAAGCAGGGAGGCAGATAGTCCGATTGTTCAATAGCTTGAAGTATTTGTTCACCAGCCTGTGATATATAGGTCATAATTTAGCAAAGGAGAGAAAATTTAAGAGTGTGCCGGTATAAGGCTGTATGTGGCGTGCATGTTGGATATGTGAGAAGTACATTTTAGGTGGTGAAGTATATATCATAGATGCAAATTGATTTCTATTTTAGAAGATCTTTGGTTAAGGGCCTCTGTCTTCTTTTCTGTACATATGACTTTGAATAGATTGCTGCTCAGAAAATGTTTATTTGATGTGGTTGTTCAGTTGCTCAGTCATGTCTGACGCTTTGTGACCCCACGGGCTGCAGCACGCCAGGCTTCGCGGTCCTTCACTATCTCCTGGAGTTTGTTCAAAGTCATGTCCATTGTATTAGTGATTCCATCCAGCCATCTCATGCCTTGTCATCCCCTTCTCCTCCTGTCTTCAGTCTTTCCCGGCATCAGGGTCTTTCCAGTGCATTGCCTCTTCACATTAGGTGGCCAAACTACTGGAGCTTCAGCTTCAACATCAGTCCTTCCAATGAATATTTAGGGTTGATTTTCATATATCTTATTAAATGAATGAGTGAATGAATGACTAAATGGCTGGCTACTTTGCTGAAATGCCAGGTTATTAGGACACTCAATAACTTAGTAAGATAGACAGCCATGTTAAATTTAGAAAATGCAAAGGGAATTACAACTGAGCATGTACAGACAGAGTATAGAAGGGTAATAGAAGTTTTTTAGGAGAGAATTGGATGTATTAGAGCATGTTGCAGTGATGTACATCTGTATTCAGATCCTGCTTTATGACATTTCAAGCATTGAGAGTGTCAGTTATATATATGCTTTTCTCATTTGTCAAACTGAGCCTTAGTTTTCTCATGTGTAAAATGGGAAAAGTTTTGTTTTTCTCACTAGGTTTTGTATATAAACCTAGGTCAGAGCTTCACATTTGGTAGCTGCTCAGAAATTCTAGTTTTTAAGAAAAATTTCATTTGAGAAGTCGTACTTGTTTTTGCTTCTGACATCAAGGAACTGGTGCTACAAAGTTTCTCTGCAAGTTCAAAAGTTAACATTGGCTCAGTTTCCTGATTTCTTTTTGAAGTACAGCCAATGATATTGTCTTGCTCATGGGAGTTTGATAGAAACAATCCAGGCCACCAACAATCCCCATGGTGGCTTATTGCTTCTTGGCTCACATGTAACTCTGATTGAT
This sequence comes from Oreotragus oreotragus, assembly GCA_006410675.1. Taxonomy (NCBI): domain Eukaryota; kingdom Metazoa; phylum Chordata; class Mammalia; order Artiodactyla; family Bovidae; genus Oreotragus; species Oreotragus oreotragus. Next base: position 28,501 of record SJYX01006958.1, read on the forward strand.
GAGTAGGATTTCAGCAGGTGCAGAATTTGGCTACACTCTTTTGGCTGGAAATGCACTAGTGCCCTGCTTCAGAGTGAGTACTAATGTTGATTCAAAATGCAATTCAAGTGATCACTGTGGGTTTTGACGTTCCTAGAGGATATGGGCCAGAATTGCCCTACTTATGATTCTTTTTCCTTTTTGTGAGCCTAATAGATGAAATTGACAGCAGCGGTTCTGCAAAGATTTCTAGGTGTATAGATGAAAAATCTGTAGTTCTGGGATTCTCTGTTTTGACTGCATCAGTTCATGACATTCAGTTCACAATTTGAGGCACATTCCTTTATGATAAATGATGGAGTGTCAGGATGGTAAACATGAGTTATCAGTTATTTATCATTGGTCCACATGGCACCAAAAATGTGCCTAACTTTGTTACCTGGTGCTGGCTTGTTTGTTACTGTTTATAAAGCTTCTGTTTGTTTTGAGATTTCCCTGTGATATACTTTAATTTACTCATTCCTGAGGGTTTTATATTATGAGGACCTTAAGCCAAGGAAAATGGTTTTTAACCTAGTTAATATAACACACTAATTTGTTGTACAGGAATTACTGAAGCAGTATTATGAAAATTTAAAATTATATGGTTACCTATTGTACTAATAGGGGCAGTTAAATAGTATTAAATTGCTTAGAAAGAGTCACAAGATCCAAAATAGCAATACATGCAAACCTGCAATTTATTGCAGGAAGAAGTGGTGAAATACTGCAGCAGGATTTAATCAAGGACATGCATCACATCCAAAGACTGTTGGCTCAAGAGAGGGCAGGTGCCAGCTCTGATGGCCTTCCTTAGTAATGGCCATACTAGATGCACTTCTCTCAGAAAAGGAACCATAGACAGTGCACAAAATTCCTTGGAGCCAGGAAGCCACAAATGGAGGCTGAGCCCAGATGAGTCTGCTGGTCACAGAGACAGACTTTTGCTCTATAATCAGTAAGTGTCTCATGGAGACCAGATGCAGATCATCAACGTCACTGTTACCAGGAAACAGTCTTGACATGATGGGCCAAACCTCCCCAAACTCTTTGAACCTGTGGTTATAAAGCAGCACTGTGAATCAGTCCATGTCATGCCTTAACCAGGTATCAGTTCTGTAGGGTCTTTTCTAATTTTAGTGACAGAGCTGAGGCCCATTCCAGGTCTGTTGGAATTAGTTCTCACAGCATATCGTTTTTGAAACAAGTTTCATAAAAACTAATTCTAAGTAATGATGGCAGGTTGAACATGTGCATTGACTTTCACTCTTTTCTGAAATCTTGTTAATGTTATAGTAACTGTTCTTTAAAGGTATAAATCCACAAGGACCAAAAAAAAAAAAAGAGAGACAACAGCAACCTAATTTTGGAAACCAAAAATGTGGATGGGCAGGTGGTAGCTGACCTAGTAGTCCTAAAAACATTCAATCCTAAAGTAATTGCACAGAAAGCCAAGAAACTACAGAGCTAACTTCATAGATCTCCAAAAGGCTTCACCTGATGCTAAGAGGTACTCCTGGAAGTAAGTGCAAAAGTGAAAGTGAAGTTACTCAGTCGTGTCCAGCTCTTTGGGACCCCGTGGACTGTAGCCCCCCAGGCTCCTCTGTCCATGGGATTCTCCATGCAAGAATACTGGAGTGAGGTTGCCATTTCCTTCTCCAGGGGATCTTCCTGACCCAGGAATTGAACTGGGGTCTCCCGCATTGGAGGTTGATGCTTTAACCTCTAAGCCACCAGGGAAGCCGAGATGAACTGATTGGAGTTCTGTTTAAGTTCAATCCTCAGATCTCCTACTGCTTTCTGTCTTCCACAGTGCTATAAATTTAGAATTTTATAATCTGAAAGTCATTGTTAGATTGGAGTTTGAATCATGAGCCCAAGGGGTCTTCCTCAATGTCAAATAGCTAGTTAGTGGCTGTGGCTTTATTAGAACTGCTAAGTCGCTTCAGTCATGTCCGACTCTGTGCAACCCCATAGACGACAGCCCACCAGGCTCCCCCATCCCTGGGATTCTCCAGGCAAGAACACTGGAGTGGGTTGCCATTTCCTTCTCCAATGCATAAAAGTGAAACGTGAAAGTGAAGTCTCTCAGTTGTATCCAACTCTTTGCGACCCCATGGACTGCAGCCTACCAGGCTCCTCCGTCCATAGGATTTTCCAGGCAAGAGTAGTGGAGTGGGGTGCCATTGCCTTCTCTGTTATTAGAACTAGGTTCTGAATTTCTTGCTATGTACATTGAAACTACTTGCTAACCCAGAATGATTGTGCAAGAGAATGCTTTGGATCAATAGATATATCCTCTGGTTAACAGGATATACAACTCAAGATATGGAACTAGACCATGTGAGAAATAATGTATTGGTGGTTTGTAGAATGTACTAGTTTAGGTTTAGAAGGCAAGAAGAGAAATCATTTATGTTTTTGCAGTATTTCAGGGAAGAAGTGGACTAGGATAGCTCAAACTGTGGTGAAGTTACTGGGAATGGAAGTTTGAGGTCATATTGAAAAGACTTAAAAACAACCTCCCTTCATAGGGTTGTGTTTCATGGCATTGAAAAATCTTCCTATTTAGGTTTAAGGAGCTTTTAATTTTATCTTTATAGCGTAAGGTCATTGTACTTTTGTCTCATCATTTTCTTAGTTTCCAGATAATAGCTTACTAAAACTTTTATTCAAGTGCTTATTTTTATTTTATTACTGTGTCAGTTAGCATTAGTTATTATATTATAATTGACTACAGTTGAGAATATAACCCTATTTATATTGGGTAATAAACATAATACAGTGTAATTCAACAAGTATTATACCTATTTACTATGATTAGTCTACTAGTGATCCTCAAAAAGGACATATACACTATGTACTAAAGAACTTAATGATACTGTGGATCATTTGATATTGACTGTCTTTATGATTAGTGTGGATGGATAACTAACCATCTGGTATCTCCTCCTAATCTGCCTCAAAGAGGAATAATATGTTGGAAAGTAAAGGGACTCTATTCACTTTTAAATAGTCCCTGCAAGGTGATTTAACCATGCTTTATTATTCATTATATTAAAGACAGTTGATGAAGCATGAAGCAGTCATTTCTGTAGTTTTAAAAGAGGTCATGAGCTGATTCATTCAGGTTTGTAATTCCCTCTGAAACCATCTTTGAGCCAAAGATATTTGAAGATATATTTCTATAGCTACAGATACACACACACATATACACACTAACATAGAAATATTTTCTACTATTATTTGGATACTTATTGAAGGAAGAGGATATTAAACAGTAATAAAAAGAAGTTTGCAGTCCTTCAGTTAAAGATGGATAGTATAGCTTCTCTTTCTTAAGGAAAAGGATAGTATTTTAGGGTGCTATTCTTTATGAGGAATTTTAAACTTTATAATACAGATGACGTATGATGAATAAGGTGAATACAGAGATATTTTAACAATTGAGAATACTTTAGCATAACCAATAGTTTATTTGTACAGATTCATCTGGAATCATGTTTAAGCATTTATGTCATAGATATAAGATTGCTTTACCTAGATGGTGGCAAAGTTCTTTTCTGAGGTCAGTTTTCCCTGAATTTCCAAGTACTTGTATTCTGTAATTTCCTTTTTTCCTTTCTTTCTTAGTATTTGTCCTTTGTTCATAGTCTTGCTTCATTTCTCAGATTTTCTGCTGAAGCTTTCCTCCTTTATATTTCAACTTGAGGTGTAATTTTTGGCTTTGCTTACATGGTTGGGTCTCTAGGTTAAGCTCTATTCTCTTTAGAAGCTTAAAATACTTCCTTTTATGTTTTAGTTCTTGGCCTGCTTTCTTCAAAATGTTCTCAAAAGGGAAAAATAGCAACATACTTTATTCTAACAAAGTACACTGGCTTATCTGTCCTTCCAGTGACCACAGGTATGTTTTTGACCATCTAGTCACTTAATTAAGAAGTCTGATTTGTTTAAGGATAACCACTTCTTAATATACTATCCACCTTCCCCATCTTGACATCTGAGAAGTGTCCATAGATAAACATTTCCAACTTTGCCTACAGTAATTTATATGTTGTAAAAGATAGGTATAAAAGAAAGCATACAATTCTGGTTTGTTTTCAATAAGTACAGTTTAGTGCTACACTGATTTTTAGAAATCATGTAATGTTTAACACATTTATTTTAGAGATGAGAAAATAAAAGACCTAGGGTACTTGGAATTTTATCCAAGTTTCCCAGCTAGATGGTTGCAAATTTTAATTTATTTGTTAGTTTTTTGGTGATTACATTGTTGGGAGAAAAATAAAAAGGCTTTGGTTAAATAAAAAAGAAAACACCTAGATATTCTTCCTGGTTTATTGCTAGTTCTCGCCTGATCTTAGTTATGTTTGCCAGGTAATGGACTGTTTACGAATCAGTAATGCCTTATTGGTTCCAGGGCCACCCCCTCAACCCCTTCTCAGGGTTTACCAGAACCTGAATATCCTTAAGTCCCTTTTATAAATGTGGCAGTATTTGCATATAACCTATGCACATGCCCCCATATACTTTAAAATTATTTCTAGATTACTTACAATACCTAACGCAATAAAAATGCTGTGTATATAGTTACCATCGTGTGACAAATAGAAGTTTTGCTTTTTGAAACTTTCTGGACTATTTTTTCTCAAATATTTTCCATCTGCCTCTGGTTTAATCTATAGACGTTGAACCCACAGATATGGAGGGCCTTCTGTATCTTGTTGATAGGAACCCCAGAGGAAAACCTGATGGAGTTTGTTCTGCTTCCTCAAATTTACGACTGTAGTGACTTACACGTTGAAGTAGTTTTCTACGTGTCAACTTGGATCCACAGTTTTAGACCATCTAAGATCTATTCAAGTAAGCATCTTGAAGTAGAGTCTTAAACGTTACAGACATTTCCCCCCTCCTTTTAAAGGGTGGGAATTGAGATTCATGCTTGGTAAGGAGGTAGGATTTTTTAGAAAAAACATGTTTACCACCGAGAAGGCACTTGCTCTAATAGTCATCAACAAAGGTACTAATCATACTAAATAATTACTTGGCATTCAAATTAATCTCTGAAAGATGTTGCTACTGTGGTAATTTGAGCACAGTGTTCAGTCAACTAGGGCATTCTTACATAAAGTAGGTTAGTTTAGCAAGGCAAGCTGATGATTATTCTCCATTCAGTTCCTTGTTAGGTACTTGACAGTTGGTTGTGGATTATTTTGTCCGGTTCTTTTTACAGGTGTGGACGTTAAGCTAGATGACTCCATTTCCTGTGTCCTTTCTTTGTCTCCTTTAAAATACAGATGCTTTTTGGTAATTCTTTTAAAACGTTTTTGTTCTTGTTGTTAGCCCTTTATCAGTCTACCATAAAGTCTGTAACCTGAAAGATACAGGCTCTGTAATAATTTTTATTTTATTTTTCTTAAATCACTTAATGATATACAATAATTTTAAAGGTTTTAAACCTTTTCTCTCAAGGATCCATAGCCAATTGTAACCTGAGCTTGTAGCCACAATTGAGGATAGAATTCTACCTGGAAATCCCTTCATCATGCAGTAGGGCTAGGTGGGCACAGTTCCCCTCGAGCTCTCTAGGTTTACTTCCCTCCTTAGCTCCCTGTCTTTCTGCCACAGGTGGGATCAGGATGCAGAGAAGCCGCTGGTTAGAACAGGATCAGAATGTTGAACAGCAGCAGCGTTACATGAAGGCTGGTGTAAAACTATAGTTGAAGGTGAACTTGTCCTTTAATTTTAACTGAAAAATACCTTCAATACAGGAAAGTCATAGGATATCATTTTTGTGGCTTCCTATAATGCAGGTCTTACCAGGAGATATAGGTAATATGCTGTGAGGATTGAAGTCTATAATGTCATTTCTAGAGAGTCTCTCTCTCTCTCATCCATTCCTTTGCTACACTTTTTAAACACCCATATATACACATACACCCACATGCACACCACACTCACATATGCATACATGCACACACACATACACACACACACACTGCAATAAAAACCTTTCCCAAAATACATTTCCTTTTGTGAAGAAATATCTGACCAGCTGGGTTTCCTGTATAATTTATTTTCTCGTAATAACTTTAGCATGTGGGGTATATAATTAATTCTTTCAGGCTGCCGCAATAGACTTGAGTATTCATTTGGTAGCTGTGATCCTAACAATTTAAAAAATAACAAAGAATGTACCTCCTTTAGTTTCAAATGTCCTCACTTTGAGTAAGTTATTACTAGAGACAGTGTTGTCAGTGCATATTTGCTGCATGGGATATCGGTATTTAAATATGAACTTTAGTTAATAATAGCCATGCAAAACTAACATGCCTTTGTATTTGATGACTTTTTAGCACTTACTATGAAAAAAAGCATGAAACGTAATCTGTTAAGCAATCATTGATATGCATTTGTTTTTCTCAAGTTACTAACAAGAAATATCTGTGTTCTTACTCTCATTGGACCAATTCTCTGTATTCCCGTAAATCAATTACAGAAGGCTTTTCAAGTATATTTTGCCTTATTTTGCTAAGTGGGAAAAACTTTGAAGCTGAAGACACAATGGGTCTAACAACTCTTGTTGCATTCTCCTGTGTAAGGTAAATACTGAATATTTTGGATGAAATGATGGTAAGATTGCATATTTACAAGATATTTTTGGAGGAAGTGACCTACTTTCCCATTTTAGGAAAAATGAATAAGGTCAAAGTGATTATACACAGTGGACAGAATCTCTTATTTCTTAGATCATATGCTGAAGTATACAGGAGTTATCAAAATGTTAAGCTAAACAGAATGTTCGTAATCTTAGTTCTTGGTCTTGGCATGCAGAGCTTGGCAGATAATAAATAGATTATCAAAGTATTTAGAAGGAATGCCTCAGTGTGCAAAATTAAGTCATTCCACCCTCACATGGCTCTATCACTCTGTAATCAATTCCATTTCTCTGAAGTGAGGGGTCTTATAAAGAAGTTTAAATAAATTAGAAAGGTATACTATATAAGCATAAATATTCAGTATTAGGGAGATATCAGTTAAGTCCCTTTTCGCCATTCTTTTTCAGTGTTAAACCAGAAGTTTTGGCTAATGCAGTAAGATAAGAAAAAGAAATAAAATGTGTACAGATGGGGAAGGAAGAGCTAAAACTGTCTGTGTTCTCAGATCATCTGATAATCTGTGTAGAAGATCCAAAAAAAGTGACCAAAAGTACCTGCAACCAGTAAGGATTATATTAAGGCCACAGAATACAAGGTTGATGTTCGAAGGTCAATTGTTTTCCTATATACCAGCAATGAACAAATGAAGCTTGAAATTAAAAACATAACATCGTGTATATTAACAACCCCCAAAATGAAATATTAGTACTTAGGTATAAATCTAACAAAATATGTAAAAGCTATAAAACACTGATGAATGAAATCAAAGACCTAAATAAATGGAGAATAATTCATGTTCTAAGACAGGAAGACCAGTATTCAGTTATGCCAAACATGATCTGTATATTCAAAGCAATTCCAATCAAAATCCCAGCAAATTATTTTATGGTCTTCAGCAGACTGGTTTTAAGCTCTTTATAGAGAGGCAAAAAGCCCAGAACAGACAACACCTAACATTGACGGAGAAGAACAGAGTTGGAAGACTGGCACTACCTGACTTGAAGACTTACTATAAAACTGTAGTAGTTCAGACAGTGCGACATTAGCAAAAGAACAGACGAAACAGAAAGCCCAGAAGTAGACTCAGGTAAAAATGGCCAGCTGATCTTTGACAAAGCAAATGGTGTCAGAATCAATCTAGGCACAGACTTTAAGCTCTTCACAAAAATTGACTGTGAGTGGGTTATAGAACTAAACGTAAAACACAAAACTCCCAGAAGTTAATATAGGAGAAAACATTGATGACATTGGGTTTGGTGATGACTTTTTAGCAGCAAAGACATGATCATGAAAGAAATAATAATGTATATATACTTCATTAAAATTAAAAATATCTGTTATAAGAAAATGTCAGGAGAATGAGAAGACCAGCCGTAGGTTGGAAGAAAATGTTTACAAAGGCTACATCTGATAAAGGCCAGTTACCCGAAACTATACAAAGAACTCCTAAAACCCAACNTGTATATATACTTCATTAAAATTAAAAATATCTGTTATAAGAAAATGTCAGGAGAATGAGAAGACCAGCTGTAGGTTGGAAGAAAATGTTTACAAAGGCTACATCTGATAAAGGCCAGTTACCCGAAACTATACGAAGAACTCCTAAAACCCAACAGTAAAGGAGCAAGCTACTTGATTAGAAATGTACCAAGGACCTTCACAGATATCTCACCAAAACAAATTTACAGGATGCACATCAACATGTGAGAAGATTTTCCACATTGTATGTCATCAGGGAAGTACAAATTAAAGTAACCATGCGATAGCACTACATATCTATTAGCATAACCAGAATTGAAAGCCTTGACAGCACTAAATGCTGATGAGAATGTGGAGCAACAGGAGCTCTCATTCATTGCTGGTGGTAATGAAAATGGTGAAACCATTTTGGAAGATGGTTGGTTGGTTTTTAACAANATAGCACTACATATCTATTAGCATAACCAGAATTGAAAGCCTTGACAGCACTAAATGCTGATGAGAATGTGGAGCAACAGGAGCTCTCATTCATTGCTGGTGGTAATGAAAATGGTGAAACCATTTTGGAAGATGGTTGGTTGGTTTTTAACAAAACTAGACATTCTCTAAGCATATAATCCAGCAGTCAGGCTTCTTAGTATTTACTCAGAAGAGTTGAAAACTTACATGCACTCCAGAACCTGCGTACCAATGTTTATAGCAAGTTGGCTCATAAACTGCCAAAACTTGGAAACAACCACGATGCTTTTCAGAGGGTAAGTGATGGCATATTATTCAGCACTGAAAATAAATGAGTTATAAAGTCATAAAAAGATGTAGAAGAGCCTTAAATGCATATTACTAAGTGAAAGAAGTCAATCTGAAAGAGGGTGCATACAGTTTGAATTCAAGTATATGCCATCCTGGAGACAATGAAAGCTATCAGTAGTTTGTAGGGATTAAGTTGTTGGGATGGTGAACAGGCAGATCACAGAGGATTTTTAGAACAGTGAAGAGAGTCTGTGATTGATATATGCTATTATACATAGAATGTATAGTAGCAAGAGTGAACTTTAAGGTAAACTGTGGTCTTCGGATGATTATGATGTGTCAGTGTGGGTTCCTCAATTGTAACAAATATACTATTTTGGTAGGAGATGTTGATAATCTATCACAGGTGAGGCAATACATGTAGGGGGCAGGAGGTTTAGGGAAAGTATACCTTCCCCTCAGTTTTTGCTGTGCACCTAAAACCACTCTAAATAATTATAGTTGTCATTAAAAAAAAAAATCAGTTCTCCTAAAATTTATCTGAATTCATTGAAATAGATTTAAAGTTGCAGTGGGTTTTACGTGAATGTTTATATGTATAGCAGAAGCTGTACACCTCTACCTTTTCCAGCTTCCCATGTAGTTATTTTAACTAGATGATTAGCACTGGCCAGTCCAACATGATAGAAAATGATAGGCGTCACGGGTGAGCTTCAAGTCACTGAGAGTGACCACGAGGTCACAGATGAAATAACCTAAACCTCTCATTCATTACTTGGCTGAGAGGCACTTTTTTTTTTAAGCCACTAAAATTTTGTGTGAACTTTTTTTTTTTTTTAACTTATAAAGCATGGCCTTAACTATCTTGATTAATACAGCTACTAATGAAAATTTATATGAAGCAGAAAAATGTCCAGGAATACATAGCTAATTTTGAAGACTAATATATATAAAGTGAGAGAACAAATAGATGAATGAAATTGAATAGAGATAATAGAGATAACTTAGTAGATAATATAGGTAGCATTGCAAATCACTGAAGGAATGCTGAGTCCGTTGGCTACATACATGAAAAAAAATTGATACCTCATACCTTAATCAAATATTAATTGTAAAACTAAAACTAAAAGTTTTTAAAACTAAAAGTGTGTACAGTAAGAATTTAAGACATTTAAAACTAAAGTGTGTACAGTAAGAATTTAAGACATTTAGGAGAAAGTTTAGAGAAAGAATTTCTTTCTTAGTCAAGAAAAAATATAAACTAAAGTGTTTACAGTAAGAATTTAAGACATTTAAAGAAAGAATTTCTTTCTTAGTCAAGAAAAAATATATACGCTAAAATGAAAAAGAAGTGTTATAGGTAGCAGTGGAGAAACAGACATAGAGAATACACTTATGGACATGGGGAGAGGGGAGGAGAGGGTGAGGTGTATGGAGAGAGTAACAGGGAAACTCACATTACCACATGTAAAATAGATAGCCAATGGGAATTTCCTGTATGTCTCAGGAAAGCCAAACAGGGGCTCTGTATCAACCCAGAGGGGAGGGATGGGGAGGGAGATGGCTGTCTCTTATACACATCTTAGAAGAGATAAATGTATGCAGGTATATCACAAAATATACATCACCAATAAAAGGAATAAATTAAGTTCTATGGGAACATAA
>SJYX01006958.1:48184-103714 GCA_006410675.1 Oreotragus oreotragus
GTGAAAAGTGAAGTCGCCTAGTCGACTCTTAGTGACTCCATGGACTGCAGCCCACCAGGCTCCTCCGTCCATGGGATTCTCCAGGGAAGAACACTGGAGTGGGTTGCCATGTCCTTCTCCAGTGCATGAAAGTGAAAAGTGAAAGTGAGGTCTCTCAGTCGTGTCTGACTCTCAGCGACCCCATGGACTGCAGCCCACCAGGCTTCTCCGTCCATGGGATTTTCCAGGCAAGAGTACTGGAGTGGGGTGCCATTGCCTCCTCCGCCACTATTCCCTGAAATTTGCTCAGATTAATGTCCTTTGAGTCAGTCATGCTGTGTGACTATCCCGTCCTCTGCCACCCCCTTCTCCTATTGCTGTCAGTCTTTCATGGTATCTGGGTCTAGTATTCCTTAAAGACACAGACTATAACTTCTTGTGTGCATTTTTAATGGAGCAGTAATTACATCTGTTACAGTTTTTTAAAATTTATTTTTAATTGGAGGATAATGGCTTTAATGTTGTGTTGGTTTTTGCCATACAAAAGTGTGGATCAGCCATAAGTGTACATATGCCCACTCTCTCTTGAACCCCCTCCCACCCCCCACGCCATCCCTCCCTTCTAAGTTGTCACAGAGCACCAGACTGAGCTCCCTGTGTTTTACAGCAACTTCCTACTAGCTATCTGTTTTACATATGGTAATATACATGTTATATAACATACATGTTTTATATATGTCATATATGTTTCATCCCACCCTCTCCTTCCCCCACTGTGTCCAAAAGTCTGTTCTCTATGTCTGTGTCTCTACTCCTGCCCTGAGGTAGGTTCATCAGTACCATTTTTCTAAATTCCATATATATGTGTTGCTGTGCTTCATCAGTTCAGTCATGTCCGACTCTTTGCAATCCTATGGCCTTTAGCCTGCCAGGCCCCTCTGTCCATGGAGTTTTCCAGGCAAGAATACTGGAGTGGGTTGCCATGCTCCTCCTCCAGGGGATCGTCCCAACCCAGGAATCCAACTGGGATCTCCTGCATTACAGGTGGATTCTTTACCAGCCAAGCTACCAGGGAAGCCCATATGTGTGTTAATATATGATATTTTTCTCTTTTTGACTGACTTCACTCTGTATAACAGTCTCTACATTCATTCACCTCACTTCCTGTACAAATAATATTGAAGAACTTAAAGTCTGCATTTAAGCCATAACTTCAATCAATGAATTTCTTATATGGAATACAAAAATAGAACTCCATTTTTAAAAGTTTTTTTGACAGAAGATCTGATATCAATGTAAAGACTTCACATTTGTGATTGCCAATAATGACTACTCAGCATTTTCACAGAGATAGCAAAGCATTATTGTTTCTAATCTTTTAAACCTTAAGGAAAATGTGGTAATGGAAAAAAGATTTTTAAATGCAGGTAAACTGACCAGGATCATAACTTCAAGTAATTCCACCACTCATTGTTAGAGTGGACTTTCTGGTAGAGTTCTATATCTCTTTGGTTGTTACTTTTTCATTTTTTTTCATTTGAAAATGAGGATAATGGCACACAGCCTGCCTACTCGGTAGGTTGTTGAGAAGATCAACCATGATTATATAAGCAATGGACTTTGTAAAATCTTGCCTTGCTTGTGTGTATAAATAGCATCATTGATTATAATTCACGTTTTCAGTGTTTTGAAAGAAAGCTTTATGTCAGTGTGGGAAGGGTCCCAGTGCAACTGGACATGTCTTCTGTGTTCCTCCAAGTCTATAAACCTTGTATTCAGTAAGTGACATGCTGTCAAGCTCACAAATGGCATTTCAGGCAAAAAGCTCAGAACTCACCCTGTGTTTACTTTGCTGGTTCATCTGTGTCCAGCACAGGCAAACTTTTCTTGGAATTGTTTAGCTAAGCAGTGGCCGTTGGTCACACCTCCAGCTTTCTGTTTTTCAGGCCCCAAAGGGTCAAGGTTGGAGTTCTATCAGTGGGGCAGGAAGCAAGGCTCCTGCAGCTTCACTGGCCACGCTCTGCTACACCGTGGGGCTGGTGCCTTTGGGCGGCCAGTGTGTTGCTAGAGGCCAAATATTGTGTGTTCTCTCTCCTCTTTCTGCAAATAAACACTGACCTACCGAGGCCTGGTGCGCTACTGTTTGACTCTGGGACCTCTTATACTTGTCTCTTCCCCAGATGGCACTTCCCTGCCTTTCAACCCTGCCTGCACTTGTTACATTCCGTCCTGGGGCACAACCTGACCACTCTGTGAAACTACAGCATTTTATTTGTCGTCATTCTGGAGGTGTTTTTGTACAGTCTGCTACAACTTCTCTGTTGTTGCAGATAAAGTAGATATTCAAGTAACTTTTTTTCTGGAGCAAAAATAAAACCTATCTCATGGTGATAAAAATCAGCCTTTGTAGTTTTGTATTAATTCCTACTGATGACATGAGAGAGAAATGGCAGCTTTGCTTCTGAAAGCAAACTTGGCTCTGTGAAAAGAGGTTTGGTTTGCTAAACCAAAGGATATGTGTGGAGGAACGGTGAGATATGAGGTTTGTTCAGTGTTCAGGATTAGTTTTGTGTTTCTGAATTTTGCCTGTGTAATGAGTGACATATAAGTAAAAGAAAAGAAGATGAATGTCAAGCGGACTGAAAAGTTGAGGAATATGAAATGACCCACTTTGCTTTCTTCCTTTTCATACCTCCCTCAGTTGCTTAAAAACATTATCTATGTTGAGTAACGGGTACAAAACCACACAATCATTGCTTTATTTGCTTTTTACTTTAAGATAGTGAAAGTTGATGTTGTTGTGAATAATAGCTATGACTAGGGGTAAGTGACAGAATCTCCCAATGAGAAGTCTCTTTGTGAATTATTTTAACAGCCCATTGCTAGTTGCTTCTCTACACCATTGATTTATGAAGAGATAGATGACTTGCTTGCTCTCTGTTTGGCGAATACATATCTATAGAGTTTGTCTATGTGAATGGGAGTATTAAAGACAGTCTATGGGAGTATTAAAGACAGTTCAGGAACTGTAGAAACTGTACCAAGGAGACAAAGAACTAATTGCGTAACAAACATCAAGAGTCACATTTAATAACCTGGCATAGAGGTTTCAAAAGAAAAACGATGGATTACCCAACAGTCTCAAGAGGAGAATTTGCTTTTGAGCAGGCGTCTCTCTTCTTCTGGGAGAGGGAATGTTAGGATAATAATAATTATAATATTCTGATAATGAGGCATAATATCGTAACTAGTAAACCCAGTGGGATTTTGTGTGCCAAGGGTTTATTTATAATGGAGATTGAAAAAAGAAGCCCTGTGGGGAGAAATTAAGGATGAGAAAACAAAATGACAGAAACTGGATCTCCATATTGTAAGTATGCCAGGTTTCTCTATCGGTTTATCTATCTTGATTGAGCTAGTTCAATAGAAGGGTTTCTTTTTGAGGTCAGGGTTTCACTCAGTGGTATTAAAGTAAAAGCAGTTCCTCCTTTATTTCCTCTCTCAATTGGGGAATGAAAACTAGTTGCATATGAAATGACTTGGAAACAGTTATTTCCTAGAATTTTAATTTGAGCCTATGATTTGAAGTCTTGAGGTGATGTGTTTTAGGTGCAAGGTATTGGCCAGGATTACTGTCGACTATTGGAAGAGTCAACAGTTTGTTCAGTAGTGTTCACTAAAACTCAAGCTGTTCTGCATGTTTAGGTGACCTGTGACTTGCTGCTTCACAGGTCTCTCAAAGATTATTTGAAGTTGAACCTTACTGGTATTTTTTTCCAGTGATAAGTTTTTCAGGTAGACAAATGCCCCTGTTTTGTGATGTTCAGCAATTTTTATATAAGCACTGCTCAAAGGTTGCTAGGTAGGATATTATTCAAGGCCTTAGAGCATCTTATCCAATCAATGTATGTATGCAATGCAGCTAACTGCAAATAAGAGTTTCATGAAGGATTTACTTTTTATTGCTATACCTTGTGCCTACTGCATGATTTCTTTCTTGAAAATCAGGCAGAATGTTGGGGAGGATGCATTCTGAGATGAGAAAATATAAGGTTAGATAGGGAAGTGGAGATAATGTATTTCTTCACTGAGTTTGGGTATGGGCCTCTTGATAATTCCCTGAGCTCAGGGAATTATCAAGTATCATTGCAAAATCCAAATACATCAGATCAATAATTAATAACATAATCTTTATTAAATTCTAAAACCTTATTGAAATATATCAGTATAGGAGATGTATGACTTTTCAATTGCTTGTGTTTTTACTATAGCCACTTGAGTCACTTGGAATCCTAATACCTGCCTAATAAGTGCTGTGTTTGTTGGTTATCTGATACCTCCTTGAAGTTTGGGGAAGGAGTTCAGTGTTGCAGTATTGAAGGAAGAAATTTCAAGCCTCCTTTTATTTATTGTGATACTAAATGATATAACTTCATCAGTGACAGTAATGAAATCTTACAGAGCTAATTCAGTTCATAAAACATGATATGTGGATGCTAATACAGGTTTTAGTTTTTTCCTTCTTTTGGAAAGATAGTACCATTTTGATACACCATCTGAAGATGCTGTAAATTGTGAGAAATCTTCCACCACCTATGGTATGTCAGCTCCTTTGTCTGATAGGCATGTTCTGCAACAGTACCCTTCCCAAGCTTCCAAGTTGTATCATAGCTCTCAATTGTGTGTGTGTGTGTGTGTGTATTTCCTGACTTATACCATGCCATAGTGCCATCCTCTCTCTAAAAAAGCCAAAGCCTCTTCAAGTTATTGCCAACTTTTCTTATTTCCTTCCCTCTCATAGTAGTACATCACAAGTATGGCGGTTTCTTCCTTTCTTAAAGCCTTTGTGTCTGTCCTTTTCTTTCTACTTTGCCCCTGCTTGGTCTAAGATCGTTACAGCCTCATTCACAGTTTATTAAGAGCCCATTGACAGGATTTTATGCTTCAGTCCATGACAGTATTCCATGCAAGTTATTCCCTGCTTCACCATCCTTCAATTGTCTTATATTGCCTGTACCACATTTACTACCTGCTTGCCCAGTCTAATGTACTTTTCCATCTTTCTCTCTCAAAATATCATTACATCGATCATTGATTCCCCCAAAATTGGTTCGTTGAAACATGCCATATGGAGTCTAGACTATCACCATTAGACTATCACCATGCTTTTAGTCATTCAATACCTTCTGCTCCTCTTTTAAAATATATTTTAATTTCCCCCATCCTTAGTGGCTAACCCCAAGTCTTATCTCTTCCCTAAAGTCTTGCAAAATCCATCAGTAGTGGCCCAACAAAAGTTTCGTTCATAGTAGGCTTTAAATAAAATAGGAGCGGAGACTAGGTGAATTTGTTACATGGAGTGTGACTAATAAACACGTATTTTTTTCACCCCTCTCTTTGCAACATATGTCTCAGAATGATAATACACTTCTCATTTAACCTTCTAGGTAACTATCTCAAGGACTTTTAAAGGCTTAGAGACCTAGAAGTAATTTGCAAATTACAGTTAGTCTAAAAGTGGAAACCTAATTGATTAAAATTGCATTACACTGGTGAGGCAGTGAGTGAGGGCTGAGTGGACTCAGTGCTCTCATGGGATATCCTGGGTAATCCTAATCTTTAAAGTTGGATTTGATGCCAAATACGTACTTGTGTATTATATTTAACAACTTTACCAGGTCAATAAATAGAGTATTGATAGAATTATCAGTCTTGCTTTCATGCAATCTGAGCTGTCAATTATGTCTAAACAGGGTGTCATCATAACACTCTTGGTTTTGTTGTTCAGTATTAGCCTAGTAGTAGTTTGTCTTTCTTGAAAAATTTCTATTAAAATTAGTTTCTGTCCTTGGTTTTAATATTTTTGAATTTCATAATATACTTTCTTTGAATTTTTTGTCATGTTTTTTAGAACAAATGATTTTTCTTAACCACAAAGCTTAAAATGTGTGCAGTTAGTTTGAACATTGTACTGAAATCCCTGTACATTTTTTATGTACTAAGATCTAGAAAGATGAACATTCATGGCTTTCCTTTTCTTCGAAAAGGCTAATTCATGGTAAATAGACTGAACATGCAGCTAGGGTGATAAGGGTAGGAAAACGTTTCTGTTTTCTATATGAAAAAAGAGGTCTAAGAATGATTAGTACTAAGAATGATTCATGTAGTGAAGAGTTGCCAAGTGCGACCTAGTTTTATTTACAGCAACTGAGTATATCAAGTTTTCCAGGGAAACTAAGCACAGCTGATAGAGTGTGAAGACCAAACTTGGTTAAATCTCCTCCAGCAAGGGAGTTATTACCCTCACTCCTCTCCCCTGCTCACTGCAGAAATTGCTGTCCATTTGGTGGTAAGGTTGATGCTTCATTTATGATACATTCTAAACGGTGGCGTTTGAAAGGCGGATTTTGTGCGTGTATTTCTGTACCTGTTGCTGCTTTTCTTTCATACAGACTATATCAACCAATGAAAGTGAAATAGACCCTCAACACACACATGTGTCCTTGGCCAAAATTTGGAGGATGAAAGTTGGAGGAGTGTGTAGATGAGTGATGCATTTGGTTTTTTTTTGTTATAAGTACTGTTGTCACTCCAGTATTCTTGCCTGGAGAATCCCCATGGACAGAGGAGCCATGGGGTCGCAAAGAGTTGGACATGACTGAGTGGCTAAGCACACATGCATTGTTGTCATAAAACTGTAATATAAGGTGTCCTACTTTTCATGGTAGATACTATATTAATATAATTGTGCTAAACTGCATCTCTTGCTTCTATCATTCTAATGGTACATTTCTGTGTCTGCAACACTAAGTAGATAGTGCTGTATAAACAAATGCTACATACTGTTGGGGGTCCTACATTTAAAGAAAGCGACTTATGAATCCTTTTATGAAGTGAAATTTTTGGTAATCTAAAAATATTGTATTTAATATACCCTAGAACTTCAGACTTCTCTAATAGATTTGTATAAACCTTGGCTTTAAGGTAATTGCTAAAGGTTAATTTTAATAAAATTTACATAGTCACATATATAATTACATCAACATATTGCTAGTTTCCAAACAATAACTTGTATGAGCCAGTCATTAGGGTGGCATTTCAGTACACTGACAATGCTCTCAAATTCTCAAATAGATTCATAATTTAAACTTAAGTAAAGAAATCATATAAATACTAAACAGAAAATAGATACACCATTAACCTTGACATGACTATTGCAGAGAATTTCCCAAGTTTAAGTTGCATGCATATATACACGGATGCGTGACCATAAACATATATTTGTGAATATACATGTATACAGAATTACTTTTCTAGTGCTTTCTGGAACTTTGCATTACAGGCAAATTATATAAAATGTGGATAATAAGTATACAACTGTATTTATATTTAATACCATTTACAATATGCATTTAATATTTATCTTGAGTTCTTTGTATTTCACAGGTCTTTGCAGTTAACTTGCATTTCTTTATTAAAAAATTTTTTTTGAAATAGACTAGGTATAAAATATTTACTGAATTCTTGTTGCAAATCCAGGAGAAAAACTTTTCATTTTAAAAAGAAAACCAAACATTTAATTAACTTTTAAATGTATTTTTCTCTTGGAAATTCACTTCAATGTTATTATTATTTTGAATGCCAATATATAATAGTGCTGGCATTTATTTTAGCTTCACCCTAAAATAGAATGTTTGGTGTATTGAGTTACATTTGGCTATAATTCATCACTTGAGTAGTTTGTTAAAGAGGAATTTTATTCTTTTTTTTAATCCCTGCCACGACAACTCTGTGTCAAAAAGGCAGTCAGTTCTGTCAGGGGCCAGGATGGTGGTTAAGAAATTGAAAACATTTCTGCTGGCAGGCTCACTATTCATTTCTGACACCCGGCTGGTACAGTATTGAGCACTTTAATTTATTGAAGTTGCTGTTCAGATAATAAAAGTCGTATACTATTCTACATGGAACCTATTTCAACATTTTTAAAATATCTGTTTGGACACAGTTCATAGCTTTTTAATAAAACATTGCACCTTTTTTTAAACTTTAAATGATAGGTAAAACCATTAACTAACTTAAATTCAAGATTCACTTTTAACACTTGCAAAAATTATAGGATATCAAACTAAAAACATTTTTAATGTGTGATAAAGTGAATTTTTGTTTGGTTTCCTTGTATCATCAAACTCTAGCTATCTTTAATAGGTTTTAACATGGAGACACCTATTTTTAAAAGCCCACTTATTTGATAGCAAAATTAGTATCTGCTGTTTTTTTTTTTTGCAAGAGATAGAAACAAAACCTTTAGATGTGCTGATGACTTGGATGATTGATGGGAACCAGAGCCAAAATGGTCAAAAATTGAGCCTTTACTTTACAAAGAGCCAAGGTCAAGACAGGGGAACCAAGGTAAGTACATAGATGTGAAGTCAGAAATAAAAGCATGTGTGAGTAGCAGGCACAATTTTAAAAAGGAATCAGGGAAGAGGATTCTGGGTTAAAGAATGGCATTCAAGTTTAGGACTTATCTTTATGGGCTTCTGGTTAGAGGTGCATGGATAGATTAAGTTATCATAATGGTAAAACCTCAGGCATTATTCTATTTGGTAGTATACATAAAAATTTTGTTCAGGCAGGATACATAAAAATTTCTTTCATTACAGTTTTCTAGTTATTAATAAAGCTAAGAAAAACTGTCCAATTTTGTAGAACATGTTGGTAAACATCTTTTCAGTAATAACTTGAAAATTTTGCAAAAGGCTCAATTTGAAATTGTCGAACTTGAAACTCATTAACTAATACAGTTACAGTCCTTTATTTTGATGTGATAGCTGAATCATTAACACTGTTCACTATTATGTGATGGGATTTTCATAGATTTTAACTATACATGTTGAGTTTTACAGACTTTAATGTATAGAATTTGTAGTTAGGTTAGGAACTGCTATATTCTGCCAAATACACATAGGTATGTAAGCAGCTATATTGCTTTCATTAGTGGTGAGGAATATTCTNAGAAGAGCTAACACCTATCCTACTCAAACTCTTCCAGAAAATTGCAGAGGAAGGTAAACTTCCAAACTCATTCTATGAGGCCACCATCACCCTAATACCAAAACCTGACAAAGATGCCACAAAAAAAGAAAACTACAGGCCAATATCACTGATGAACATAGATGCAAAAATCCTCAACAAAATTCTAGCAATCAGAATCCAACAACACATTAAAAAGATCATACACCATGACCAAGTAGGCTTTATCCCAGGGATGCAAGGATTCTTCAATATTCGCAAATCAATCAATGTAATTCACCACATTAACAAATTGAAAAATAAATGCCATATGATTATCTCAATAGATGCAGAGAAGGCCTTTGATAAAATTCAACATCCATTTATGATAAAAACTCTCCAGAAAGCAGGAATAGAAGGAACATACCTCAACATAATAAAAGCTATATATGACAAACCCACAGCAAACATTATCCTCAATGGTGAAAAATTGAAAGCATTTCCCCTAAAGTCAGGAACAAGACAAGGATGTCCACTTTCACTGCTACTATTCAACATAGTTCTGGAAGTTTTGGCCACAGCAATCAGAGCAGAAAAAGAAATAAAAGGAATCCAAATTGGAAAAGAAGAAGTAAAACTCTCACTGTTTGCAGATGACATGATCCTCTACATAGAAAACCCTAAAGACTCCAGCAAAAAATTACTAGAGCTAATCAATGAATATAGTAAAGTTGCAGGATATAAGACATGCAGTTTAAATAGGCTGACAAGGTAGGCCTAGTTGAGAAGTTGACAGTTAACTTGGAGGAAATAAGGGTGTGAGTCATATAGGTATCTAGAAGAGAAATGGTTTAGGCAGAGGGATCAGTCAGTGCAAAGACCCTTAAGAAGGAACATGCTTGGTATACTTGAGGAATAATAAAGAGTCTGTGGCAGTGGAAGTGGAGTAAATGAAACAGAGAAAAGTAGGTAGAAAGGAAAGAGAGATGGAAGGAAGGAACGTATACAGAGCATAACGGGTCTGATTGACCACTGTAGGGTATATTAAGCAGCTATTGCTATAACAGTGATATGTAACAAGCAACCTCATCTCCAGCAACAAGTGTTTATTTTGCATTCAGGAGTCAGCCAGGAACTTGTGACTCTATTAAGCTTGGCTTCGATTGGCTGGGCTCGGGTCCACGTTGCAAATTGAGATCAAGTCTGCCCCATATGTCTTCTCATTGTGGATCTAGTAGCTGTCTGGGCTCTATCATTCTGAGAGAGAATGGCATGGTGCAAAAGGAATGAGTGAAAACATAAGATGTCTCTTGAAGGTGTGACTCAGAAATGAAGTCACATTTCTTCATTTCTTCAAAAGAAATGAATTCTTTTCTACCTATTTCATTGGCCAAAGAAAGACGTTTACCAGGCCCAAAGTCAATGCAACAAAGATGTATATTCTGTCTACGCTTGGGAGAAATATTAAAAAGTCACATTTTAATACTAAAAGCTAAGGACATGAATGCATAATTCTATTACAGAGAGGAAATGATGAGTTGGGAATAGTGTGATCTGCCACATAGTTACTTTGCTTGTGAATGAAATGGGGATTTCAGAAGATAAGTCGGTTTAAACTTCAAAAGTGCCACTCTGATTTCTGTACTGAAAATATGCCCTAGAGGACAAGTAAAGAGCAAGGAAAATATGTAGGAATTATCACAGCAATTCAGTGAGCAACACTGGTTATTCAGAGCAGGGTGGTAGCTATAGAAATACAGAGAAGAGGTCAGGTTGTGGATATCTGTCAAAGGAACAATCAACAGGACTTCCTATGGGGATTGTAATGGGACATGGAAAGAAAATAAGGAATGAACAATAATTTTAATATTTTAAGCTAAACAGCTAGATTATAAGAATAAGGGGCCTCGACTGATATGAGGACGCCTGTGTGCAGTGAAAGATTAGGAGCTGAGTTTGTATTATTTTATGTCAGAGCTGCATACTGAGAGTATCCAAGTGGACTGGTTAGGTATGAATTTGTCAGGTCTGAAGTTTGGGAGAGAGATCTGGTTGAAGAGCTATATTTGGGAACCTTCAACATATTGATGATATTTAAATCCATGTCCCATATTCTTTGCAGTTGCCACATAACTAACTAGTCTACTTGGTTCTACTCTTCCAATTTTCCAATTCATCTTCCATTCTACCAGCATTTATGTTTTGAAAGAAAAACACTGATCCTATTACTCCTTGCCTTAAAAACCTAGTCATAGCTTAAAAGACAAAATCCAAACTTTAATATAAAGCTTCACTATCTGGCCACAATCTGTTTTTATTTTACCTATAAACTTCTGTTTTTCTTTACAGGTCAGATTCAAAAGTCAACCCTTTTGTTCCATTTTCCTGATGCTCCAGGGAGCATCAGTCTTTTTTTCCTTTGCCTTCCCTCAGAACTCTTTGTATACTTCTCTCTGCATCATTCAGTATGATAGCCACTAATTGCATGTAACTGTTGTACACTTGAAATGTGTCTGGTACAAACTGAGATGTGCTGCAAATGTGAAATTCACATCTCATTGAAAGACTTAGTACAACGATATATAAACTATACTATCTTCAATTTATATGCTTGTGAAATGATAATATTCAGGATGTTAGTTTAAATTATGTATTAAAATTAATTTTACTTTGTTTAATTTTTGCTTTTTAAATGTGAGCTGCTAAAATCTTTAAAATTGTGTATGTGGCACATCATTTGTGACTTGCGATTGATTTCTATTGGACATTTCTACCTTAGAGCATTACATTTCTGTGATTACATCTCTGTTAATCACACTATTTTTTTGTTCTTCTGAAAGCTTAGTTTTTGAAGAGAAGTTATATTTGATTTTTAAGACCCAGTAGGATTATGCTGCTGCTGCTGTTGCTGTTAAGTCTCTTCAGTCCTGTGTGACTCTGTGCGACACCATAAACAGCAGCTCACCAGGCTCCCCCGTCCCTGGGATTCTCCAGGCAAGAGTACTGGAGAGTACTCTTGCCATTGCCTTTTCTGGTAGCATTATGACTAGATGCTTAAAAGTTAGCTAAAAGTTTCTGATTGTTGCTTGTCCTCAGACACTGATCTTTAGACANTGTCTCTTATACACATCTAGATGTGTATAAGAGACAGGAGTACTGGAGAGTACTCTTGCCATTGCCTTTTCTGGTAGCATTATGACTAGATGCTTAAAAGTTAGCTAAAAGTTTCTGATTGTTGCTTGTCCTCAGACACTGATCTTTAGACAAATTGCCTGTAGCATAAACAGAATTTGAAAATGAATCAGCACAGGAGGTCCACAGTATACATTTAGGGAACTGAAGTACTTTGGCAAAGTCACTCACAATTTTAGCTAATCACATATTTGTGTTACTAGTTCAACCTGTTTCCTAAAAGTAGTGCATTTAGGATCAAGTTACAAATTAAAACACTGTATTGTTTTGGTAAAGATTAATAGTTTTACATACATTTATAGTGAAATTCTTTGATTTTTTCCAAAGACAAATTTCTTTCTGACTTCTACTTTATAAGTAAAATGTTATTATAATGAATTTTATTTTAAAACATGTATTAAGAGAATCATACTCTATTATTCCTTTTACTCTACTGTGAAATAAATAGAATATAATAATATATGTGCATGCATGCGTGCTCAGTCACTTCAGTCATGTCCAACTCTTTGTGACACCATGGACTGTAGCCCACCAGACTGCTCTGTCTGTGAGATTCTCCAGGCAAGAATACTGGAGTGGGTACCCATTCCCTTCTCCAGGGGATCTTCCTGATCCAGGGATCGAACCCAGATTTTCTTCACTGCAGGTGGATTCTTTACTGCTGAGCCACTGGGAAAGCCCATAATAATATATAACTTTATGTACTCTGAAAATTGTAAATTTTTAATGAATTCTCAGAACCCAAGAACATTTCCAAGGGATAAAAGTAAGGGTAAATAAGTTTCTTCTCTTTGCTTTTATTCTTTCTCTCTCCCCATTGTATACAAATATATCTATTCTGATTTTGGAAATAATATTAGAATGAATAATGCACGGAGCAATGAGATTCTGATGAGATTAGGATACCCCTAAATGACTAATCCAGTGAATAAAACAGTAAAATGCTTCCTGAAGCTCTGTGCTCTGATATGCTAGGGGATGTGATGTAACTCACACAGAGAGAACACTGTTATAGAAAAAGCAGAGTTAGAGGATGTAAGTTAGGGCGTAGATGTTTCCTCAGGGTCCTGTTCAGGATGAAGTGCATTGATTTTAATGACCGGTTCTAGATGTCTAGACAGAAATACCCCTGCAGGGAAGAAGAATAACATCTCAAGATATGTTAATTTGATGTAAATCTCTCTTTGTCATGCTGAATGTTCCCTTTACAGTTTACTCAACAGGGTTTTGGTTTGTTATTTGGTCACAGGAGTGCTCTGCCTTCAGGAAAGGAGTGGAAGCAAAATTATCTTCCAAGATAAATTAATAACCGTTCTCTGAACTACAGATCATTGTCTTATGTGTTTTGACAGGGTAAATAATTTTTCTCTCTCATAATTGTTGTAAAGTGATAAAACTGATGCCTGAGTCTGAGACTCGAGAGTCTCTGCTAAAACTCAAATATTTAGGAAACTCTGTGTAAGCATAGTCTTTGGTCTATATGTGTCTCTCTGTTCCCTATCAGATTGACTTAACCAAATTTAAAGGAGTCTTCTAAGCATTATTGATGATAGTGTCAAAAGATCTTACATATATATGCAAAGTCTTCATATATGTGAGAGTGTGTGTGTGTGTCTGTGTGTGTGTGTGTAAACACACACATACAGAGCTGTTTCATTTCACTGAGGAAAAACACCTTATGCTAGACTGTTGATCAGTTGGGTGCTCAGTAATATTGTTTCACACTTGAACTAAGTGACAGAAACAGAGGAAGGTTGGCCTGTTACCTTGACATATAAATGTATGCTTGAAAAGTGAGTAATTTGCTGTGTCCTCATTAACTGTGTGAAATTGTGAAAGATAAAGATACCCAAGGTTCAGTTTGATCCTAAAAATCTGTCCTTTTCCATAGATGGTGGTTGTTCAGTCACTTAGTCGTGTCCGACTCTGTGTGACCTCATGGACTGTAGCATACCAGGCTTCCCTGTTCATCACCAACTCACAGAGCTTGCTCAAACTCATGTCCATTGAGTCAGTGATGCCATCCAACCATCTCATCCTCTGTCATCCCCTTCTCCTCCTGCCTTCAGTCTTTCCCAGTATCAGGGTCTTTTCTAATGAGTTGGCTTTGCGTTAGGAGTATTAGAGCTTCAACTTCATTTTCTTAGGTATCCTAAGCCAAAGTAAGGTGTACTTTCAGAACTTTCAGTGTTGCTAAATGTCTTCCTCAATACTTAATGGTTTGAGGTTTGGGAGTTTTATGTTTGGCATTAGGCACCAGTGCCAGTGATTCACACATGATAAACCCCTGCATAACCTACAGACATGTTGAGCCAGATTCTCTCTTCATGGAGATTTTCTGAGAGCAATTTAGAAAATCTTGGAAGCACATTGACTCTCCATAGGAACTATTAATGCATTTGCCATCGTGGGAACTACTAATTCACTTGCCATCAAGTGTACTAAATCATGGCCAAATAGTCTGAAACTGTACTTACAATTTTGAAGACTGTAACCACAGATTATTTTATATTCATCTGCATGGTAACTTGCATTTTTAACAATAATATTGATGACCCAGGCTTATCTTGTCTTTTTGTTTAGAATAGTGTGCTACTCTACTTTCAAAAATCCAGCCTCTGCAATAAATGGTCCTGGGAAAACTGGATAGCTACATGTAAAAGAATGAAATTAGAACACTTCCTAATACCATGCACAAAGATAAACTCAAAATGGATTAAAGACCTAAATGTAAGACCAGAAACTATAAAACTCTTAGAGGAAAACATAGGCAGAACATTTGATGACATAAATCAAAGCAAGATTCTATGACCCACCTCCTACAGTAATAGAAATAAAAACAAAAGTAAACAAGTGGGACCTGATTAAACTTAAAAGATTTTACACAGCAAAGTAAACTATAAGCAAGGTGAAAAGACAACCCTCAGAATGAGAGAAAATAATAGCAAATAAAACAATTGACAAAGGATTAACTTCCAAAACATACAAGGAGCTCATACAATTCAATGCTAGAAAAACATACAATGCAATCAAAAAGTGGGAAAAAGACCTAAACAGACATTTCTCCAAAGAAGACATACAGATGGCTAACAAACACATGAAAAGATGCTCAACATTGCTCATTATTAGAGAAATGCAAATCAAAACCACAATGAGATATCACCTCACACCGGTCAGAATGGCCATCCTCAAAAAGTATACAAACAATAAATTATGGAGAGGGCCACAGGACTGGAAAAGGTCAGTTTTCATTCCAATTCCAAAGAAAGGCAATGCCAAAGAATGCTCAAACTGCCGCACAATTGCACTCATCTCACACGCTAGTAAAGTAATGCTCAAAATTCTCCAAGCCAGGCTTCAGCAATATGTGAACCGTGAACTCCCTGATGTTCAAGCTGGTTTTAGAACAGGCAGAGGAACCAGAGATCAAATTGCCAACATCCGCTGGATCATGGAAAAAGCAAGAGAGTTCCAGAAAAACGTCTATTTCTGCTTTATTGACTATGCCAAAGCCTTTGACTGTGTGGATCACAATAAACTGTGGAAAATTCTGAAAGAGATGTGAATACCAGACCACCTAACCTGCCTCTTGAGAAATCTGTATGCAGGTCAGGAAGCAACAGTTAGAACTGGACATGGAACAACAGACTGGTTCCAAATAGGAAAAGGAGTACGTCAAGGCTGTATATTGTCTCCCTGCTTATTTAACTTATATGCAGAGTACATCATGAGAAACGCTGGAATGGAAGAAACACAAGCTGGAATCAAGATTGCCAGGAGAAATATCAATAACCTCAGATATGCTGATGACACCACCCTTATGGCAGAAAGTGAGGAGGAGCTAAAAAGCCTCTTGATGAAAGTGAAGGAGGAGAGCGAAAAAGTTGGCTTAAAGCTCAACATTCAGAAAACGAAGATCATGGCATCCGGTCCCATCACTTCATGGGAAATAGATGGGGAAACAGTGGAAACAGTGTCAGACTTTATTTTTTTGGGCTCCAAAATCACTGCAGATGGTGACTGCAGCCATGAAATTAAAAGACGCTTACTCCTTGGAAGAAAAGTTATGACCAACCTGGATAGTATATTCAAAAGCAGAGACATTACTTTGCTGACTAAGGTCCACCTAGTCAAGGCTATGGTTTTTCCTGTGGTCATGTATGGATGTGAAAGTTGGACTGTGAAGAAAGCTGAGTGCCGAAGAATCGATGCTTTTGAAGTGTGGTGTTGGAGAAGACTCTTGAGAGTCCCTTGGACTGCAAGGAGATCCAACCAGTCCATTCTGAAGGAGATCAACCCTGGGATTTCTTTGGAAGGAACGATGCTAAAGCTGAAACTCCAGTACTTTGGCCACCTCATGCGAAGAGTTGACTCATTGGAAAAGACTCTGATGCTGGGAGGAATTGGGGGCAGGAGGAGAAGGGGACGACTGAGGATGAGATGGCTGGATGGCATCACGGACTCGATGGACATGAGTCTGAGTGAACTCCGGGAGATGGTGATGGACAGGGAGGCCTGGCGTGCTGTGATTCATGGGGTCGCAAAGAGTTGGACACGACTGAGCGACTGAACTGAACTGACTGTGGAGAAAGGGAAACGCTTTTGCAGTGTTGGTGGGAATGTAAATTGATACAGCAACTATGGAAGACATTACAGAGATTCCTTAAAAAACTAGGAATAAAACTACTATATGACCCAGCAATCCCACTCCTAGGCATATACCCTGAGAAAACCAAAATTGAGAAAGACACATGTATCCCATTGTTTATTGCAGCACTATTTACAATAGCTAGAACATGGAAGCAACCTAAACGCCCATTGACAGATGAATGGATAAAGAAGTTGTGGTACATATACCCAATGGAATATTATTCAGCCCTAAAAAGGAATACATTTGAGTCTGTTCTGATGAGGTGGATGAACCTAGAACCTTTTATACAGAGTGAAGTGAGTCAGAAAGAGAAAGATAAGTATTGTATTCTAATGCACATATATGTAATCTAGAAAAATGGTACTGAAGAATTTATTTACAGGGCAACAATGGAGAAACAGACATAGAGAATAGACTTATGGACATGGGGAGAGAGGAGGAGAGGGTGAGGTGTATGGAAAGAGTAACATAGAAACTTACACTACCATATTTAAAATAGATAGCCAACAGGAATTTGCTGTATGGCTCAGGAAACACAAACAGGGGTTCTGTAACAGCCTAGAGGGGTGGAATGAGGAGGGAGATGGGAAGAAGGTTCAAAAGGAGGGGATCTATATATATCTATGATTGACTCATGCTGAGGTTTGACAGAAAACAACAAAATTCTGTAAAGCAATTATCCTTCGACTAAAAAAAATGAAAAAATATCTCACTGCTCCTACTACATTATAAAGTATATGATGGATGCTTAACTACTGAGAATTTTCAGTTTCAAGGAAATTTTAACCCAAGAATCAGAATTTATAATCCAAGGAAAATGTTAAAGATAGTTTAGTTCAACCATCTTATTTTAGGTGCCCCTCATTGGAAAAGACTCTGATACTGGGAGGGATTGGGGGCAGGAGGAAAAGGGGACGACAGAGGATGAGATGGCTGGATGGCATCACAGACTCAATGGACGTGAGTCTGAGTGAACTCCGGGAGTTGGTGATGGACAGGGAGGCCTGGTGTGCTGCCATTCACGGGGTTGCAAAGAGTCGGACACAACTGAGCGACTGAACTGAACTGAGAAGTTAATTCAGAGAAGACAATGGCACCCCACTCCAGTACTCCTGCCTGGAAAATCCCATGGACGGAGGAGCCTGGTGGGCTGCAGTCCATGGGGTCGCTAAGAGTCGGACATGACTGAGCGACTTTCCTTTCACTTTTCACGTTCATGCATTGGAGAAGGAAATGGCAACCCACTCCAGTGTTTTTGCCTGGAGAATCCCAGGGATGGGGGAGCCTGGTGGGCTGCTGTCTATGGGGTCGCACAGAGTCGGACACAACTGAAGTGACTTAGCTTAGAAGTTAATTAACTTCGTCAAAGTTAGAACCAGGACTGAAACCCAGGTCTCCTAAATTATAGTCCCTGTCTTTTCCTCTATATAATTTTGTCTTAAAAATTTGAACCAAAGAGATTCACTGGAGTGGGGAAAAGATGTTGAGCTAAGTACTGTTCCAGACCTTCAGGATGGCCAGCGCATTTCCCCTGCCCTCAGAAAGCTTATGGTCTAAAGAGGGAGAAAGCTAAGTAAATAAGTTAGAGCAATTACCTTATTTCATATTCTAATAGAAGTATATAAAGTAGAAAAAAGGATAAAAAATAGTCTATTATGCTGGTAGGTGATTGGAACATACTTAATAGAGAATGATTCGAGGATTTTGCAAGAAAGACTGGGCTAAGCATTCCACATTAGGGGAAGAATATTTAATTCTAATTTCTGACATGTAGACATTGTGCAGATGTTACCAGAAATATGAGTATAGCTGAAAGAATGTTTTCTTATTTGCCCTATACGGAAAAAATGTGGCACCTTCTTACGGATGCTTAACAGGCTCGATTACTAACACTCGTGAGACATAGGGGTGTTTAGGCAAAGTTTCAGCAGTACTTCTATACTGCACATGTGTGTGTTGAAATGCAGTTATTGCCAGCTTTCAAAGCAATAGGCTGAAACAGTTATATTTGGGGATAGAGAACTAAATAAACTAGATAAGGAGTGAGGGTAATCATTTAAAATATGTAAAATTTCCCAAGAGTTAACATTTTCTTACAGAAAGATATTTTTTCAGAAGAGAAGCAGCTCACATTATTTGACAATATTTTAAAGGATTTGCCTTGCTGGTTCTTATACTTTCTTGACAAATATGTTACCTGGTAATGAGATATAGTGGCAGGCATGGTATCCATAACAACTTAAACATAAATTGGAATAAGAAGAAAAGTACAACCTGAAAGTGGGTTAGATGGTAACATTAAAAAAAAAAAAAAAGAGTACACTACCAGTTGTGCATTGGTAGTGGTCTATACTATCTTTCTTTGCCAAAATGTATTCTTTTTTTCTTTCATATTACATTTTGGCTCATTTATATTGCCAAAGATACTAAGCCTGTGATTACATTTTGTGGAGTTGCATCAGGGTCTCTTTTGAAGATGTGTGTATGTCTGTGTGTACACACGTGAAACATGCAGATATTGAAGTATATTTTTAATTCTCCTTGGTTCGTAGATAGTACATGATACCTAATTCTAAAAAGCGATGGAAGTCCTCTTTTAACAGGAGCAAAGATCTGACTTTTGTTAGGGTTGTGGGTTTGATGAGCACTGAACCAAGCACTAAACCATGTAAGATTTCATTTTGTCATCACTACCTGACTCTGAGGTTATGGCTCTTATTTCAGATTTGACAGATAAGGAAACCAAGGTTAAACTGTACGCAATTTAGTGACCAAGCAGAGATTCAAATAAAGATCTGTCCAGCTCATGAGTTAGCTGTCCATTCTACTATGCTCTATCACGTTACAGAAGGTCTGAAGTGAATGGGAGAAACTTCTGTGGAGGAAAAACCAAACCAAGAGAGCAAGTTGCTTATGCCAATTCATAGGAGGAAGGATCAGGGTATAAAGAAACACAGAGGGAACCTGGTAGCTTTTTTAAACAATGAAACGATAATCAGGCCAAAGGACCTATTATGATTGATTTACATAATCCCTAAAGATAGATGTAAGTTGCAGGGAAACGTCATTATGTGAAAGAATTTTCCGAATAGATAATGATAGACTACAGTTGCTTCGAAGCTACTCAGTTTTCTGTCCGTGGATACATTCAGTCATATGATGTGTAACTATTTCATAGTCTATTACCAAAAACAATCAGATGTAAAATTTTCAGTTAGATGAAGTTGCCTTTTAAAATATTCTGAATGCTGACAGTTGAGTAAACTATGCAGTTAGGTTAAATACCAAAGAAAGTGACTGAGTGTTTTTCCAAATAAACAACTGAAAGCTGATAGCCTAGATTATAGCCATGCTGGGGTTTCTGCTAGATATATTTCCCCCACTTTGGTTTTCCTTGAGTGTATAAAAGGTGACTTGGAAAGCATACCTCTTTTTTCTAGTTTTGAGTATTCATATTTTACATGACAAGCATATAACATGGCTGAAATCAGCTTAAGCAAACTCATATGTCAAATTGAAGTTTATAAAACATCCTACATATATAGATAGGACTTCCCTGGTGGCTCAGATGGTAAAGCATCTGTCTACAATGCAGGAGACCTGGGTTTGATCCCTGTATTGGAGTTTCAGCTTCAACATCAGTCCTTCCAATGAACACCCAGGACTGATCTATTTTAGGATGGACTCATTGGATCTCCCTGCAGTCCAAGAGCCTTTCAAGAGTCTTCTCTAACACCACAGTTCAAAATCATCAATTCTTCGGCACTCAGCTTTCTTTGACTACTGGAAAAACCATAGCATTTACTAGACAGGCCTTTGTTGGCAAAGTAATATCTCTGCTTTTTAATATGCTATCTAGGTTAGTCATAACTTTCCTTCCAATGTGTAAACGTCTTTTAATTTCATGACTGCAGTCATCATCTGCAGTGATTTTGGAACCCCCAAAAAGTAACATCTGCCACTGTTTCCACTGTTTCCCCATCTATTTGCCATGAAGTGATGGGACCGGATGGCATAATCTTACTTTTCTGAATGTTGAGCTTTAAGTCAACTTTTTCACTCTCCTCTTTCACTTTCACCAAAAGGCTTTTTAGTTCCTCTTCACTTTCTGCCATAATGGTGGTGTCATTTGCATATCTGAGGTTACTGGTATTTCTCCCGGCAATATTGATTTCAGCTTGTTTTTCATCCAGCCCCAAGTTTCTCATGATGTCCTCTGCATATAAGTTAAATATTTTGTATTTCTTTGCAAATATTTCCCATCTATCTACAAGCCAGTGCTCTCACCATACAACTATATCAAAACATAAAGAAAACACACATTTTCTTCAGGAATTCAGAATTCAGTTCCTTGTGGAATTATTTCCTAGTCTCTAGAAAAATCAATTATATTAACTAATAATCAGTGATGCTTACATTATGTCCCCTACTTGGAAAACATGCTATCTTTCCCACAAGTTCTCACATTATAAAAGTGATCTATATTTGCAAATCAATATTTAAATCAATACATATTTAGCATAGTACATTGTGGCTGCTGAATATATAGGCATAGAATGAGTACACATTTTATTAAATATTCTAAATAAATACTTTAGAATGTTTCAAATGGTTTCAGGAAATGTAATTAATGTGTTTGGTATCAAATTCATAGAGAGTAATAGATGGATATCAAACTATGGATCTAGAACTATGATACAATTTTCCTTCCAATAAAACCTGAGAACTTTACAGTTCAATTAATAACATTTCTACACAATTGCACAGATTTTTCTAGAGAAGAAAATGATACCTAACAAAATAGCATCATAAGATATTTAACTAAAGTGCAAATATTTTGTTTTGAAATGGTTTATATGTAAATAATGCCATTGAAAAAAAAAAACAAAACAAAAACAATTAATGTCAATATATTATTATTTAAATTTCTTATAAACATCTGAATTTATTTTCTAATGCAATAAATGTTATGGGTAAAAGTCATACAGTTTATCCCAAAGGAAGCCAGTATATATGTACATTTTTTTCCTTCATAGTCTTAAATATAAATAACATTCCCAAACTTTTAATCCTTTTAAATATGTAAAAGTGTAATAATGGATTGGAAATTATATGGTAACAAGGTAGAATGAAATATGAGAAATTATGTTAAATCTTATTTAAAATATTGTTTTCTTCTTAAATAATCTAAACTGCTTCAGTAATATTCTCTAACTATAAATCTCACTTTCTGAAGAAAAATTATATAGAAGTGTGAGTAGACAGCTGTGGCAAACATCAGTAATTCACCAAAGAGCACTAAGAAGAATTCCCTTTGCTATACAATAAGTTCTCATTAGTCATCTGTTTTATCCATAGTAATGCATGTGTGCGAGTGTGCTCAGTTGCATAAATCCTGTCTGATTCTTTGAGACCCCATGGGCTGTAGCCCGCCAGGCTCCTCTGTCCATGGGATTCTCCAGGCAAGAATACTGGAATAGGTTGCCATTCACTTCTCCAGGGCACATTCCTGACCCAGAGATCGAACCCATGTGTCCTGCATTGGCAGGTGGATTCTTTACCAACTGAGCTGCCAGGGAAGCTATGTCACTGAAAAGGAGAGGCTATATGTATATGTATAACTGATTCACTTTGCTGTATAGTAGAAGCTAAAGCAACATTGTAAAGCAACTATACTACAAAAAATTAATCTAAGAAAACAAAAAATTATAAATCAATTTAGAGGTCAACATATTTAAAAAGAAAAAAAAATTTTTAATATCTTAGACTCATATTTTAAAATTCTACTCAGGAATTGAATTTAACACTATTTCAAGCAATATTTTTACTTCACACAGTTCAGTTCAGTTCATTTTTTCAGAAGTGTCTGACTCTTCACAACCCCATGGACTGCAGCATGCCAGGCTTCCCTGTCAATCACCAACTCCTGGAGTTTACTCAGATTCACATCCATTAAGTAGGTGATTCCATCCAACCATCTCATCCTCTGTAGTCCATTATCCTACTGCCTTCAATTTTTCCCAGCATCAGTTCGGTTGAGTTCAGTTGCTCAGTCATGTTCAACTCTTTGTGATCCCGTGAATTGCAGTATGCCAGGCCTCCCTGTCCATCAACAACTCCCAGAGTTCACTCAAACTCATGTCCATCAAGTCAGTGATGCCATCCAGCCATCTCATCCNTTTGTGTGTGTGTGTGTGTGTGTGTGTTTTAATGCCCAGTGCCTGGTTCACAAGAGGAATTTAATAAATGTTTGTGAAACCAAATTAAAGTACCTTTCCCCCATCCATATTGTCCGTAGCATTTCCTGCCATCCTGTGTGTCTCAGTTCAGTTCAGTCGCTCAGTCGTGTCCGACTCTTTGCGACCCCATGAATCACAGCACGCCAGGCCTCCCTGTCCATCACCAACTCCCGGAGTTCACTCAGACTCATGTCCATCAAGTCAGTGATGCCATCCAGCCATCTCATCCTCTGTCATCCCCTTCTCCTCCTGCCCCCAATCCCTCCCAGCATCAGAGTCTTTTCCAATGAGTCAACTCTTCGCATGAGGTGGCCAAAGTACTGGAGTTTCAGCTTTAGCATTCACAGCTGGGTATTGTTTTTGCTTTGGCTCCATTCCTTCATTCTTTCTAGAGTTATTTCTCCACTGATCTCCAGTTGGGTATTGGGCACCTACTGACCTGGGGAGTACCTTTTTCAGTATCCTATCATTTTGCCTTTTCATACTGTTCACTGTTCTTATGCACCTATTATTGCCAAGTTGTTGTATACTCAGCTGTTGTTTTCCTTGGTTTTCAAGGGCAGGTTTTCCATCTCTGCCTCCTAACATCTTACTACCTAGTATGTGGCAGAAGTTCTCAAAACAGTTTTGCTAAATAACAAACAATGAGTGAGTCTCTTATTTTGCCTGCTATGAAAACTGAAGGAATGTCTACCCAACTCCACCTCTGCACTTTTGCCATTCTGCACATTTTCACTATGGGGTCTGGGACGGAAGCTGAGGTGTGGTTTGCATCAGCCTGAAGACTGGAATCCATTTATAGCTGAGTGTTCTCTTTCAGTTCTCATATATACACATATACTTGGACATTACTATGCTTTATATTTAGCATAAATGTTGATGTTGGGCTTCCTTGGTGGCCAAGTTGACATAGAATCTGCCTGCAGTGCAGGAGACCCCAGTTCGATCCCTGTGTCAGGAGATGTTAGCTTGTATCTTCACTTTCTTTACTTTGTCCTTTCCAATTTGCATCCCATGTGTATCGTTAGAGTAGGCAGAATCAAAATATACATGAGATCCTCCTAAAGCCCACTATTTCTGGGAGCATTGGATCTTATTTGATGAATAATCTAGATGGACTCTAAGTGCCTGAAATGTAACAACAGGAGCAATGAAGTGTGAGCTATGTAAGAATGGTTTCCTGATGGGTATTGTATACTTTTTTTTTTTATATTAGCTCAAGAACAGACTCCAAAACAGTTTTGGAATTTCTTGACTACAGGTAGTTTCTGGGGCTTCAGATAATGAATTACAGTTGAGGGATTAAAATGAGAGACTTGTATCAAGGATCTTTCTTGGCCCACCTCCCTTCACAGAGATCTGAAAACAGTCTCCGAGTGGGATCAGAAAGAATTATGTTCTTCCTGCTCTTTCAGTCTGGAACAGTTGGTAAAGCTATCTGGAAATTTGGCTTCCAAAGCTAGCCAGAAGTCTTCAGGTTATGTTTCTTCATTTATTCTTACTAAATTCCCCAAAACTTATTCTACTTTGGAGGGATCAGAGATACTGGCTCTTGCATATCTCGTCTTGCTTTTGCTACTGTCATGATAATATCTTTCTTAATCACCCCTAGTTTGCAGGATGTTGAACAAAAGATATAAGAAAATCATATTTCTCTCATATTCATAGTATTAGATAAACACAGCACTCACTCTAAATTGCCTTTTGCCAAATTCTCAAGGAAAAAAAAAAAGACTGCTTTATTTTTATTATTTTTGCATCTTTGTTTTCTTTCATTTTATTTCTTCTGAGTGAGGATATAAAAGTAGATTGCCCTAAAATCTATAAAGCATAAAAATGAAGTCATATATACTACTATGGCACATGAAAGAAGTGAGGGTGATAATAGTGACAATAATTATCGACCAGAATTTATTGAATGATTTTGTAATGCCCCTAACAATAAGTACTCACACAAAACAGCAAGGCAGAAATAGTTATCCTGAATTTATCTGCATCTCCAAATGATTAAGTGACTGGCTGAAGGCTTCACGCATGTAAGATTCCTGTGTTCCTTTTGTCAAGCAATTGGAAAACGTCAGAAGAAAGAGCAAAATGCTCGCAGAGAACATTATTGGGAAATGTCTTATCAAAGACACATTGTAAAGTTTGCAGAAAAGAATTTGAGAGACTAATGATGATTTTGAAACACTGTAATTTCTTCTCTAAGATGAAAATTGGCCCACTCTGTGCACGAGTATGGCAACATCTTGTTTATGTGGTATTCAGCCTGCTGACAGCCGGGGTTCACCAACGTGAACTCATGTGCAAAATCAAGTATTCTGTTGCAAAAAACGTATTACTTCTTTGGCTCCAAAACTTTACTTTTGTATTGGGAGTAATAGATAAAATATAGAATAGGGAGTTTAAGGTAATATACTAACAGGGAATAGATTCAGAAGTATAGAATAGTTTTGAAAGCACTGCAGTGCGTTTTTTGGTCACATCTTACAAACAATCTTATGGAATAATCAGAATTTATACATGTGGAAATTGGAAATATGAATAGCTAAAGGACCAGACCATAAGTGATGGGCCTGGAATAAGAATCCAGATCCCCTAATATTTTCTGTTGTATTCTTCAAAAAATTTGATGACCATGAGCCATCAAGAAAAGATCAAGTACAGCGTTTCAGTTGTTTGTTATACCAAAACGTAGTGGTTAGAACAGCAGCAAGCAGTCATTTGCTCATATGATATTTTGCAGTCTGGGCATGACCCTGGAGGGGGCTCATCTCTGCTCCACGGAATGTCAGCTGGCTCCACTAAATTGAGACTGGAGAATCCACTCATAAGGTGCTTCACTCTTAAGTGTGACAAATTGATTTTGGAAGGTCATCTAGGGCTGTCAGTCAGGGACCTCAGACCTCCTTGTTGGCTCCCCATGAGATGCAAGGTGCCTCATGGGGGTGCCTGGCTTCCTATGCAGGACAAATGCAGAAGCTGCTAGGCCTTCTTAAATGTTAGGCCTAGAGCTAGCAGAATATCAAGTTTGTGGCATTCTTCTGGTTAAAACCAATCACAGAGCTAGTCTAGACTTCCAGACTCAAGAGGAAGAGACTCCACAAGTGCACAAATAAATTGAGGGTGGGGGGTTGCAGTCTCTTGAGGACCACTGATATAAATGACTGTTACATGACATACAGTTTAGAGTATTCAGATTAAGAAGGACAAATGTAGTATACCGTTTAGAAAGGTTTCTAGAGAGTCAGGTATTTAAAAAAATAAACTTTAGTTAATGGAAAATATTCATTACTTCCTCCAACAAGCCAGGTAAAAGAATCCACTGTAATTTGAAAAGGGTTCTAAAATAATCTATCTTAACTATTTTTTTTTTTTGCTGTTAGCAGTTTGTTATCTGATTTCGGATAGAGCTTTTCAGTGAGGATGTGATGGATTACCCATTGCTTAGTGCTGGATCTTCTTTGTGAGAGTGTCCAGTGTTTTCCAGCATTCTCTACTGGACATAGAGTCCTGAATACAGCCTCTCATTCATATTTCTATGTCACCCTAAGGAAATCACTTCTATTTCGTAAGCACGTTTTTGAAAAAGAGCCAAGAAGATACCTCAAAGACAACTGTTGGTTTGTGTGTTATGTATTTAACTCTATTCAGCAAGTGGAGCCTGCGGTTCTGTTATGAATTGTAAAATCAACTATTGCCACCAATTTTGCAGCTGGGAAAGACAGTGGAGTTCTTTCCAGTTAAATATATAGGCTGGCCCTGAAGGAGTTTGATCAAGAATTTGAACACTTATTTGCCAACTAAATAAAAAAATACCCTACTGCCCCCTGAGTAAGACTGGCCTCCTTCATGGGATATTTATCAAATGCTCTAGCTCCCTTGCTAACATCTCCTTACAGTGGTCTAGTCATTCTTTAAATCATAAATAAGAATCTCTGGAGTGTTTCAAGGCAGAGCAAATCAAATATAACCGAACTTGAAAAGCAAGAATTTTCCCATTTATTCTTCTACCAATCTTGTGAGCAGAAAAAGAATTGACACTAAACTAAGCCCTCTGCTGCAAATGCTCCTTCCTTTAGCAGCCAGGCTAGGAAGCAAGAGGACCGAAGAGCTATGAGGAACACTTTTCTCTAAGAATGAGAAAAGTATGACACCTTCGTCTCAAGTAATCTGTAGACCAGGAAATGTGAAGATTCTCGGAGCAGTTAAATGGGAGTCAAGAAACTAATTTGAGAGAAAAAGTGTCTTCTGGAGTGTGTGACCAGACTGCTCAAGTTCACGGGTTTCATCCTTGAGTGTCTTGAAGTTTTGTCCTTTTTCTTTTATTGTTTTACCTAGCAATATAAGAGACATGTAGCTTAATTCCAGACGCTATTAGGAAAAAGAAAGTGTTGCTATTTGTGCGGATGCAGAAATCCTGAGGGTTGTGTTTACCTTTTAGAAGCCTTAAATCTCACTGTCCCCACCTCATGGTTTCCATGGCACTCTGTCCCTCTGCCTTGTGCCTGGTTCCCTAAATGACAGGTGTAGGTAAAACTGCTATGACCACTTGATGTTCATGCAGAAATTATATAAGTAAAATATATGTATTGCTGCACATGACTCTGAAAACTCTCATTTTCTGTGTCTGCAAAGGTCTGGCACTTTTGTTACTTAGGCAATTTACAAAGGGGAATCACGTTCACCTGAAACATCTGATTAGGAAGTGTTAATTAAGCCTTTATGTGATTCACAATTAAGTCTCTAAATTTAACATTGTGTATGTCTAAATAAATGTTACCCTTGCTGTCTTGCCTTACTGTTGAGAGGACTGCTTGTGAATTAATGCTCTTGAATCTTGGGAACCTGTTTCCTTCTGCCCCAGGACAAAATGTTGTTTTAGTGTGCTCCTTATTTATTGCTTCTCTTCTCCACTCCACCTAATCAGTATCCTGTTTATTTTCTCCTTGTTGATGTCCTATGTATGCAGACAATTCATTTTGTAAAATTTCTGGGATATTTGAGAGTCTGAAAATGATTGAGAATATCTTTAACCACTTCAGCTTTCTGTAAGCCTTATACTATGTAGATATATCTTAGAGTTATTTTCCCTCAGCCTAGATACTCTACTGATTTTTAGCATATGGATTTAATAATTAGTTGTGTGATTCTTATTCATACATGTTTCTTTTTTCTTCCCAGAAGCAATCAATGGGGATTGTTTAGTTTGTTTTGCTTGGAACTTAGTGGACTCTCTAATTCTATATATATATATATTTCTTCAGTTACATAGTATTTTCCAGTAAAATTTCTTAGAATTGTTCATACCTTTTTAAAATTTTTTTTATTTTTTGTATTTCATACCTTTTCACATTTACTTTTCCTTCTGCTTAAATTCCTATGGAAAAGGTTTATATTTATTANGAAGCAATCAATGGGGATTGTTTAGTTTGTTTTGCTTGGAACTTAGTGGACTCTCTAATTCTATATATATATATATTTCTTCAGTTACATAGTATTTTCCAGTAAAATTTCTTAGAATTGTTCATACCTTTTTAAAATTTTTTTTATTTTTTGTATTTCATACCTTTTCACATTTACTTTTCCTTCTGCTTAAATTCCTATGGAAAAGGTTTATATTTATTAATTGATTCTCTAAATTCTGTAGCTTTTCATTCATATTTTCTATTTGATAAATTTTGTGCTGATTATTAGTAAGTGATTTGTGTGGTCTTCCAAACTATTTCTGTTACAGTTGTGCTGCAACTGTTTGATTATGCAAGCTATGGGTAAATGTCTTCATTTTTTTAGTAATATACATATTTTATAGTATTATGTCAGTATTCCCAGGTTAATATATGAGGATGTAAAGTGGCCAGTTTAAAATGAGGAATAAAATAATTGAAGCGATTATTTATAAGGAATCAGCTACACAGATTTTTCTTATAAGGTTTACTTTTTAAATCCAAAGTAGTAAGATGTTTTGTATTGGATATATACTATTCATATCTTGTGTGTGTGTGTGTGTGTGTTGAGTATCTTTGAATAGGGGAGAGATTAGTCTGTTTTTAGATGGACCTAGCTTTGCACCCAGTGGGTCCTCTGTGCTGATATGGGTGTGATATAATATAGTGAAGTTGTTTTGAAGATCTTGCCTTTTGCTATCTCTATATTCAGAATAGTGGGAAAGAGTGAGGGATGGAATTCTGTGAACTGGAAACCCACTGCGGGAGAATCACATCAAAAATTGCTAAGAATGATAGTGTTTGCAGTATTTTGTACTTACTAATTGTGTAAAATAAGGGAGAGGTTTTTCAGGAAAGGTCTGTATAAAGAAGTTTTGTTTTGAGTGATATCAGACAAGATTAAAGTTTGAAGTATTGACTTGAGTAAGCTAGGGATTGGAAAATATTTGACATCAAGTCACTACCAAATTAACTGAGCTGTGAAACAGTTGAGCAAAAGTATATGCCTTACAAAGGTAGTGAGAGTAATACTCAATTTGATTTTAACTATCGAAGCATAGATTGGAGTACATTAAGTGGAGGAAATGAGGCTAGGGCGATTTCATAGGTCTGGAGCAAGATTGCTTTTAGCTTCAATACTTTGCAGAGCTAGCAAGGAAAGGAATGTATGATATTAAGGATAAAAGTGGTTGTGATTAGACAAAAGCTATGTTTTATAGAGTATCTTAGCAGGGTAACATTGGACCAAGGAACAAAGTGAAATTCAGCATAGTGCAGGTTAAAAAATATTGTCCGTCTTAGCAGTTTTTAAATTTTATTTATTTATTGAATGTTTTTTATTGTACCAGTTCAATTAACAAAACAAAACAGAAGCTTTCGTTCCATTACCGATACTTGGTAATCCTCGATCGGTTTTTGTTTGTTTTGATAATGGAAGCAGTGATGGTTGAAATTAACTGTAAGTGCAAAGAAAGTTAGTGTTTGTTTTCTTAAAGTTTTTGTCGCTGTACAAATGTTAGCAGATTTCCATTGCTTGTATTATGAGATTTTAATATGCTTTAGAACGCTTATGTGAATGCCTCATTAGTGTATATACATAGATGTTTCGTTTAGATCCCAGTTTCTTGTTGTTCAGTTGCTCAGTCATGTCTGACTCTTTGCGACCCTATGGACTGTGGCGCGCCAGGCTTTGCTGTCCTTCCCCTCTCCCGGAGCTTGCTCAAAGTCATGACCATTAAGTAGGTGATATCATCCAACCATCGTGTCCTCTGTTGTCCCCTTCTCCTGCCTTCAATCTTTCCCAGCATCAGGGTCTTTTCCAGCGAGCCAGTTCTTCCCATCAGGTGGCCAAAGTATTGGAATTACAGCTGCAGCATCAGTCCTTCCAGTGAATATTCAGGATTGATTTCTTTAGGATTGACTAGTTTGATCTCCTTGCAGTCCAAGGGTGTCTCAAGAGTCTTCTCCAACACCACAGTTCAAAAGCATCAANAGATCCAACCAGTCCATTCTGAAGATCAGCTCTGGGTGTTCTTTGGAGGGAATGATGCTAAAGCTGAAACTCCAGTACTTTGGCCACATCATGCAAAGAGTTGACTCATTGGAAAAGACTCTGATGCTGGGAGGGATTGGGGGCAGGAGGAGAAGGGGATGACGGAGGATGAGATGGCTCGATGGCATCACTGACTCGGATGTGAGTTTGAGTGAACTCCGGGAGTTGGTGATGGACAGGGAGGCCTGGCATGCTACAATTCATTGCATCGCAAAGAGTCGGACACGAATGAGCAACTGAACTGAACTGAATGAGACTAGATGACATGATCTTAGTTTTTTGAATGTTGAGTCTTAAGCCAGATTTTTTACTCTTCTC
This sequence comes from Oreotragus oreotragus, assembly GCA_006410675.1. Classification (NCBI taxonomy): domain Eukaryota; kingdom Metazoa; phylum Chordata; class Mammalia; order Artiodactyla; family Bovidae; genus Oreotragus; species Oreotragus oreotragus. The sequence goes on from SJYX01006958.1 coordinate 79,076, forward strand.
TTTCACCTTCAAGAGGCTCTTTAGTTCCTCTTCACTTTCTACCATTAAAGCAGTATCATCTGTGTATCTGAGGTTGTTGATATTTCTTCCAGTAAACTTGATTCCAGCTTATGATTCATCCACCTAGCTTTTCACATGATGCACTTTGCATATAAGTTTAATAAGCAGGTAACAACATACAGCCTTGACCTACTCTTTTCCCAATTTGGAACCAGTCTATTGTTTCATGTCTGGTTCTAATTGTTACTTCTTGACCTGCATAAAAGTTTCTCAGGAAACAGGTAAGGTGGTTTGGTATTCCCATCTCTTGAAGAATTTTCCACAGACGGCTTTAGTATAGTCAGTGAAACAGAAATAGGAGTTTTTCTGGAATTCTTTTCCTTTTTTATGATCCAACAGATGTTAGCAACCTGATCTCTAATTCCTCTGCCTTTTCTAAATTCAGCTTGAACATCTGGAAGTTCTTGGTTCATGTACTGTTGAAGCTTAACTTGGAGAAATTTGAGCATTACTTTGCTAGCGTGTGAGATTAGTGCAACTGTGCAGTAGTTTGAGCATTCTTTGGCATAGCCTTTCTTAGGGATTGGAATGAAAACTGACCTTTTCCAGTCCTGTGGCCATGGCTGAGTTTTCCAAATTTGCTGGCACATTGAGTGCAGCACTTTCACAGCATCATCTTTTAGGATTTGAAATAGCTTAACTGGAATTCCATCACTTCCACTAGTTTTGTTTGTAGTGATTCCCTCTAAGGCCCACTTAACTTTGAACTCCAGGATGTCTGGCTCTAGGTGGGTGATCACACCATCGTGGTTACCTGGGTCATGAAGATCTTTTTTGTATAGTTCTTTTGTGTATTATTCCCACCTCTTTGAACATCTTCTGCTTCTGTTAGGTCCATACCAGTTCTGTTCTTTATTGTGCCCATCTTCGCGTGAAATGTTCCCTTGATATCTCCAATTTTCTTGAAGAGATCTCTGGTCTTTCCCATTCTATTCTTTTTTTCCTTTATTTCTTTGCACTGATCACCTAGGAAGGTCTTCTTACCTTTCCTTGCTGTTCTTTGAAACTCTGCATTCAGATGGTATATCTTTCCTTTTCTCCTTTGCTTTTTGCCTCTCTTTTCTCAACTATTTGTAAGGCCTCCTCAGACAACCATTTTGCCTTGTTACATTTTTTTTTCCCTTGGGAATAGTTTGATCACCACCTCCTGTACAATGTCATGAACCTCCATCCATAGTTGATCAGGCACTCTATCAGATCTAGTCCCTTAAATTTATTTCTCACTTCCACTGTATAATCACAAGGGATTTGATTTAGCTATACCTGAGTGGTCTAGAGGTTTTCTCTATTTTCTTCAATTTAAGTCTGAATTTGGCAATAAGGAGTTCATGATCTGAGCCACAGTCAGCTCCTGGTCTTGTTTCTGCTAACTGTATAGAACTTCTCCATTTTCAGCTGCAAAGAATATAATAAATCTGATTCGGTATGGACCATCTGGTGATGACCATGTGTAGAGTCTTCCCTTGCGTTGTTGGAAGAGTGTGTTTGCTCTGACCAGTGCATTCTCTTGGCAAAGCTGTTAGCCTTTGCCCAGCTTTATTCTGTACTCCAGTGGGAGTGAATGAAGATCAACACTTTTCAAGCTTAGCTACTTTTCCTCATATGCCTCCATTTTATAACTTTCTCCTTCTCAATGCAGTATTTACCTTTCTCTTTTCTCTGAAACCATGATGATGCATGGAGTGCAGAAGTCATATTATTAAGAGAATATATTAATATCAAAATATAATATAAAATATTATCTTTATTATATATGTCCCCCTAAAGTATCTGTAACATCAAATAGGATTTTTTATAAAGACAAGATATTAATAGGGATCCAGGCATCCTTGCAAATATTTAAATTCCCATTCTTCTAAAAAATTATGTTTTTTATAAATGTATCTTTAACATAGATTTCTACATTCTGTGGATGCATTGTTTCTTCTGTTACTATTATTATCTTAAACTTCTTTTTCCTTGGATATAAGCTAATGTAAAAATTCATTGATTAAAGTCTATATATTTTTTGTTATTTAAAAATTTTTGAAGCAAGCAGTGCCATGAATTTTTATTAATTTGTTGTGGAGGTGATTATTGTTGAAATCTGCAGTCCACAGTAATCCCATGGTTTGTAGCCTGTCAGACTCCCTTGTCCATGGAATTCTCCCAACAAAGAATACTATACTGGGTAGCCATTTCCTTCTCCAAAGGATCTTCTCAACCCAGGGGTCAAGCCCAAGTCTCCCACACGGCAGGCAGATTCTTTATCATATGTGTCACTAGGGAAGCTCAATAATGAGCTATTAAATTAAAACACTCTTTCAATGCATTACTTTGAGTAGGATAATATTATCCTCTTTTTCTGAGTAAAAAAGTCTGGAGTGCAGTCAGTGTTCAAAGACAATTCCAAAGACACATTTTTGCTATTGGGTAGAATAACAATGCAAATCCAAGTCTTTTGGATCAAAATTTAGTGTGCTTTTTTTTTTTTAACGTGCCTATTTGATTTCCCATGTCTGTGAATATACTAAAAGTTTACCTTCTGTCTAGATGATCCACCAAAAATAAAAAAAAAGTTTCGATAATGGTCACAGTTCCAAACAGCCCTTTGTCTCATTCTCGCCCTGCACTTGTTTTTTGCTCATGTAGAAATATTTCCCTAAGTCTCTGCCATGTGCTCCATTTATTTTCATTAGTGAAGCATTGCTCCAAGTCATTTTCATGGTTATATAAAGCATTTCTTCTGTTCTCCTTGCACATGACTGTCTTACTTCACTGCTTAGCAAATGCCCTGGCATCAGTATTCTCACGAGCTGCCACAGCAAAGGAGGTGTCATACTTCAGTCTGGCTATTGTATCTGTCGCAGGACACTGGAATCAAATGAATTATAAAGTGTTGAATATGACAATGATAATAGGTAAAGGTTATTGATGAATAATTTAATAGTGCAGGAATTTAGTGTCTACTAAGATTCTTGTTTCCTGAATGATTTTATCCTGCCAAATGTTCTCTGAATTAACTGCAGCTCTCTTCCCATCAACTGGGCATATATGAGTTTATCACATTACATGAGGGACCAGTATAAGCTAAGTGTAGACGAGATTTATAATTTCTTAATATATTTTATGTAACGTACTTTAATTCTCTTTTAAGATATTTTATTGTTACTTTAGAGCAGATGATTTTTCATGACCAAAGAGAAACATTTTGTATTTCTTAACAGTCACATGATTGTATTCATTAGACATTTTTACTTGCCTGATTTTGCTTGTACTATGAGACAGGATACTGAATTAAATGAAATGCCTTTTCATCATCTGTAGATATCATCATCTAGTTTCTCTTTGAGCTACTAATATTATAAAATTTTAATAGCAGCTTTTCTAACAAGCTTTCTTTGTACTCATGAGATGAAGTCAATTAACTGTAGTGTACCAATATGCTAATACACTATTGCTAACACTTTATTTTTTATGAATGCCTATATGTGGACATCTCTGGTGGCTCAGGCAGTAAAGAATCAGCCTGCAATGCAGAAGATCTGGGTTCAGTGCCTGGGTGTGGAAGATCCCCTGGAGAACAGAATGGCAACCCACATCAGTATACCTGCCTAGAGAATCCCCAGACAGAAGGGAGCCTAGCAGTCTACAGTTCAAGGAGTTGTGAAGAGTCAGACACCACTGAGCACTATTACTCTGCCTGTATGAGCTGTGCTTAGAACCCAGCTTGCCTGTGTTGCATGCGAATTCTTCACTATCTGAGTCAAGCCCATAGAATACTGGAGTGGGCAGCCTATCCCTTTCTCCAGGGTATCCTCCCAATCGAGGAATCTAACTGGGGTCTCCTGCATTGCAGGCAGATTCGTTACCAGCTGAACTACCAGGGAAGCCCATATATGCCTTATCAGTTCAGTTCAGTTCAGTCGCTCAGACGTGTCCAACTATTTGCGACCCCATGGACTGGAGCACGCCAGGCCTCCCTGTCCATCACCAACTCCCAGAGTCTACTCAAACTCAGGTCTATCAGGGCAGTGACACCATCCAGCCATCTCATCCTCTGTTGTCCCTTTCTCCTCCTGCCCCTAATCCCTCCCAGAATCAGGGTCTTTTCCAATGAGACAACTCTTCACATGAGGTGGCCAAAGTATTGGAGTTTCAGCTTTAGCATTAGTCCTTCCAATGAACACCCAGAACTGATCTCTTTTAGCATGGACTGGTTGGATTTCCTTGCAATCCAAGGGACTCTCAAGAGTCTTCTCCAACACCACAGTTCAAAAGCATCAATTCTTGGGCACTCAGCCTTCTTCAAAGTCCAACTCTCACATCCATACATGACCACTGGAAAAACCATAGCCTTGACTAGATGGACCTTTATTGGCAAAGTAATGTCTCTGCTTTTCAATATGCTATCCAAGTTGGCCATAACTTTTCTTCCAAAGCGTAAGCATCTTTTAATTTCATGGCTGCAGTTACCATCTTCAATAATTTTGGAGCCTCCCAAAATTAAAGTCTGGCACTGTTTCCTCATCTATTTTCCATGAAGTGATGGGACCAGATGCCATGATCTTAGTGTTCTGAATGTTGAGCTTTAAACCAATTTTTTCACTATTCTCTTTCACTTTCATCAAGAGGCATTTTAGTTCCTCTTCACTTTGTGCCATAAGGGTGGTGTCATCTGCATATCTGAGGATATTGATATTTCTCCCAGAAATCTTGATTCCAGCTTGTGCTTCTTACAGCCCAGGGTTTCTCATGATGTACTCTGCATATAAGTTAAATAAACAGGGTGACAATATACAGCCATGATGTACTCCTTTTGTTATTTGGAACCAGTCTGTTGTTCCATGTCCAGTTCTAACTGTTGCTTCCTCACCTGCATATAGGTTTCTCAAGAGGCAGGTCAGGTGGCCTGGTATTCCCATCTCTTTCAGAATTTTCCACAGTTTATTGTGATCCACACAGTCAAAGGCTTCAGCATAGTCAATAAAGAAGAAAGAGATGTTTTCCTGTCATGATCCAGCACATGTTGGCAATTTGATCTCTGGTTCCTCTGCCTTTTATAAAACCAGCTTGAACATCTGGAAGTTCACAGCTCACATATTGCTGAAGTCTGGCTTGGAGATTTTTGAGCATTACTAGCATGTGAGATGAGTGCAACTGTGCGGTAGTTTGAGCATTCTTTGGCATTGCCTTTCTTTGGGATTGGAATGAAAACTGACCTCTTCCAGTCCTGTGGCCACTGCTGAGTTTTCCAATTTTCCTGGCATATTGAGTGCAGCACTTTCCCAGCATCATCTTTCAGGATTTGAAATAGCTCAACTGGAATTCCATCACCTCCACTAGCTTTGTTCGTAGTGATGCTTTCTAAGGCCCACTTGACTTCACATTCCAGGATGTCTGGCTCTAGGTGAGTGATCACACCAANCTTTCCCAGCATCATCTTTCAGGATCTGAAATAGCTCAACTGGAATTCCATCACCTCCACTAGCTTTGTTCGTAGTGATGCTTTCTAAGGCCCACTTGACTTCACATTCCAGGATGTCTGGCTCTAGGTGAGTGATCTCACCATCGTGATTATCTGGGCGGTGAAGCTCTTCTTTTGTACATTTCTCCTGTGTATTCTTGCAAAGCAATAATGCCAGGTGACTAGAAACAGGAGTTTCAGTGTATTTGGTAGATTTCTTAATTTCAAGAATGAAAGATATTTTTAGTCTGAAAGTATTTTATAGAAACTGTTATGGAGAGCAATTTTTACTAGCCAATTATTTTAACATCTAAATTTTATAATTTAAATATTTTGGCATTTGTTCCTTTTACAGTAATGGAAGAATATTACAGAATTTTTAAATTTCCATTTAAAAACCTAAGAGTAAAGAATCATTAAGATATATGACATATGAAATACATACTAGACTTGAGTTGGCAAAACATTTTCTTATTTTTTTCACTTAATCCTTTTTGAAAACCTCCCTTTTTACACAAGAGAAAATTGAGTCAACAAATAGCGTTGCTTTGTATTTTTCTGAAAGAACTGAAAAAGAAATATATGGAAGAATTCACATAGAATTTCACATCATTCCATACGTACCCACCTGTAAGTAACTATACCCACTTTCTCTGCCTTCTTATGGATTAGCAACTTTCTGCTTGGGTAAAAAGTTCTGTTCTGTCTCACAAACCCACATAGCTTCCTCAAGCACTTGTCAGTTCCTGTCCATATGCAACTCTTTGCTTTCTACATGTACACTTTCATCAACACAAAAATAATACAAATGTGATATAACTTCTTCCATTTAAAACAAAATAACAACACTTGACTTTACTCCATTTCCTGCCACAACCTATGTCATTTCTTTACCTGTGCAGCAAAACTCCCTAAAACAGATATTTATATTGGCTGTCTCCAATCCCTCTCTTTCTGTTCTCTCCTAACCTGCTCAGACTTTCATCTCTACCACTCCGCTAGAACTGCTTTTGTCGAGGTCATCAAGAACCTACTTGTTGCCGAATCCAATGGCCGATTCTCAGCCTTCACCTTACTTGAACAGTTAGCACCGTGTGACAGGGTTAATCTTTCCCATTCCTTGTTACATGTTCTTCACTAGACTTTTTGAACATCACACTCAGTGGTTACTCCTCTCTCTTTCACTCTTCTGCAGAGTTCCTCCTTTTTTCTAAAATCTCTTAATATTTTGTGCTTAGTCACTTCAATCATGTCTGACTCTTTGCAACCCTTTGGATTATAGCCTTCTAAGCTTCTCTGTCCATGGGTTTCTCCAGTCAAGGCTACTGGGGTAGGTTGCCATGCCCTTCTCCTGGGGATCTTCCTGACCCAGGGACTGAATCTGCATCTCTTGTGTCTCCTGCACTGGCAGGTGTTTTAGGTAAATTCGAGAAGCTTAGAATTTATGCTACTATGATAGGGAACTATTGGAGTAGTTTAAGTAGGAAAGTGGCATGATCCAATCTATGTTTTAAGAAAGATAACTCTGCTCCTGGAGGGAGAGTGAATGTTATATATGAGTGGTAATTAGAATATATGAGAACGAATAGTAATGTATATATATATTTTTTTCAGTGATCCATTATGAGATTTAGGTAAGTTGGGGGAAAAAATCAAAGAAACAGGATTTAGTCTTAATTAATAGTTCAGCATTGAAGAGTTTACATTTTCCAAATCATTACATTAGAGAAGGCAATGGCACCCCACTCCAGTACTCTTGCCTGGAAAAATCCCATGGACTGAGGAGCCTGGAAGGCTGCAGTCCATAGGGTTGCTGAGGGTCAGACACGACTGAGCCACTTCACTTTCATGCGTTGGAGAAGGAAATGGCAACCCACTCCAGTGTTCTTGCCTGGAGAATCCCAGGGACGGGGGAGCCTGGTGGGCTGCCGTCTATAGGGTCGCACAGAGTCAGACACGACTGAAGTGACTTAGCAGCAGCAATCATTGCATAGATTTCTACAGCATTAAATTTTATCTCAGAAATACTAGTAATTCACAAATAATTTTTTAATTATAAATTTTAATTCTAAAGCACTTCAACTGATTTCAGCTTTGGGTTTACATAAAAATTATGGGAAATAAGTATTATGCAACTCCTTTGGTTAAAATCATTTTTAAGCCTCCTTGAAAACAAATTTCTAATTTTTACATGATTGTAGATAATCTTTGTAGATCATTAAGAAATGCTGACAAAATACTGCAAAGAAAATATAAATAAATTTCAGCTAGTTAAAAAAAAAGATAGCCAGAATCTAAATACATGGAAACTTTACCTGAGCACAGGATTATTAGGAATATCAACATCACTTATTTTTCTAATTTGATTATTTTTCTATATACTATAACTTTATTTCAAAAACTATTTTAAAAGGTTTTTTCTTCTTCGTCGATGACCTTTTCCTATTCAGTAAGAGTTATCAAATATAATCTCCCAAATTACTGACCTCAAACTATTTCCAAAAGAAATGTTCAGTTTGCCCAGATTTGAAACCAGATTAATTTATCCCCCATACTTCCTGGAGAAAATTAACTTTAAGTTGTACCAAGATTCTGAACTCAGTTCTGCATCCTGATTTACATTTGATGTGGCAAACAAGCATTAATCACTATAGACTGAAGCAAGGAAACCATGAAAGTGCAATTGCTAGAAGCAGCATATAGAGGATATAAAGAAATCTAATTTCTATAAGAAAATGTCAGGGAAACTCAATTGATATTATTGCTTAATGAGCGAGATTTTCAGTCTTTGATTTTTTTTCCCCCCTAGGAATTTGATATGGTAGGTCTATTGCTAATACTTTAATCTATTGTTTGATGACTCAAGATAAAGCAAAAGATTCAACAACCTTTTTAACACTAGCCAAAATTAAGCAAACTGTTGAATATACTAGAGCATAGCTACTTGAAAATTCTTTCAGCATTCTGAAGGATATAGCATCAAATATTTTCAAACAGCCTATGGAAAGACAACCACAGAGGAGAATTCCTTATCTGAAATGTTTTTCTAAAACTTATTGCATTAAAAATTAAGTAAGCCTGTTTATTCATTTGTTTAACAATCTTCATGAGCATATACTTTTATTAACTTAATCATCAATGTAAAATTTTAACATGACTAATAACTAAAATTTAAATTAATGCAACCCTATGCATTTTTACCTAAAAACTGACCAAAGTTAATGCTTATGGTTGGCAAGGGATTGGTGAAATTAACATTCAAAAAAGTTAAGATGTAAGTGATACCATGTTACTGTAGATCTAAATCACAGAAATGATTTGACACACGTAAGTTCCATATAACTATACAGAAGGAAAAATTAACAGCTACATTACGATTTCCTGGGCATCCCTCCTCTTAGAATATTTGGATCCCTGGAGTTCTGTGGTAATGTAGGGAAAAATGAAAGTCAATCTACACTTAGTAGATTTTATGAGTTTCATTTGCCCACTGCTACCTAGGAGCCATCAAAGTGCTCTCAAGATCACAATATAGAAAAACATTCTGACTAAAGCTTTTATAAATCAAAACCAGATTTTCTGATTGTAATGAGAGAAAAATTTTCTTTGAAAAGTGTACTCTTTTCTCATGTCATCCAATTCAAATTCATTTGCTTATCACCCTGTAGCACCATAGCAACTGGTAAGATTATCTGCTTTTGATTTATAATAGGATTGGTTCACTGTGAAATAGACCACATATTTATGAATACTGAAAAAAAATTTTTTTCCTGATGGAACCTGATTTTCTTGACAACTATCCCCTAAGGTTTCACTTGGGTTCTCACCAAATACCATCATCAGTAGAATGGAAAAATGCTGATTCTGCACAATATCCTTTATATCAATGTTTGCATGAATCTTCTAACAAGTTTTAAAGTTGAGCCTGTTTTTCTGAGTAAATCTCAAACAGAGTCCAATATACAGAACAGACAAAAATAGAGCTGACTTGTTAAAAGAAAAAGGAGAAAGTATCACCCTTCATGTTTAAGGTCCCACTTTCCTATAGTAAAATCTGGAGGCATGTCTATTGAATCTTAAGACCAAGGAGAACTCAATGAATATGCCACTGAACTACAGGAAATGGTAAGACAAAGTGTTCTAGGACAAGGGGAGAGAAAAGGCTATCAGAGACAGAGAAGCTAGATGGTGATACAGATGTCCTCCAATTGGTCCTTCTAGACCTAAGATGCTAGGCATCTTAGATTTGGCCACGGGCTCAATAGATTTTAAATGTAAGATCCAGGAAAGCCCTCCTTTCAGGTCCTTTGATGTCATCCTTAATTAAACAACAGCTTCTGGGAAAGGGAGGGAAAGCAAAGAAAAAAATGTACATGTTAAATGTGTAGGTAAGTATATATTTTTATATGTAACTTAATATATTCACATTCTTTGTTTTCCTAAGTATTGCCTTTTCTTATATCCCTTTATTTTGATATACAAGTATTAATATTAGTGGTTCATTAGATATTAATTCAATAGTCTTTCCTTTTGTAAATTACTTAGCCTGGTCATTGGTAGACAAATTTAAAATTATAAGTCCAAGTTTGATGCATGAAGCAGGGAACCCAGAAGCCGGTGCTCTGTGACAACCCAGAGAGACAGGGTTGGGGGAGTGAGAGGGGGGGTTCAGGATGGGAGAACACATGTATACTGTGGCTGATCCATACTGATATATGGCAAAAACCACCACAATATTGTAAAGTAATTATCCTCCAATCAAAATAAATCAACAAAATAAAATTTTAAGTTCCTAGATAATTAAAACTACTCTACCCATTCCCCCTTTAATTGCCTGCCATCAATAATTATTTTCCTTGATTTAAGTATTCCAATTCTTATCTGATCATGTTTGTTATTAAAAGCAATTTTGCAGCAGAACAAGGAATGCTATTTAAATCGCGTGAGTGGTTGTCCAGTCACGTCTGGCTCTTAGCTTGCCAGGCTCCACTGGCTGTGGGATTCATCAGGCAAGAATATTGGAGTGGGTTGCCATTTTCCTCCCTCAGAGGATATTCCCAACCCAGGGATCAAACTAGAGTCTCCTGTGTCTCCTGCATTGCAGGCAGATTCTTTACTTGCTGAGGCATCAGCAAGTACAAATAGACATTATGAATGCATTTTAAAAATACCTAGATACACATTACAAGAAAAGATTTAAATTTTCCTTTGATGAGCAAGAGATAAGTTTTCCCTCATTTTTCTGACCTTATGACTAAGTCAATTTCTCTGCCTTTCTTCTCATTCTAACCAAAACGGAATTCCCTCCTAGCCATAATAGTCAAAACAAACAAACAAAAAAAGAATATGGGAAATCCTAGTTCTCCTCTAATAGAAACTTTGTGTTTGATTTTGGAAGTGACTTTCCCATAGAATTAGTGATATAAATGGTGTTAGTTTCAACAGTCCCATAACAGTGACACATGGGTTAGTTAGACATTTGTGAGCAGGATGAGTGATCCAACAATCATTTATAATGTTTCTACAATATGTTTCAAATTGATACATTAGTGGTTTATGAAACACTGCAAAGTACAAATCAGTTTTAACTGTTTAAAAAAAGAATATCTCAGATATCAATATAATCTGTAGATTATTTTATTGATCTTTAACAAGTTCACAAGATTATCTGACTCCTCTGATAACACAGTGATGAAGGGTATCACAGGTTCCACTAATATTTTTCTCTTGAATTCTCATAAAAACACCAGAGAGCTTTGGGATTTTTCTCATTTAGTTCTTGTGATTTTTCTGAAAAAAAATTTTTTTTCAATATTTCCCACAATGATAACCTAAAATCAAAGGATACAAATTGCCTCTGAAAAAATTCAAGAAGAATGAGAACCCAGAGTTTATTCCATCTTCATTGTCACATAGGCTAGGTTACATAAGGCATAATCTGAAATATTCCAGTAGATACTGGAAAATGGCCACTTTCTATTTTTTTAACATCAGTAAAAGACATATTGTATTAGGCTTCCAAAATTAACATTCCATATTTTAAACAGTATATATGGTGCCACAGAAGCAGTGTACTTTCATAAATACTTTTGGCATATCTATGTGCCCAGCACTGGGTTGACATCATAAAAACCCAAATAACATATTCAGTAATTAAATTCAGACACTACCACATAGAAAGCATGCTATCAATGCAAAGTACTAGTTTAAAAAGCAATTGAAAATAACATAAGAAAAACGAAAATATTTTGCAAAGAGGTACATATGCTAAATGGAACAAATTAAAATAAAATGGCCTAAATATTACTACTCCTTACAAACTCATAAAAATAGAATTGTCATCTAAAGTTTCAACTTACTTTGCAAATTAAATTAACTTTTGATTGCTTTCAACTCCAAAAAATCCTTTTGTTTACATAGTATGGTTTTCTATTTTTAAGATGCATATTTTTTCTATTTAAATAGCTATCTGTATTTATTATAGTATTATATATATTTTTACTCTGATGAACTACTAATTAAATAGCACCCTAGAATCAGTGAAATACAGTATATGTTTTCTATTTTTTAGGGAAAACACTAATTTACCATTTCCTTGTACTTGAAAACATATTTATAAAATAAGGTCCTCTATTAGTGGAAATGCAAAGTGGTACAGCTACTTTAGAAGGCAGCCCGACAATTTCTTCACAATTACACATACTCTTACTCTTTGCTGTTGTTCTGTCGTTAAGACATGTCCGACTCCTCATGACCCCGTGGACTGTAGCAAGTCAGACTCCTCTGTGTTCCACTATCTCCCAGAGTTTGCTCAGATTCATGTCCATTGAGTCAGTGATGCTGTCTAACCATTTCATCCTCTGTCTCCCCCTTCTTCTTTTGCTTCCAATCTTTTCCCAACATCAGGGTCTTTTCCCTCTTCCTACATGATCTAGCAGTTACATTCCTTGGTATTTACCCAAAGAAATTGAAAATTTATGTGCACACAAAAATCTGCATACAAGTGTTTCCAGCAGCTTTAAATAAATAGAACACTATACCTGCTTTTCCTAAACAAAGTTTTCCAGATCCTAAGAGGAATATGTTAGACTCTTTACAGTCCAAGAGAATATATTTATCATATATATACAAACATAGGAAAAGTCCGATTCTACATGACATATCTGAGACTTCCATGGAACACAGCACTTGTGCAATGTCTTAACATATCTGAGTAATTTCATAGGAAATATCTATGACTTTTCAAGGAATTTTTTACCTCTGGAAGTTTCAATATCCCTCATCCCTTTACAATGTAACTGGTTTATCCATATATGAGCCTACCATAAGACTGAACCAGTTGCAGTTAAGAACCAGCTTAAGTTATCTCTTTCCTGTCACAAAGAGTACTGAGTGTGGTACAGAGTATATTAGTGTCAAGAAGACATGTGTGGAATGAAAGTTACACTGGAAAATACACATAAGATGATATGTATACAAGAAAGAAATATACATGGAGATGTGGCAGGAAAAATAAAAAGATGCCAGATCCAACATTTCTCATTCTCTGTGCTCAGATGGAAACTTATAGTAGTCCTTCCGCATCCACTGAGGCTGACGATCCCTTTGTTTCCCACAAGTAGCCTGTCAGGGCTTCTTCTGTTTTGCAATTAGAAGATACTGTATTCAGTTATGTATGTCACCCAGAATGAATCAGGATCCCTGCAAGGGAAATGGCAAAGTCTCTAACTTCTTTTCATAGAACTCTTTCTCTGAAGACTTGCCCTCTCCTTTATTTTTTTATAAAATGAAATTAACTAAAATAAATTAGGGTGAAGAGCATCACCATCACCATGGACTGTGCCTACATTTGTGTTTTGTTTCAGCATCAATAATGTGTAAATATATATTAAAATCTCTTAAGGCAAGAGCTGACACTCCCACAGAAACAATAGGAAATAGCTTCCTGGAGAATTTCCCTATAACTTGCTTCTTGACACTCATTCTGACAGCCCCAGTGTGACACAAACTCCCTCAACTGACTAAACTCTATAAGGTATTAAGAATGGTTATCAGTTTGGAGTTCATACCCACTGGGTCTGTTTCCAACTGACCAAAGGCTACCTTCTTAAAGACAGGTGAAATTTCTGGATCCAGAAAAGTACAATACAGTAGTTAGACATGAAATAAATATTTATAAAATGACAACAAATAAGTAGCAAGTGAATGGACCTTTTAAAAAAGTAATTTATCTCATGGAAATGGATGTGCTATAAAAGTGAAAACATGATAAAACACATATAACTGCCCAAAAAATTAATTCAAAATTTTGCATGGCAATAAAATCTAAGTAATTTACTTATTATTCTAAGCCTCTTTGAAAACTGCCATGCAATGAGGTTAAAAATATAAACATCACTAAAACTTATTTTAACATTTCTTAATGAGGTATCATTTTCCCCATTACAGATGTGAATGAACGTGGTTGTGTGAATTTATGAAAGCAAGAAAAGTATGAAAGGATATCAAATGTCTAATAACTGCATCACTTAAAGATAAGCATTCTTACCTAACACTGGAAGAGATGTCTGCAAGAGTTCTCACTGTGTCATCTTTTAAGAGAAATACTTTCTTGTTTCTCTTTAAAAACTAGGCATGTCACCATGTTTTGCTGCCCATCTAGTCTTCCGCGTAGCAACATTCTCACATAATGAATGTGATGTGTGCTTAGTCACTCAGGCGTGCCCAGCTCTTTGTGACTCCATGGACTATAGTCTGCCAGGCTCCTCTGTTCATGGGGATTCTCCAGGCAATAATACTGGATTGGGTTGCCATGCCCTCCTCCAGGGGATCTTCCCAACCCAGGCATCGAACCCAGGTCTCCCACACTGCAGGTGGATTCTTCACCATTTGAGTCACCAGGGAAGCCAATGGATGTGATATTTCCTCTAAAGTTTAAAGCTAGACAGCAAACTGGAGTGTGTTCCTTTCTTCTTGCACAAAAATGTAGTGAGTATTAAAAAAAACGGACTCATCTATTTTTAATATGTAAAAGGAATTTAGAGTTTTCTACAATGACCTATAGAGGTGCAGAGTAACACTGTCTTGCATTATAATTAGTCTTCCCATTTATGCACAAATTACAAAGGATTATAGTACTCCAAAGGTCGGATATTTATTAGAGACATAGTTTCTGTTTCAGTTTCCTAATCATGACTTTTATTGCTAGTAATATAAGATAATAATAAATGTAAAGCACCTTCCAAAATGGATCTAATTCCAATCATACTATCAGAAAAAAAGATTATATTCACATATTTTATGAGGAAATTACTCTGTATTACCATCTCTTTTTAAATGAAAACGTATTTGAAACAGTCTACTAAAAGACTGCAGAAAATAATCATCTTTGCAATCTGATGGCAACAAGGGAAAATACTATCATACTTGATAAGTGGAAAATGAATTAAATACTTTTATGGTGTACTTTTAAAATGTTCAGTTCAAACTAATTCCATGCTAGTGAAATTTACAATGACTACTAGGTCCAAAAAAGCAAAAGTTCTTTAACAACTGTCAGCAGAAAGAGTATGGTGCTTCAAAACCTTAACTGCACAACAAATAAAATTCAGGCTACAAGTCAGTAATACAATATATATGAAGTCATGCTGATAAGATGTCACATAACACTGAGCTATATGGTAGGTCAGAAGTCCAGCCTTCAATGCTATTACCGAACTTGAGACACCTGAATTTTGATTCTATCTATAAATACCACAAGTGATCATCTATATTCCTAGTTCTGCAAGAATCCATTTTCCCCTGTTTTCACTAAGCCTGAAAAGTATAAAACACATAAAAAGGAATAATTCTAGGTGTCAAAGACGAAATGCTTGATACATGGAATGTGTCCAATTAACACCTGTTGATTGAATAAAAAGCATGTTGATTAAGTAAAAAGAATGTTGATAAACAGTCACAGTTTATAATGAGGAGTAGAAGGCCTGCATTTTAACAATATCCCCCCAGTCTTTCTACCACTTGAAGCATCATTTGCTTCAAAAAACTCCTTTGTTGCAATGACATCACTCATTCCCAGCTTGGTCTTAAGGTAACAAGAAGTGATAACAAATTTAATGATTTCAAGAGCCAAGTGAAATCAGCCTTGATGAAGAAGAGATTTATCTGGAAGGACAGAAAAATCCATGTATTGGGGATTAGGTAGACCCACACTCATAAAGTGACTTCTCTTTATTTTGCTTCCTCTTTAAAATGATTCAGTTCACTTCAATTCAGTTCAGTCACTCAGTCGTGTCTGCCTCTTTGTGACCCAATGAATCGCAGCATGCCAGGCCTCTCTGTCCATCACCAACTCCCAGAATTCGCCCAAACTCAGGTGCATCGAGTTGGTGATGCCATCCAGCCATCTCTGTCATCCCTTTCTCCTCCTGCCACCATCAGGAGGAGGGGTCTTTTCCCAGCATCAGTGTCTTTTCCAATGAGTCAGCTCTTCACATGAGGTGGCCAAAGTATTGGAGTTTCAGCCTCAGCATCAGTCCTTCCAATGAACACCCAGGACTAAATTCTATACTTTTATTTCTTTTATTTTAATTCTATACTCGTTTAGGATGGACTGGTTGGATCTCTTTGCAGTCCAAGGGACTCTCATGAGTCTTCTCCAACACCACAGTTCAAAAGCATCAATTCTTAATAATAAGGCTCCCCATGTGGCGCTAGTGGTAAAGAACCCATCTGCCAATGTAGGAGATGCCAGAGTAAAGGGTTCAATCCTTGAGTTTGAAGATCTCCTGAAGGAGAGCATGGCAATCCACTCCAGTATTTCTTGCATGGAGAATTCCATGGAAAGAAGAGCCTTGTGGTCTATGGTTCATAGGGTCCCAAGGAGTTGGACATGACTGAAGTGACTTATCACACACACGGGTAATGACAGTTAATAAAATCAAATATGGTTAACAATGACTCTCACACTTGCAAGAATTTCTAGTCTCTACTCTTCTGACTGTAGTCTCCTGCTGAGATAAGGCTTCCCTGATGTCTCAGTGGTAGAATCTGCTTGCCAGTGCAGAAGACTGGGTTTGATCGCTGATCCAGGAAGATCCCACATGCCGTGGGACTACTAGGCCTGCGCACTGCAACAGTGCTGTACTGAGCCCTTGCTCTAGAGCTCTGAAGCTGTGACTGCTAAGCCCCCATGCCGCAACTGCTGAAGCCCGCTTGCCCTAGAGCCCATGCTCGGCGACCCCAGGAGTCACCAGAGAAACCCGTGCCCCGCAACCAGAGAGCGGCCTCCATCCTCCACAACCAGAGAAAAGCCTGCACACAGTGAAGACCCAGAGCAGCCAGAAATAAATAAAATTATACAAAAAAGAAGCATCACATAAAATCTACTCATTTTGAGAAAATAATGAACTATGTTTAAAAGAAACACTGTTTTTGTTATCTTATACCAAAGGACCCTAGATTAAACTCATAATTTTGCTTCTCTCCATTATGTTGATAGCTAGAGTAATAAAAGTATAGAATTTAATATACTATTAAAGATAAAAAGATAAAAGATCTCTTTTTAACTGAATTAGTCAGAAAGAAGGACAAAAGGAAAAGGTCTATCAATGTGAGTCAATACCCTGAAAAGGTATTTTCAGGGAGAATAAATCTAACATTTTCTACTTAAATGTGATTTACCAGAAAATAAGTGAATAGTCATCTTGGGGAGCTAGGAAATGTGAATTTTTATTGAATTTGTCTTAAATAAAACTGGCTTTCTGTTAGTAAAGAAGAAAAATGAATTTTAATAGGCAACTGGTACTCTCTGACACAGATCATAAAAAAGGAGAAAGAGAAAGAAAAGGAAAAGATAAGTCTGTAATCAACAAATCAGATTATTTTCAGAAGAAGGCAAGCACCAAAATGGCCATGCAGTCTGAAAAACTAAAAGATATGAACAATGGTTAAAGATGTCAGGCACATTTCAACTGAAGAGAGTAACTTGACAGCTGTCTTCAAATATACGATGAATTATTTAACCTAAGCAGCCAAAAACAAGAATAGTAATTAAGGTTTATAAAGGGACAAAATTGGGTTTAATATAAGAAAGGATATTTTTATTGAGTTATCCAATCAGTGCTAATGGAAAAGTTCCTTATCCCTAAAGAATTTTGCCACAATCCTGTGAATGTTTGTTGTAGAAGGGCTAAATGCAGATCAGGTTAAAAGAAACTAAAGTCTTCCAAGCCCATGCTCAGATTCTAGTAAAGATGATCACATACCTTTTTTGCATATGATGTGCAGAAATAATCAAACTTAAGAATTAGAATTAAGCCAGCTCATCTATTTCCGTTGTCTAAAACTGATCTACTATGGGAAATGCCCACTCTTACGCTTGAAGTCATCCTATAACATTTATGCATCATTATTTTCAAGAGGAATATCATATTTAGAAAATAATGCAATACTGGATGCATATGTTTTCAGTGTTTTGTCAAATAAGACATAGTGAAGTTCAATATACCATCATCGTGATATCAGATTACAAACACAATTTATAAAAAAGCTGTAGGCCATTGGGTATAACACAAGATTACTTCCATTGTCATTTATTTTCCAGTTAATTGCATAATTAAATTTCTACCTTCAAGAGAAATTTAAATTTAAGTTACACANAGTCCCTGTGTTCACAAGAACCAACTCATTGAAGGCATAGATACTGTTTGAATGTGGCACATTTCAGGTAAAATTTTATGTTTACATTCCCTTTTCCAGGGGATCTTCCCAACTCAGTGGTCAAACCTAAGTCTCTGGCATTGCAGGCAAATTCTTTACTGTTCAGCCACCAGGGAAGTGTGTGTTTGTATTACATTTAGATATTTCTTAGTATAAAGAAAAATGTTTGATGAAAGTGTTACATTTGTAAAACATTTGTGCAAATATTTGATTTTTTTTTTCTTTAGTGCACGGTTGTCATGTCTGCAGCTCTAAGCTTTCATTTTGCGGTAACTACATGACTACCACCCCTGGAGAAGGAAATGGTAACCCACTCCAGTTTTCTTGCCTGGAGAATCCCATGGACAGAGAAGCCTGGTAGGCTACAGTCCACAGGGTCGTGAAGAGTCAGACATGACTGAGCGACTTCACTTACATGACTACCACAGAAATGAAGTACATAGTCAAGATTCATGTCAATGTATGCCAAAACCAATAGAGTACTGTAAAGTAAAATAAAGTAAAATGGATGCTCTAAAAAAAAATGAATTTTATCAATTCTTGTTCAATATCTATAGGATTAGATATTTAATATTTCATTCTGTATGTATTTTCTTTCAAAATTATAAGTGCATATTTTGAAAAGATTGTAATGTTTACAAGGATAAATGTTAAAAGGAGAATAAAAATGTTTACTTTTATGTATACATCTTATATAATGTTTATGGCCTCTTCCTTACAAAGTTGAAAATAAAAATAATCGAAAAGAGATTACAATTTAAAAATAAAGTAATTTTTTAGCCATAAAAAAAGAATGAAATGTCATTTGCAGCAACATGGATGCAACTAGAGGTTATCATACTAAGTGAAGTAAGTCAGAAAGAGAAAGACAAATACTGTAGGGTATCATTTCTATGTGGAAGTTAAAATATGGCACAAGTGAACTTATCTACAAAACAGACAGACTCCCAGACAAAGAGAACAGACCTGCGGCTGCCAAGGGGGAAGGAAGTAGAGGAGGGAACGACTGAGAGTTTGGGATTAGCAGATGCAAATTATTGTATATAAGATGGATAAACAGCAAAGTCCTACTGTATAGCACAGGGAACCATATTCAATATCATGTGACAAATAATAATGGGAAAAAAAAATTAAGAAATAATGTCTACACGTAGATAAGGGAGTCACTTTGCTGTACCACAAAGATTGACACAACATTGTAAATCGACTGCTGCTGCTGCTGCTAAGTCACTTCAGACGTGTCCGACTCTATACTTTGATAAAAGATAAAATTAAATTAAAAAATAATCAAGTAATATACTAGTCAATAACAAAAATGCAGACTATCAAATAACATTTACTATAACACCAAAAGTTTCTTTAAATAAAATATGGAAAAAGTGGAAGCAGTGAATGATTTTATTTTCCTGTGCTCCAAAATTGCTGCAGACAGTGACTGCAACCATGAATTTAAAAAAAAAAATGTCTGCTACTTGGAAAGAAAGTGAAAATCACTCAGTCAAGTTCAACTCTTTGTGATGCAAATGAACTATACAGACCATGGAATTCTCCAGACCAGAATGCTGGAAGTGGGTCATCTTTCCCTTCTCCAGGGGATCTTCCCAACCAAGAGATCAAACCCAGGTCTCCTGCATGGTGGGCAGATTCTTTACCAGCTGAGCTGCAAGAAAGGCCCAAGAATACTGGAGTGTGTAGACTACCCCTTCTCCAGTGGATCTTCCTAACCCAGGAATTGAACTGGGGTCTTCTGCGTTGCAGGCAGATTCTTTATCAATGAGCTATCAGGGAAGTTCTACTTGGAAAGAAAGCTATGACAAACCTAGACAGCATATTATAAAACAAATACATCACTTTGCTAACAAAGGTCCATATAGTCAAAGCTATGGTTTTTCCAGTAGTCATGAACTGATGTGAGAGTTGGACCATAAAGAAGGCTGAGTGCTGAAAAGCTGATGCATTTGAATTGTGGTACTGGAGAAGACTCTTGAGAGTCCCGTGAACTGCAAGGATATCAAACCAGTCAATACTAAAGGAAATCAACCCAGAATATTCATTGGAAGGCCTGAGGTTGAAGCTGGAGCTTTAATACTTTGCCACTTGATGCAGAGAGCTGACTTATTGGAAAAGAATCTGATGCAGGGAAAGATTGAAGGCAATAGAAGAAGAGGAAGGCAGAGGATGAGATGGTCAGATAGCATCGTCGACTCAGTAGACATGAGTTTGAACAAACTCTGGGAGATGATGAAGGACAGGTAAGTCTGGTGAGCTCACCCCTGGTCTATGGGGTCGCAAAGAGTCAGACACAACTTAGCGATTGAACAACAGCAACACTAAACATTTCTTTAAATAAAACATGAAGAGATAAATGTTGAAATACTTAAAATATCATGTTAATCCTAGTCTGAGCAGGAGAGGCAATAATTAATATACTCTATATTGAATACTTAAAAACATAACTATGGAATAATGATCTTAATCAAATACCAGACAAATAACATACATTACCTTGACTCAACTTTGTCAAACAAAACTAAAGAAATTTATAAAGTGTTTGAATTCCTAAATTAATTTTAATTTCAAAACTATATCTGTTACAATAATCTAAGGGCATTATTTCACATAATCCAAATTCCCTCAGAAAAATATATATCTTAAAAATTGTATTATTCTGAGCATTGACAATACTCTGGAAACCCAGTAAAGTCTTTCAGCTATATTTAATTATATTACTCACTAAAGCAAGTCATACTATCAGAATTGTTTAGCTGAGATAAAATGGAGCTAATTTTAATGGACTTTCATAAAGTTAGATAATTCATTTCACAAGACTATTCCCATAATCTCCTTTTCCCAATTCTCAACCTTGGATTTTAAAAATATAGCTATCCAATAGCTGCATCTATTAAAATAATAGCAATATGAAGAACAGTTATTTAACAGAGTATTGAATCGCTGAAAGCAATCAGATCATAAGATTTATATCATTTTGAGACTTCTATTAATAAGTCTTTAGAGAGATCCTTCAAAAAGAAAAAAGATAGACTGCATATTCTTTAAAAGCATGGGACCTAGTATTACTAAATTAGATCTAACTGAGTAGAAATACAATCTTCTTTGTTTATATGTATCCTTTATACACTTGACATTTTAGAGATAACTTTGAAACTCTATTACATGAAACCCAATTAAATAAATAGATTGATAGTATAACTACTTGCATAATGAACATTTTGTGAATAACCTGGCTTTGCACATAGAAACAGCCTTAGTACGTAATTTCTAGACCAGGAAACACTAAGTGTAATGAAGTGTTATTGAATTGAGCAATTTTTAGTGTTACAGTAAAAATGCACCAGTGTTTTATGGAATATGTTAAAAATATTAAAAATGAAAATAAAAATACAAATTTTTAACACATATTCACAAAGCTAAGGTCTAATATCTCCTGATATAGTCTAAACCATTGCTAATGCTGGTTAGTCACTTTCAGGGAAAAGAAATGAACTGTTTCATTATCACAAGCTTTCTATGTGACCATAAAAATTTAAACTCTAAAATTTTTTAGTTACTAATATTACATTAATTGTACTGAGGCAGGAGATAGACAGATCCCAGGCTGAACAGCTGGAGTTTGGGCCCTGTGTACAGTTATTCCAAAATGAAGAGGAGGAAGAGCTGAGCCTTGCCCAGATAAAAGATAGAGACCATGTAGTTCTTCCAGAGGTCAAAGAGATTTTCCCAACAATACATACATGTGCAGAGAGGCTCCTTGAAGGTCAAAGAAGGAGTGATGTCAACCTACCCATAAGCCTCTTCACTGGAATGCATCTTGGCTAAGAGATGTGTGCACACAGGAAGACCCTGAGATACACCAAGAAACGGACTCAGAACCTGACAAAGCAGGATGACTGGCCACAGAAATCTGGAAGGAATGCCCCATTTAAGTGATTTAAATTAATTACCATGGGGTAAGACTCTTCTCTGAGTCTGCCCATATGTCTATCCACAGGTACTTTTTCCCTCCTAATAAACACTTCACTTGTTTCATTGCTTTCTGTTTTTGTGGGAATTCATTTTTGCAAAGTCAAAGGGCCAGGGCTTTGTCACTGGCCACTGGTCTAGTGGCTAGAACTCTTACCACTGTGGCCCAATCTCAATCTCTGGCCAGGAAACAAAATCCTGCTTCAAGTCACTGCAGGTTGAGGCCCTTTCTATAAGGAACAATGATCAGATTCATGGGGAACCCAACATAATGAGACACTGCCAGTGTGCAGAAAAACTGCAAATGTGATTAACACATGCCCCAGTTATAAATCTTATTTTAATTTCTGAAAATTGTTTGATTTTATGTCTTGATGTTGCAAGCTTTAATTTTTGCTTGCATGTGCCTGTGTATCTAACTATATATAAGCCAACTATTTCTTGGATTCAGTAGAAAAGATTAACTCTGAGAAACCTCCCCACTGAATGAAATGTTATGTATAGAACAAATCATCAGTTTTCCAAAACAGGCCTATTCTATACCCATCTTTCACACACTTCTACATTCCTGATTCCTCTCTCTTGTGTATTATTTTCACAGATGTCTCAGCTTCAGGCTTGGCAATTTCTCTTAAGGTGAATAATTTTCTAAGATCCAGTTAGGCTCTCAAATTCTTCCATAAATAATGTTCCAACAAATCTTCTATATTACAGACATGAATAGTCCTTAGCTGTAATATCCTTTCTCCATTGTTTTCCACCTCCAAAATTTTCAAAAGTATCTTATACTCAGAGCTTAAATGACAATAAAGACAATGCCTACAATAAGCGCTCTCTCCATTACTTTCCTGTTGTACAGTGTTACCCACAGACTACAAATCATTTTCCATGTTAATAAGAGGAGTATCTTTCACCACAAAGGTAGATAATCTCCCTATTTGTACATTACAACAAATCAGTAGAATAAAAATGAGAATTGCTCATTTATTTCAAAACATATTTACATATAGCAAAAACCTATCTATTTTAGCCTTATTTTAAGGAAGTTAGATTTTTAAATTCAAGGGTCACCAACAGAAAAACAGTATGTTCATTTTAAGGGACACTAGGAATACCATCCCCTTTGCCAGCCAGATGGAAAGCCTGTCATTACAATGCTGGCTTTGCAAAAACATACAGTATTTAACATTCAAGAAAACATGGCATTGACAAGCAAATCCAGAAGGAAGGGATAAAAAACAACTGTGCTTTGTATTATACTACAAAATAATTCAGGATCTATAAAACAAAAGGCCAAAAATAATTTATTTGCATTTCTTAAACCCTTAACTTGAATTTTAAAAGTTGAATGCTCTGTTTTCATTCTTCCTGTTTTCCTCATTGCTGTCATGTATCTCATGAGTATCATCCCGAGGATACTTAACTAGGCTGATCTAAGTGTAGAAATTGAAGGAAACCTTTAATCATAATCAGAGTGCCCAGTCCTTTTTTTTTTTTTTTTTTTGTAGATACCTATCAGGAATCAAGGGTCATAATAATTCTCTTACCACCTTTCCCTGTCAGTTCCAAAACCAATTTCTCTTGAATTTCAGGTGTCTTGATTTCTCATTTTTTTAAGTTAGATAAAATGTGACTGTGAGGAGAGGTATACTTTCAGATTTTCATGCAATTAAATTTTGGAAAAATTTCTCTAAAGATTTTTGAAATGACATGCTTTGCTCTTTGGGAATGCTTTGAGAGTAGAGGGGGTACTTTACTTTTCTTTGTTTCTTAAAACATATTTAGGTGCTCAACAAATGTGGGGAATAACTCCTTTGATTGGACTACTAAACTGAACTGACTAGACTTTCTAATGGCATTTGAAAATAGAAAGGCCATTTAAGTCAGGACACAAATCACTGGATATCAATGCCCAGGTATCTTTCTCAATTTAGTTCAGTCGCTCAGTTGTGTCCAACTCTTTGTGACCCCATGGACTGTAGCACGCCAGGCTTCCCTGTCCATCACCAATTCCTAGAGCCTAGTCAAACTCATGTCCATCATGTCAGTGATGCCATCCAACCATGTCATTCTCTGTTATCCCCTTCTATGCCCACCTTGAATCTTTCCCAGTATCAGGGTCTTTTCCAACAAGTCAGTTCTTTGCATCAGGTGGCCAAAGTATTGAAGTTTCAGCTTCAGCATCAGTCCTTCCAATGAATATTCAGGACTGATTTTAGGATGGACTGGTTGGATCTCCTTGCTGTCCAAGAGAATCACAAGTCTTCTCCAACACCACAGTTTAAAAGCATCAATTCTTCGGTGCTCAGCTTTCTTTATAGTCCAACTCTCACATCCACACATGACTACTGGAAAAACAATAGCTTTGACTAGATGGACCTTTGTTGGCAAAGTAATGTTTCTGCTTTTTAATATGATGTCTAGGTTGCTCG
>SJYX01006958.1:105843-133377 GCA_006410675.1 Oreotragus oreotragus
GCATCATCTTTCAGGATTTGAAATAGCTCAACTGGAATTCCATCACCTCCACTAGCTCTGTATGCAGTTATGCTTCCTAAGGCCCACCTTTCTTCACATTCCAGGATGTCTGTCTCTAGGTCAGTGATCCCACCATCATGGTTATCTGGATCATGGAGATCTTTTTTGTATAGTTCTTTTGTGTATTCTTGCCACCTCTTCTTAATATCTTCTGCCTCTGTTAGATCCATACCATTTCTTTCCTTTATTGTGTTCATCTTTGCATGAAATGTTCCCTTGGTATCTCTAATTTCCTTGAGGAGATCTCTAGTCTTTCCCATTCTGTTGTTTTCCTCTATTTCTTTGCATTGATCATTGAGAAAGGCTTTCTTATGCTTCCTTGCTATTCTCTGGAACCCTGCATTCAGATGGGTATATCTTTTCTTTTCTCCTTTACCTTTAGCTTCTCTTCTTTTCTCAGCTATTTGTAAGTCCTCATTGGACAATCATTTTGCCTTTTTGCATTTCTTTTTTCTTGTGGATGGTCTTGATCACTGCCTCCTGTACAGTGTCATGAACCTCCATCCTTAGTTCTTCATGCACTCTGTCTATCAGATCTAATCCTTTGAATCTTTTTGTCACTTCTACTGCATCATCGTAAGGGATTTGATTTAGGTCATACCTGAATGGTGTAGTGGTTTTCCCTACTTTCTTCAATTAAATACATATGATTAATATCAGCAATATCTTTTTCTCCTTTCAATGGTTTACTTATTTTTTAATGTACTAGAAAATGAAAATTAACTAAGGTATGAAATCTTAAAAAATTAGCAATAGCGAATACTATATATGAATACAGAACTAACTCCTAAATGCATTTGGATGTACCTAGAAAATTTAATATCTGCATAGTTGTATTAAGAAAGCATTTTTATATCCTCTGTTCTGCTGCCTTTAACACTGAAGTTTGCTAAGCATTTCTTCACAACTATCTTTATACATAAATATGTGTTTTTATACACATGCACAGTAGAACTGGTTGATTCTTTGGTTTGTTGTTGGTATTCTATATATGCAACAATGTTTGTGTGAAGACAAACAGGTCTGTTCAATGTATGGTCCAGATGCTGTCCTAAAATTGCCTGGTCATGAGCCAGCTGGGACCTGGGCTTTTCTTTTCTCCCACCAAGGGATGTTGTGATCTTCATTTTACCCAAAGGCCCCATTTGGCAGGCAGCTGGCATTCTAACACAACTATTACTAGCTGATAATCTACTTCAAACTGTATAGCCAAACTCTTTTCTCCCAATTCTGAGGTCACAGTCAGATTCATCTCACATAGAATGAGAGCACTAGAAGGGCGGGTCACTTTCTTGTAATTCAGTCCTGTGATATACCCAGCTGTGCCCTGCATAAGTAATAGTTTCTGCAGAATTCCAAGAAAACTAGAGACTTCTATGTATCCGCGATCTGCCCACGAGTTCCAGTCAGAGAAATGGAACACTTTCCTAGTTTGTGCTCCCCAAATCTCTGTGCATCAGTGGCTTCAAATGTGAGGTGAGCAACTGGTGCATGTTAGCTAAAAAGTATCTAAATGAATACACCAACAGACAGAGATATAGCTCAAGTGCTACAGGAGGTTATAGTCAATATGATGGCTATGTGGTCCAGTGGCCTCTGTGCTATAGAGGTCCTGAAGTAGGTCAGTCAACTGCCCTTGGGAGGATATATATAGTCTTAACTGAAACTGGTCTCTAATTTGGTACTTCGTTTAATTTGAAGAAACAGTATTTTCTGGCTCAGAATCAACTCCTCAGTGGAAATGTTGACCTTCCCATTAATTAACAGTGAGTTGGCTTGTAATTTATTTGGCTTATCTATAGTTCAGATTCTGTCTACAAGAATGATGTATACCATTGATTAACACATATAGTACAAAATTATTGTTGTCTATTGTTTACAAGATACTAGTTTAGGTAATGAAGATGCAATGATATCATACTAGGAGATACAGATAAACAAATATCTGAGACAAAGAGACAGGAATAGGCATAGGGTCCTTTGGAACAGATACCTAATTTCTGACCTGAAAAGTATATTAAATTTTGACCTAGTAGAGATGTGAGGGGAGAAGGCAATGGCACCCCACTCCAGTATTGTTGCCTGGAAAATACCATGGATGGAGAAGCCTGGTAGGCTGCAGTCCATGGGGTTGCTAAGACTGAGCAACTTCACTTTCACACATTGGAGAAGCAAATGGCAACCCACTCCAGTGTTCTTGCCTGGAGAATCCCAGGGATGGGGGAGCCTGGTGGGCTGCCATCTATGGGGTCACACAGAGTCGGACACGACTGAAGCGACTTAGCAGCAGCAGTGGCAGAGATGTGAGGAAAGAAATTTCAAATACAGAAACAACATCTGCAAAAACCTGCAAGGAAACTTGCCAAAATTAGGTAAATGAAGGTAGCTCCTCCTTCATGAAACCAACTGAGCAAGGAAGGAGTCATGAGAGACAGGACGGAAAAAATAAACCAATGGTGAGATACGAATGGTCATGTAAAATATGGTAAGCATTTTGGCCTAAATTAAACTAGGTTTTGAAAGAAAGAAACTTTTATAAGTTCAAGAGAGAGAAGATGAAATGGATAGAATCCAGTGACTAGTTGGAGAAGATGAAGAATTAATGATATTATCCCAAAGTCTAGTTTGAGCACCCTTCTTCAATCATAAAAAAAGACAAACTAGACAACACTACAGGTTTCTGTAGGTTGGTGAGACAAAACACAGAGAGATCATGCATTCTGTTTTGGAAATAAGGGTCTGAGGTGATGGGAGACACACAAGTTCAGGCAGCTGGTAGGAGTTGACATATTAGGCTGAGGTCCCAGGAGATATGTAATTGAGATTTGTAACCATCAGAATATAGCTGTTGTTGCTGTTGTTGTTCCTGTTCAGTGGCTCAGTCATGTCTGACTCTGCAACCCCATGGACTGCAGCATGGGGACAGGCTTCCCTGTCCTTCACCATATCCCAGAGCTTGGTCAGACTAATGTCCATTGAGTTGGTGATGCCATCCAATCAGCTTATCCTCTGTCATCCCCTTATTCTAGTGCCTTCAATTTTTCCCAGCATCAGGGTCTTTTCTAATGAGTTGGCTCTTTGCATCAGGTGGCCAATATATTGGAGCTTCAGCTTCAGCATCAGTCCTTCCAGTGAATATTCAGGACTGATTTCCCCCAGGATTGACTATTTGATCTCCTTGTAGTCCAAGGAACTCTCAAGAGTCTTCTCCAACATCACAGTTCAAAAGCATCAATTCTTCAGGAAATGGCAACCCACTCCAGTGTACTTGCCTGGAGAATCCCATGGACTGAGGAGCCTGGTGGGTTGCAGTCATGGGGTCACAAAGAGTCGGACACGACTGAGTGACTTTACTTACTTACTTACAGCCTTCTTTACGGTCTAATTCTCACATCCATACATGACTACCGGAAAAACCACAGCTTTGACTAGATGGACCTTTATTGGCAAAGTGATATATCTACTTTTTAATATGCTGTCTAGGTTGGTCATAGGTTTTTTTCCAAGTAGCAAGCATCTTTTAATTTCATGGCTGCAATCACCAGCTGTAGTGATTTTGGAACCCAAGTACATAAAGAACATAGCTGACATATGACAAATCAACAGAAAAGTAGTAAGAAAAAGGAAAAATAGTGTTATGAAATTCAAATAATTTTTTAAATTATGTAAGTTACAGTTCCTTAAAATCTGATCCAAGCAGTGAACTGTGCACTAAGTAAGAAATGAACTCTCTTTTCTTCACCAATGAAATCTCAATTCTCAGAAGTCATTGGTAATACTTTGGTGCGTATGACCAGACACTGTGTAGATATATATAAATACATAACATTTATATCCATACTTATACAGAGGGATCATATTCTATATTCTACAACTTGTTTTATTTATTAGACTCTGGATATATTTTACTATCTG
The DNA here is from genome assembly GCA_006410675.1 of Oreotragus oreotragus. Taxonomy (NCBI): domain Eukaryota; kingdom Metazoa; phylum Chordata; class Mammalia; order Artiodactyla; family Bovidae; genus Oreotragus; species Oreotragus oreotragus. The sequence goes on from SJYX01006958.1 coordinate 109,819, forward strand.
AATGACATCATATTCTATGGTATGAATATACCATGAGTAAATCATTTAAATTTTATATTTGAATTCTTATTCTAGGAATAATTCAAGGACAATATAAAAATAATTTTAAAAAAATGAAAAACTTAAAATCTCCATCCTCAACTAGAATCAACCCCTGTTAGTCTTTTAGGATATCTGAAGATTGTTTCCAAGTATTACACTTAAAATTCTGCTATATAATTCACCAACTTTATATTTCTATTATACCTCACCGGTAAAAGATGAAAAATAGGAAATTTATGCAGCCTCTCATTTCTCTTGCCCTCTACATCCAAATCTTTGCTACTTAATAGTTTAAATTTCTTCTAGGGTTTGTATTTTTCATTCACTTATGTAAGAGATTGTAATCTACTTTTCTTGAGTTGTTTATCACTTTTAATATTATTTANTCACCGGTAAAAGATGAAAAATAGGAAATTTATGCAGCCTCTCATTTCTCTTGCCCTCTACATCCAAATCTTTGCTACTTAATAGTTTAAATTTCTTCTAGGGTTTGTATTTTTCATTCACTTATGTAAGAGATTGTAATCTACTTTTCTTGAGTTGTTTATCACTTTTAATATTATTTATTTACCCTCCAATCAAAAAGAGAAAACTAGCTACTTACCTTCTGGCCATCTTTCTTGCATTTTTCAAAGGTTTTGGCATAAATTATTTTAGGATCAAAATTTTGCATTCTCTTCTGTAAATATAAATTCTAAAAGTAATTTTCTTTATTTCTATAGCTTAGCACTAAAATTGTTTAACCATTGTACAGAATTTAATGTGCAATTATTTAAACATTATGTACTATAGAATCAAAAAGCATACTGAACTCATAGAAACTTAAGAGTACATTATTTAAACTCTTGTTTCTAGTTCCTTTTCCAACTTTCTTATAATATTTTTGTAGTCCACAGTGCCTTTCCTCCTCGCATTTTGAGGGGAGGTTTTTCTTTTTATTTCCCGGAATACTTGCTCAAGTGACTTTTTTTTATAAAATAAATACGTCATTATTTAAACTCTTGTTTCTAGTTCCTTTTCCAACTTTCTTATAATATTTTTGTAGTCCACAGTGCCTTTCCTCCTCGCATTTTGAGGGGAGGTTTTTCTTTTTATTTCCCGGAATACTTGCTCAAGTGACTTTTTTTTATAAAATAAATATGTACACTAAAATTTCTGAGTCATTCTATTCCTGCAAAAGTGTGTATTTTAACTCCACATTTGATTGACAGTATATCCAGATATCTAGGTTCAAAACATTTTCCCTCAGACTTAGGAAACTATTGTTCCAGGGTCTGATGTTGCTGATGAGAAGTCTGATGTATCTCTGAGTGCCAACTCTTTGAAATCAACATATATTAGCATAATTTTGCTTTGTCTCATTTCTTTCTGGATGATTTCTAGGATTTTTCTCTTTAACCTTGATATTCTAAAATTTTATTCTTTTTGTTCTTTTCATCTTGCTCAGCAATGAAAAACCAGTTTTTACCAATGTATTCAAAACATCAGCTAAGGCAAATCAATGTCTTTGTATTCTCCCTCTAAAACTCATTTTGGACATGCCCTGGGCTTTTCTCATTTACTTTTCTTTAATTTTCCTCCTAATCTTCATCTGTTTCTTTTTTGTCTTAGTTCTTAGTTCTTGATTTTTTTTTTCCAGATGATTTGTTGCTATTTTTTTTTAGATAACTTCTTCCATTAACACCCCTTAACTCTGACTGTTTTTGCCACTCATACTTTGTCATTTTCATTTCCATACTCATTTTTTAAATTTATGAGTAATCATTCCAATAGTTTAATTTACACTAAATCTTAATAAAGACAACTAAATTTAATTTATCTTTAAGTTTTCCTTTATTCTCTGAATTATCTCTAATCCTCCAGACTGATTTTTCTTTTGGTTTATCTTGTTTTTTTTTCTTCTATTTGGTGATGTTGAATTTTTCCAGAAGTCACATGTTCATTATAAACATAAGTGAAATACCATTTATGGATAAAATTTGTTTTCTCATCAATTATGTATGGTTCTTCCAGGTGATAGGTTTCTTCTACTGGAAGATCAACTACAATTGTTAATATAAATAACTGTGCATGTCAACAGATAATATTTATCTAGGCTTCACAGATAAGAAAAAGGAAGTCAGACATCTACATTATCAGAAGAGGGAGTAAGCAGTTTGGCAGTGGAGACAATTCTTTTACTACTGAATCAAAGTACATTTCTTTTCATTTTGCTCATTTTGTGTGTGTGTGTGTGAGTCTAGAGCAGAGGTTGGGAGAAGGCAATGGCACCCCACTGTAGTACTTTTGCCTGGAAAATCCCATGGACAGAGGAGCCTGATAGACTACAGTCCACGGGGTCGCTAAGAGTCGGACATGACTGAGCGACTTCACTTTCACTTTTCACTTTCATGCACTGGAGAAGCAAATGGCAACCCACTCCATTATTCTTGCCTGGAGAATCCTAGGGACAGGGGAGCATGGTGGGCTGCCATCTATGGGGTCACACAGCATCAGACACAACTGAAGCGACTTAGCAGCAGCAGAGCAGAGGCTGACATAAGTAACTTTAATGGAACGCAGCCATGCTCATTTAGGTACTGTTTATGGTTGTTTTCATGCTATAAGAGAATTGAGTCGTTGCATCAGAAGATTATATGGTCTGAAAAGCCTAAAATGTTCACTATGAAGATTTTTGCTTAGCAAAAGTTTGGCAACTCCTCATCTAGGGTATCCTACTTCTTTTTCATTCTCAGTGCTCACTAGTAGCTGTGTTCAGGTAGATCATTTTCTGTGTTTAAGAAAGAAATTTCAGTACTTATTTTTATGTTAAAAGCACCAGTCATTAGATACTTAATTTACAACAGGAAGAGGGAAGAAAGGCAGGTATATCAGGTATTCCAAAGGTGTTTGCTTAATAAATTACCTGGTTTGTTCCCAGCTGTCTTTAATTTGTTAACTCTCAACCTGGAGCATCTCTGGACTTGGGAAGTCCTTGCTTATTCCTGTTATCTATAGGATATTCTACATTAATCTTATGCTATTCGATTCTATATCCCAAGCTTATGGGATTTCTGATTCATTGTTGAATCAAATTATTTCTTATTTATTATCATTATAATTGTATTTCCATGAAATTTCTGAATGACCTATGAAAACTTTTAAAGTAAATGAGCTAGATTCTTGTGCTCAAGCTGTCATCTGGTATATGAAACTCCAAGAGAAAAAAGTTTTATAAGTAATAATCAATATTACTAAATACTGCTGAGAATTAAAATGAGATGTGGGTGGAAAAGTGACCCTAGATAGAGAAACAAGGAAATCATTGGTTACCTTGGATACAGTAGGTTAAGTAGAATAGTAGGGGGAAAGAGCAGAGAGCAGTGGCTTGGGGAATGATTGAGATTTGAAGAAATAAATATAGTGCATATATACAACTTTCTGGTGTTTGATCATGAAAGAGAGGAGAGATATAGGTCAGTATATGAGAAAAGGAAAGTATGACTCGATTATGAATTTAGAAATCTGTGGGCAGGTCAAGAAGCAACAGTTAGAACTGGACACGAAACAACAGACTGGTTCCAAATAGGGAAAGAGTACATCAAGGCTGTATATTGTCACCCTGCTTATTTAACTTATATGCAGAGTACATTATGCTAAATGCCAGGCTGGATGAAGCACAAGCTGGAATCAAGATTGCCAGGAGAAATATCAATAACTTCAGATACACAGATGACACCACCTTTATGGCAGAAAGCAAAGAAGAACCAAAGAGCCTTTTGAAGTGATGAAAGTGAAAGAGGAGAGTGAAAAAATTGGCTTAAAACTCAACATTCAGAAAACTAAGATCATGGCATCCAGTCCCATCACTTCATGGCAAATAGATGGTGAAACAATGGAAACAGTGGCAGACTTGATTTTATTGGGCTCCATAATCACTGCAGATTGTGACAGCAGCCATGAAATTAAAAGACGCTTAATTCTTGGAAGAAAAGCTATGACCAACCTAGACAGCATATTAAGAAGCAGAGACCTTTGCCAACAAAGGTTCGTCTAGTCAAAGCTATGGTTTTTCCTGGTGAAACAATGGAAACAGTGGCAGACTTGATTTTATTGGGCTCCATAATCACTGCAGATTGTGACAGCAGCCATGAAATTAAAAGACGCTTAATTGTTGGAAGAAAAGCTATGACCAACCTAGACAGCATATTAAGAAGCAGAGACCTTTGCCAACAAAGGTTCGTCTAGTCAAAGCTATGGTTTTTCCAGTAGTCATGTATGGATGTGAGAGTTGGACTATAAAGAAAGCCGAGCGCCGAAGAATTGATGCTTTTGAACTGTGGTGTTGGAGAAGACTCTTGAGAGTCCCTTGGACTGCAAGGAGATCCAGCCAGTCCATCTTAAAGATAGGTTCTAGGTGTTCATTGGAAGGACTGAAGCTGAAGCTCCAACACTTCAGCCATCTAATGCAAAAATGTGACTCATTGGAAAAGACCCTGATGCTAGGAAAGATTGAAGATGGGCAGAGAAGGGGACGACAGAAGATGAGATGGTTGGACGGCATCACTGACGCGATAGACATGAGTTTGAGTAAGCTCTGGGAGATGGTGATGGACCGGGAAGCCTGGCGTGCTGCAGTCCATAAGGTCGCAAAGAGTTGGACACAACTGAGTGACTAAACTGACTGCTTGTTCATTGTTGCCACATTTCTTTTTTAAGATAGAAGTTACTATATCACACTTAAACTCCAGTGAAAGAAACTTTTAGATAGAAACATTTTATCGGAAGAAAGAAAGGAAAGGAGAGGGTATAATTTATGAAATGTGTCCTTGAATAGGCAGGAAAGAGTAGAATCCTGGGTAGAGGTAGAAGAATTCACTTTAGATAAGATGGCCAACAGAGAGGAGGGAAGGACAGGTGTGAATATAGACTAGAAATTGACAGCAGTAAAATAACAAAGGTTTTCTTCCTTATCACTTTTATTTTCTATGTGAGATACCAGCTAAGAATATATGCTATGTGTCGGATAGCTTAGGAAATTCAGAGAGGGTTAGAATAGTTGCCATAGATAATGGAAGAGTCCAACAGAGAGGAGGGAAGGACAGGTGTGAATATAGACTAGAAATTGACAGCAGTAAAATAACAAAGGTTTTCTTCCTTATCACTTTTATTTTCTATGTGAGATACCAGCTAAGAATATATGCTATGTGTCGGATAGCTTAGGAAATTCAGAGAGGGTTAGAATAGTTGCCATAGATAATGGAAGAGAGAATTTGGATAACACTGAAGAACAGAGGTATCAAGGATCCAACTGAGGGTGGGTATCATTCTTCTATAGTAACATAAGCTTCAGTTTGTAATTTTTTATAATAGTTTTCAGCAATCTAAATAAGGGTGCAGCTAGGTTTATCTAGAGTTAAGGTTTTACCCAGTAAGGAACTGGAAGATTTGGTAAAGACTATCTGAAATTTGATTATAATGCTTAAGATGAGTAAGAAGGGAGTAAAAATAGGAGATGACTGATAGGGGGAAAAGGCAGAGAATTTAGGGACTATGTACATTTGTGGTTAAAAGTTCAAAATAGTGCATAAACATAGAATTAGAGAGTTGCAGGAAAGGATAACTACAGAATCTTTTTTTTTTTTTTAATTTAAAATCTGGCTATGACTACAGAATACTTTTTTAATAATAAAGAAATGCATTCCTATGCCATGACCCTCTTGTAGATAAAGAAATAAATTTCTAATTAAATTCTTACTTCAAAGTGAATAATTATTATGTAATTCCTTTCAGAGATAAGAAAATCACACAAAATCACACATAAGAACAGTAACTTGCACAGGGTTACACAAAATACCAAAAGGTGATAAGTCTAAAATTTGGTGTTTGTCAAATCAATCCTATATTCTTCATGATTTTCCTGTGTCTCAATGATATTTCCAATGAGAAGAGGGCCAGCAAGAGAATGACAGTCCTACGTCCTTTCCTATGAAGCATCAAATCCCACAGCAAATTACTCTTATCCAGTCCTATACTTTCTGTCCATCCTTTCATACATGATTTCCTATAAAGAAAACGGTCCCTTTGTGGGAAAGTTTGGGCACTTCAAATTTGGGGAGATTTTTTATTTGCAACTAGATTTTTCTAAGGAGCACTTAGAAAAGGATATTTCAAAATTTTCTTCAATAAAAATCTCACTCTAGATTCCAGTACTGCCCTAAATTATTATATTGCCCTAAGAATACAGGTTATGATTCAGATATATAGCTATTGCCTAGTCACAGGTACCTTTTCCCCATAAATATTGTGAAATAAAGCTTTATACATTTTGCTGGTGTAGGGAGAATCACTGAAAAATAGACTTCTCCCAATAAAGCATTTTTATTTTGGAAGCATAATTACAGTCTCAGAGGACTCTGCTAGAATTCATTTCAGGAAAGGTTTTGAAACTGAAAGACTGGGATGTACAACAGTCAAGCAGCAGTTGTGTGCAAGAAAATGGAGACAAGCTCACCGAATCTATAATCAATCCCTGCGCAATGGTGACTGGAAAATGGAAGAGAGGAAAATGAAACAAAGTCCATGGTTTATTCCTGATTCTTAGAAAAGCCCGTAGTCACTTCTGCTTTGCTAATGTATTTTAAGACATTTTAAGAACACACGCAAAAGGACAAGTTTAGAGTGACAAGAGAAAAATGACAGTAGAACCAGGGGCTTCATAAAATGGCATTCCCAGTTGGATTTGCACATTCTGTTCCTCATTCCTAGAAACTGTTCCTTGCAGTGTTAAGGCTCCTTTCGTTCCATTTTTGTTCCAAAAGTGTCATTTGCTCACACCAGCTTTCATCAATCACCCTGGGTAAATACTTGCCAACCTGTTCTGCTTATCATTCGGTACCTTTCCTTCAAAATATTTATCACAATACCTGTTTTACTTGTAGTTTTTATCCTAACTTTCTGTTTTCTCTTTAACCCCCATTTTTACTGTATGAGCAATTCAATCAGCATCAAGGCTGGTTTATGTAAAAATGTCCACCATGAACCTTATACACAGTATGCACTTGATTATCTTTTGCTGATTTAATCTACCATCCTCAACTTTATAAGAACAATCTTCCAAAGGTTCACTTAAGATTTACTGGGTCACTCAGGTTTGTATTTGAGTGCAGGCAACAGAGACCCCACAGTGTCCTATCCAAAGGATATAGTTGTTTTACTTTATGTTCTTATATAACAAAGTGCTCAGAGATAAGTAATAGCCCAGGTAAGGTGTGACAACTCCACATTACCATTATCCTAAAATCCTTGGATTTTTCTGTTTTCCCAAATTTAGTTTAGCATCTATAGTTGTTTTACTTTATGTTCTTATATAACAAAGTGCTCAGAGATAAGTAATAGCTCAGGTAAGGTGTGACAACTCCACATTACCATTATCCTAAAATCCTTGGATTTTTCTGTTTTCCCAAATTTAGTTTAGCATCCTGCATCAGAGATTGTAAAATGTGTTTTTTATTTGTTGGGAGTATCATAAAAGGTATCAGTGGTTCTGTTAGTAAAAAGTCTGCGCAGAGAATTAAGTCTTTATACACACTAGAATGTCTCTTGATTGATATATAACAACAGCAAAAAATCATCATCACATTGTTTATATCACCCCAGCAGGCATAATCAGCTATAGAGACTATCCCACATGGAAAACAAAATCTTTATCAGAGAAGACCTGGAGAGCAATGAGTTAAAATGAAGTGAGATAGATAAATGAAATAACAATGTAACGGCAGAATAAGACAGCTTAGTGTACACATCTTCACTTTAGGGATGACTTGTCCAGTGATACATGAATATTCAGTTTGTTGAAAAAGGCATCTTTTTCTCTAGACCATATTTGAACTGACACAGTCAACTCAATTATGGGACCCTGTCTTTTCTATACTTCCTTTTCTTACTAAATCCTTTTTTGAGGGATACTCTATATTATACTATGTTAAATTTAATCTTGTAATTCAAGAAGCTCATGTTTCTCTTTAACACAACTTTGCATATCTCTGATCTGATCTGCTACGTGTTGACTTCACAGTTGAACACTCAGAAAATAATTTCATTCCCATTTTTCCAAGTCTTCCTGGGACATTAGTATAGTCAGGAAATACTGACAAAGAGTGCATATAATAGACAATACACAGTGTGCGATAGGAATAAAGATTTTTCTGCTAATGTCCAATACTGATATTGGCTTCCCCTTGGAGACATTAGTAAATGTATTATTTTCTAAATATAAGAATTGTTAAGATTTCTGAATGTTTGGTTCCTTAACATAAGCTGACACTTAACTAGTTTATTCTCTTTTTAGTACAAGGATTTGGAATCAAAATGGTCCAATTTGAGGCTGGCTTTACAATGCTAACTGTGATTTTAGGCAACTCACATGACATCCCTGAACTCATTTCTCCTTCCAGAGAAATGATATATCTGCCAAGCTATCACACAGGGTTGTTTTAAAAATCAGATTACAGAGGTATGAGGAAAAGTAAGGTGAAAGGAACAATCTTGGTTAAGGCAGAATTTCTAAGTGCTGCTCACCTCTAAATTTCTAAAAATTCTGGAAAAAAGAACTATAAATACAATTGTCTGTTTGATATAGCCAATGCAGATAACTAGCCACAATTACCTCTTTGGAGTGTAGCAGATATTTTGGACAGATAAGCTGAGATGTCTCACATGTGTGTATGCAAGATTCCTGAAAAGACAGGAGAAATCCAAGGTGAAGAGAACGGTTCAAAAATTGTAATGAGAGGATGAGGTTGAGGGCAAGCTTTCCTAGTACTGCCATCTTCTAGAATAGAATTCTTAGGCATTTAATAATTATAAATAAAAACAGGATTCTACTTTGTGCCATTTGCCTTTAACTTCCATGTGTTTAGAATTAGGATTAAAGCAATCTGATTTGGTGAAAGTGACTACTTAAATCCCTCAGTATATAAAAAAATACAGGTCTATTCCCATATATTTTATTTACTTACAGGGTTTGGGACCTAAGTTACCAACATAATTTCCTTCAACCTTCACTGCATTTGTCTCAACAATTTAAAACTTAAGCACCATTTTATTTTTCACATTTTAGCTTATGATTTTTTTGTATAAACAGGTTGTGTCTTTCCTCCTCGGCTTTAAGCCCTGTTTGTCTAGGTAGCTTTCTCTGAATTCGTTATTTACTAGGGGTGGCCACGGCTGATACTCCTGTCTTTCTAATATCTGAACACTTGAAAGCAAGCTGTTTTCCAGAAAGATTCCCATGCATGAGTAACAGTAGTCTGACAGTGAAATTAACCACCTCATATTCTTCACCCCTTTATTATTCCAAATGAGAAAACTAATCTTGTTATGTAAGAAGTCATTACTTCATCTACTCATCAGCTGTTTCTGACATGCTCCAGTTGGCTCTCAGTTTGGAAATGAAATTACACAAGGATGAAAATGAAGCCTGTTTCAGAACATTTTCAAGGAAGATTTGTTCCTTTAATGGGCTCTTTGCTGAAAGATATGGTTTTTAATTTGTGAGAAAATAAAAATTTAGTTCAAGCAAGTGAAGCATAAAAAGTCATGGGTCAAAAGACTTTCTTATTTTTATAGCAAGAAGTTCAAACTCCATATGAAGTGTAATCACAAGCACAGTTTTTGCTGTGATTTACTTCTAGCAGTTTGGGTAATTCATCAGAAAACAATTCAAAATTTAGTCTGGTTTTGATGTCAGTGTTTCATACATACTAGTTGCAGAATCCAGTATTTTTTCTAAGTATTAAGCACATCAACTTCATCCATGTCTACTTTCTTATAATGATAGGACTTTGCTTTACTTGTTGCGGCAAATAAAGTATTTTCTAATTAATATGCGAGGTTGATAAAGAAGTTTACATAATGTTCTCCACAGTATTTCTGGTGGCAAGAGATTTTATAAATACTGGAGCTGAGAGCACATCCTGAGGATATAGTGGAATAATCAAGGCTCAGAAAGAACACACAAGTCTGAGATCAAGTTTGTTATTATTGACATTAATAATTATAATTATCATTATTTTATTTGAATGCTTGCAGAAGATAGCAATTAAGAAAACACAGGGACTTCCTTAGTGGTCCAGTGATTAAGAATCCTCCTCCTTGCAACGCAAGGGATACTGGTTCAATCCCTGGTTGGGGAACTAAGATCCCCCATGCCATGACACAGTGAAGCCTGAAGCCACATCTACTGAGCCAACAAGCCACAACTGGAGAGTCTGCGCACCAGAATGATCTCGCATGACTCAACACAGATTCCGTGTGTCGCAACTAAGACCCAATGCAGCCAAATAAATAAATGTTCAACACAGATCCCGTGTGTTGCAACTAAGACCCAATGCAGCCAAATAAATAAATGTTTAAGAAAAATAAAGACAATACAGTCTTTGGAGATAAACTTTCTGCGCTCTCACACCAGTTTCACTATGACTCAACACAGATTCCGTGTGTCACAACTAAGACCCAATGCAGCCAAATAAATAAATGTTCAACACAGATCCCATGTGTTGCAACTAAGACCCAATGCAGCCAAATAAATAAATGTTTAAGAAAAATAAAGACAATACAGTCTTTGGAGATAAACTTTCTGCGCTCTCACACCAGTTTCACCACTTCCTATCTCTTTAGCTGTGGAATCTTGGGCAAGTCACTCGGCATATCTATGCCCTAACAGCCTCTTGTGTTGAATAAGGCCAGGGTTAGGGGCAGTAAAAAAAGTAGGTCCTAACTCATATAGACACTGTGGAGGTTTAGTGCATCAATACAAACAGTAGTCATTCCCTGAACACCTGCTTTGCCTCAGACACTATTCAAAACATTTATAATCCCCAAAGTTTGTAACTTTAAGTTTTAAAATATTGATTTAGAAAGCACACTGGGAATTTATACACTCTTTCAGGGATACTTTCTCATAGAAAAATAAAGTAATGCTACTGTTCCTCTGTCCACTCCCTGGACTATAGTCCGTCAGGCTCCTCAGTCCATGGCATTTTCCAGGTAAGAATACTGGAGTGAGTTGCTGCCTCTTGGGGATCTTCCCAACTCAGGGATCGAATACAGGTCTCCTGTGTCTCCTGCACTGGCAGGCGGGTTCTTTATCACTGTGCCACCTGGGAAGCCCAAGGCCGCTACCTGTAATCAAGTAATAATTGAATACTTTTACTAATATTTAACTGTCCTATGTATTATCTTCATTCTCAAATACTTAATAATTAGATTTATTGGTTTTAGAAGGCACACCACAACTGATAAAAGATTAACATAAAAATAATCCTTCTCTTTAAAGGATTTTTCCTAACACCTACTAAATGTCTTATTCTGACGCCAACAGATATATTTGAATTAGAGGGAGATCTGAGAATTGTATAACCAGTTTGTTAATATACACTCTGGCAAACCCAATGATTTGGCTCTACCACATGCATTTTCTCTTAGCTTATGGCAATTTTCACACGGAAGGCATCCATACAATATACAGATATTATTGTGCATAGTAAGTACTCAATAAAAATAATTTTAGATTACTTTCCATTAGGAATGCAAGAAAATTAACTATTTTATGCTAGGAAAGACCATGAGAATCAAGCTGCTAAATAATCAGTGCCATCTAGAGAGTTGTTTTTAAGCTTCAACAAATAATAGATGTGGCTAAACTCAGCTAGGGGAAATGGTTCCAGCTTTTATTGAGCTGAATCTTAACTACCCACAAGTTACTTTGGGAAATCCATTAATCTTCAGAGAGCTCTGAGATTTACTTCATTATTGACTGTCAGTAGAAACTGAGTTTGCCCATCATTCCCTGGCAGCTAAGGAGAAGTATGTAGAGAAAAAGAAAGCTGTGTTTTGGTTCCCATTCTGTAGTCACTTATTTGAAACACTGTGCAAGTCACTTATCATCCCAGGGCTTTTGTTTTTCTATCTGCATACTGACACTAAAATATCTCTTTTAAGATCTTGCTAATGTTGGATACAGGGTAGGTAACATAAGAACCAGAATGTTCCCTTTGGAACATTATATCAGAGAAGTAAATATTCCTATAAGGTCTTACACTAATTGATGGGTTTCAATAGTTTTAAGGATAAATTCTCTATTTCTGTTTTTTAAAACAGAAAACAATTTCACTATTTTTCTTCTAAAATGTTTTATTTAAAATGTGTAGCTATCAAAAATGATCATTCACAAATTAATTGCATTTTTGACAACAATGAAGTTTTGTAGACAGTATCCTGAAGACTTTGAGAAAAAGTTTTCCCATTTTACATGTTTCTTAATAAGTTTGTGTTACATTCTCGTTTAATTCTTTTTTAGAGGGTCTTTCTGTAAAAATTATTTCAGTGTCATTACATGAGGTGGAACTGGTACCAGTCTGAATCAAGTTTCTCACGAACTACTCTTGGCTTGACCAAATCATTGTGTGACTGTGAGTCATTCATTCAACTGTCCAGCCTCAATTACCTCACCAGCAAAGAAGGAAAATATGGTAAAACTGCCTCACTACTGGAAGTGAACCACAACACTGGTATCACCAAGGACCTTTTAAGAAATCTAGAAACTCAAGCTCAGACTTGCTGAATCAGAACTGACATTTTAACAAAATCCTTAAGTAATTTCTGTACACATCATATAAGAAACGAATCACCAGTCTATGTTTGATGCAGGATGCAGGATGCTTGGGGCTGGTGTATGGGGATGATCCGGAGGGATGATGTGGGGTGGGAGGTGGGAGGGGGGCTCGTGTTTGGGAGTTCGTGTACACCTGTGGCAGATTCATGTCAATGTATGCCAAAACCAATAGAGCACTGTAAAGTAAAATAAAAAAAAATAATAAAGCCAAAAAAATAAAATAAAATAAACTTTGAAAAGTGTTGAAAGAATGAAATTTAACAGTTTGTGGAAGCAGCTAGTAAATTGTAAAGTTCAACAGATGTAACACAGCCATTATTCTCATATTCTTCATTCCAATCAGAGATACAATTAACCTTGAGCTTTTTCTTTACAATTAGATTAAAAACATGAGTACCTCAACACGAATCAGCCACAGGTGGCAGAGGCCAACACAGTGTTATAAAGCAATTATCTTCCAATAAAATAAAAGAAAAACAAGAGTTCCAACACAAACTTTTGTACTAGATTATAGACAACTAATGCACACTATTGACTGAAAAAGAAAAGCAATATTAACTCAAATAATACACTAACACTAATTCAAAAGATACATGCACTCCAATGTTCCCTGCAGCATTATTTACAATAGCCAGACATGGAAGCAACTTAAGTGTCCAACATAGGCAAATGTATAAAGAAGATGCGGTATATTTGCTTGATGAAATATTACTCAGCCATAAAAATAATGAGATTTTGTCCTCTGGGACAACATGATTGAATCTAGAGGGTATTATGCTAAAGGAAATAGATCAGACAGAGAAAGCCAAGTCCTGCACGATCTCATTTAAATGTGAAATCTAAAAAACAAAACAAAGTAAAATGGAAAGAGTCTCAGAGATACAGAGAAACAAGTGTTTGCCAGAAGGGACAGGGTGAGATGAGGCAAAATAGCTGAAGAGGATTAAGAGGTCAACCTTCCAGCAATATAGTAAGCAAACCGCAGAATGTCATATATAGCATTGGAAATATGGTTAATAATATTGTAACAACTTTGTATGGGAAAGATAGTTACTAGACATTATGGTGAGCATTCCCTTACATATGTCAACTAATTATGTAGCACACCTGAAACTAATATATTCAGTCAATAAAAGTCAACAATATTTCAATAAAGAAACAAGAAAAAAGTGAGTTGAGATTATAAAGCACCTATTCTAAGCATAATATTAATAATGAAAGTGAAAGTCGCTCAGTCGTGTCCGACTCTTTGAGAATCCATGGACTGTATAGTCCATGGAATTCTCCAGGCAAGAATACTGGAGTGGGTAGCCTTTCCCTTCTCCAGGGGATCTTCCCAACCCAGGGATCAAACCCAGGTCTCCCGCCTTGCAGGCAGATTCTTCACCAGCTGAGCCACCAGAAAAGTTCAAGAATACTGGAGTGGGTAGCTTATCCATTCTCCAGCGGATCTTCCCAACCCAGGAATCAAAGCGGAGTTTCCTGCATTGCAGGCAGATTCTTTACCAGCTGAGTTACCAGGGAAGCCAATATTAATAATAGTCTAATACATAATTTTCTTAAGATACAAAGGACTAAAATTATTAGTTTTTGTTCTTCAGTGTTACAATGCCAATACAGATGGAGAGTGACACTCAGCAAAATAGGAAGGTAGATTTTAAAATGTAATTAAATCCAATAACGTGTTTTGTACAGGTCATATAGGGAAACACTCATGGAGCAGCATGCACTAAATTTGGAAATCATTTTTCGTAATCCAAATAAATAACTTTCCAAATATCTTGGAATTAGCTTTACCACATAAAATTAAAATGTCCATTCTAAATTTGACCTCATAGATTTTAGTGTAGAGGAGACTAGAGTGAATATAACTTCAATTTTTCATTTAAGACCATGGCAGCTTCCATCTACTGGCATTTCCCAGCAATACCATGAGAAATATACTGCAACAACTCATGGCTCAATACCTCACAATCTGGCTACTGCATGTACTTTATATCCTATATAGAAAAGCCCCAGTAATTCAGGGGGAAAAAAACGCACATGAGCCTGCCAGCTTTTTCTATTGTCTTTGTACTTTTCAGTGTAACTAAAAGCCTCACACTTCAGGTTAGCTATGCCAGGATTCCCTGGTGGTTCAAACAGTAAAGAATCCACCTACAGTGTAGAAGACCCAGCTTCAACTCCAGGGCCAGGAAGATCCCCTGGAGAAGGGAATGGTAACCCACTCCAGTATTCTTGCCTAGAGAATTCCATGGCAGGCAGGCTACAGTCCATAGGGTCACAAAGAGTTGGACATGACTGAGCAACTAACACACGTAGACACAGACATGCCAGAATCACAGCAGTTGAGTGAATCTTTTGGTTGGTCTTCCAGCCATCAGTGATACACTGTTACAACTTCCTGCAAGATTTACAAATGTGGGTCAAACCTCAGGAACATATTTCACTTATAGAAATTATGCCCACTCAACTATTTGCTTGAAACCTCAGGTCAGCGCTGTCTTTACTTTTGTATAATACTGTCACTAGTTCATTCCTATGTTTTATTTAGTTCTGCCTTTCTCAAATACATCCATTTATCTTCTTACCTTTTGAATTTTTAGAAATTTTATGTCTCTGAACTTCCTACTCTAGTTTCCATGAAAGTGAAAGTGAAAGTGAAGTCGCTCAGTCGTGTCCGACTCTTTGCGACCCCATGGACTGTAACCTACTAACTAGGCTTCTCCGTCCATGGGATTCTCCAGGCAAGAACTGGAGTGGATTGCCATTTCCTTCTCCAGGGGATCTTCCCGACCCAGGGATCGAACCCGGGTCTCCTGCATTGGAGGCAGACGCTTTAACCGCTGAGCCACCAGGGAAGCCCATAAGTGTTTGTTATTCATGGATGTTATCAATATCATTATCTATATCAATATCAGAACATTATCTATTTTGCAGGGACTGCAGCCCATCTTTGTAGTAGCTTTCAGTTAATTGTGGGATGCAGTTTTAAAAAAAATTAGAATTGAAAATCAGATGATCTGGGTACAAATCACAGTCAGAAGTGTACACTTGAGCTAAATTACTTAACTACTGCAAGCCTCAGTGAATCTGTCTATATAGCAGGTACGAAGAAATGGCCACCAGAGATTCACACCAGCTATGTGAAAGTTAAATAAGGTAATATATGCAAGGCACTGGTACACAGTGGATGCAGGCATTCAAGTTTCATGTTGTGATGATGATGACGATGACAAAGACGATGTGTTGGTGATGCTGATTCAGAGTTTCAATCACTTTCCTGTTTGAGCAAGAGAAAGGAGGGCTTTCTCCCCTAGAGCAGAGACGATATTGTGACACTGACCCTCCAACACCATCCTCATCTCCTGCCATTAAAGTATCATAGCTGTCACTGTAAGACAGGAAGACTTCTTGTGGATCATGCATGTTAAACATTTTTCATCAATGGAGAAACTGTTCTATAATCCTACCTTCATTACCAGTTGAGAAGACATGCTAGTTTTACATGACTGCTAAAGCAAGTCCATGAAAAAAATTACATTTCTGGAGTTATCTGCTTCTTCTCAGTTTGGCAATAGATTTTTGATGGAAAGAATGGCTCTAATCGTAAGAACTCAATACATTAATACATTAATTTGTACTATTAAATTTTACTGTTAGTACATTATTACATACAAATTAAATACATGTTCTTAATTTTACATCCTTTCATGATGCCAAGAAAAACAAAGAACCAGAGTATTAATAACATACAGACACACCCCCTAGTTGGGGATATTTTAATTCAATGATGATAGGAATAAAATTAGCTCCTAAACACATTAACAATCATAGTATTTTACAATTATCTCCTTTTAGAAAAACATATGCACTCAATATAATATTCTC
This sequence comes from Oreotragus oreotragus, assembly GCA_006410675.1. Classification (NCBI taxonomy): domain Eukaryota; kingdom Metazoa; phylum Chordata; class Mammalia; order Artiodactyla; family Bovidae; genus Oreotragus; species Oreotragus oreotragus. The sequence continues at coordinate 126,407 of SJYX01006958.1, forward strand.
TATTCTATTATAAAGCACTGAGAAAATGATTTGGATTCAATGAGAGAAAACAGATCTCAGAGTCTTAATGATGGGCTAAGCATGTTGTTCTTGATATAATAAATGTGATACCATATGAATTTAAATTAATCTGCCATTGCCATTTTTGAGTAGAAAAATTTATTGTTCATCTTTCTTGTTAATTTGGAGATAGCAATTTACAAGGGAAAAAAAGGCATAAATAAGTTTCCATACAGTTACTCCACAGAAACTAACGAACCCTCAAGTAAAACACAGACCAAATTTCTCTCAGATCATCACGTTTTAAGAGACATAAAGATTAATGCAATATACTAAAAAAAAAAAAAAAAAACTTGAATGAGTCAGAAGACATAAATTTAACTCACCATTCAATTATTTTATAGCTAAACAANAAAAAAAGGCATAAATAAGTTTCCATACAGTTACTCCACAGAAACTAACGAACCCTCAAGTAAAACACAGACCAAATTTCTCTCAGATCATCACGTTTTAAGAGACATAAAGATTAATGCAATATACTAAAAAAAAAAAAAAAAACTTGAATGAGTCAGAAGACCTAAATTTCACTCACCATTCAATTATTTTATAGCTACACAATCTTGAGTAAGTCACATCTTCTAAATTTCAATATTCTTAATTTTCATAGAAGAACTTGGACTAGATCAACAAATATTTTTTTTCCAACTGGTCTCCTTAACAGTCAAATCCTCTTTTTTAAGCACATTCTACATAGAATTTCAGTAAGTTTCTAACAGATGAGAGTGGATTTGCTCTATTGGAAAGAAGATGAGAGAAACACGGTCCAGTACCTACAGCCTTACTTGTCATACACAGCTATTACACAAATGCCTTAAATGTTGTTTCAAATCAAGTATCTCCACTTCTAAAGTTGTTCATCACAAGTTTATGAATTTCAGTCCTTCAACATAGAAGAGAATGGAATATTATTTAAATGTTATTCTCAGTGGTATGATAGAGCCTAAGTGCTTAATAAATGGTCTCTGTCTGCAATTCTATCCTACATTTATGTATTATTTTACTTCTTACAAAGCACTTTCAGTTTCCCAGTCTCTCATTTGCTTTCCCAATTATGAAGTAGGCAAGACAAGTATAAATAAAAGAGGAGTAGGTTCCTTCTCACTGTATTCATCTTTCTCTTTAAAATTTTTTCAATAGTTAGGAAAAGACAAATTCATCATAATAATTCAATTATGAATGATTATATTTTTATCACATCACACTACACACAAGTTCCATACTCATTCTACTCTTTCAAAAATGCCTTTTGTTTTATATGAGAGATCAGGGATTCTCTTCTTTGGCACTACTAACATTTGGGATTGGATAATTCTTTGCTGTCCTGTGAACTATAAGATGTTTACCAGCACCCTGGCCTTTACCCTCAATATACTTTTTAAACTACCCCCATTGCTATAACCTAAACTGTTAAAATGTCTTCAGATGTTGTCAAATATCTCCTGGGGGAAAAAAACAATCCCTAGTTGAGAGCCACTTGACAGATAAACACTGAGACCAAATGTAATGACTAAGTCATTTTACTGTGCCTACCATATTCTCAACTATTTGCACAAATGAATGGAGATCAATGCCATTCTTTTGCTGTTGTTGTTGCTGTTAAATGGCCCAAATAATGAGCTGAATGCACTGAAGCCTTTTCATTTTATCCATATGGAGACAATGGAATGAGTACATCATAGAATACACAGGTACTTTATTAGACCTTGTAAAAAAACAGTGTATCTTTTCATTGACAACTGAAGATAAGGATAGGAAATCTAATACAAAGACCAGGAAAGATGTGAGTCCTGTCATGAATATTAATTATACCGAACAGCAGGCTGTATAGAAAGCAACAGATGCTTAAATTATGTCACCAGTAAATTAAGGAAGCCTTTTGTTGGAGAGATTCTTGATAAAAACATATGCTACTATCTTAAAGACGTAACTCAATACTTCTCAAACAGTGTGCTTTACCACATCCTTCAAGGGACGCACGGCAGTAGTGCAACTGTCAAGGGCAGAACTGAGCACAAGCTGGGTATAACTAAAGTCAAATCTGCAATGAATACCTAAGGACAATACATAACTGACAGTCCTTCAAGGAAGGTCCTGGTGATTCCTCGAAGCTGACGCCATCACTCATCTATTTCTCCACACATTTATGAAATGATCACTTCATCTGATAATATGTAAGAGATGAGAAAGTGAAGATGATATAGCAGCTGAGTTAGAGATGTACTGTATGAAGGTGGATGAGACTGATGATATAAACATGGACAAAGGCAAAAACATAAGGCAAATCCAAATGTAAAAAGGAATAGTGGCTATATTATTAGTTGCCAGATAAATTTTTACAAAGTTCAATCACTTTATATATTTAAAAATGAATATGCATAGAAAAATAAAATATTCATAATCTTTAACACACTAAAAGAGGTATCATCAAAATATACGGTGCAAAGAATATGAGAAAAACTGAACAGAATGTAACTCTGGATAGCACGACCAATTTTACTGTCAATTGAAAATGCAGAAATTAGGACAGAATTTGAAGAATAGAATTAATAAAGTTGAGTTAATAGCTATAGTATATTGAATTTAGCATTCTACAGAGTGATATTACATTAATATTTTTTATTTCAATAAGCCACTGAACACTTTTTAAAAGTCACTGAACACATTAGGTATCTACTACAAGCTAGGCATTCCTCCACTAACTGAAACACAGCAAAGAACAAAAGAAAAATTCTCTTCACTATATAGCATACATCTGTTGCATTAAGCCACCAAGAAACCTTCAAAAAATTCCAAGTACATACATTTTTAACTACAACATTATATAGGAATAAATTAAATAAGACATATTCGGGCAAAAACCTCATCAGTCTTTTTCCCTTTTTTTAAATTAAATGTTAATGCCGGTTTTATTCAAGATTATTAGTTCTGGAAGTTTACATTAAGAAAATAAACAGAGATAGGCATACAGATTTAGCTGCAAGAGTAAATTTACCAAGGCATTAACTATGTTAATAAAAACTTCATAGGATTTGAGTTGTAAATTTATGGAAAAAATGTCAAAAAACCATATGATTCAATAATACACAACCTTTTAAAACATGGGTTTGAGGAGTATATGTAATAATACGAGAAACTCTATAAACATAAGAATAAAAAATNAAAAACTTCATAGGATTTGAGTTGTAAATTTATGGAAAAAATGTCAAAAAACCATATGATTCAATAATACACAACCTTTTAAAACATGGGTTTGAGGAGTATATGTAATAATACGAGAAACTCTATAAACATAAGAATAAAAAATCCAAGATACACTCTAATATACATATTCTGATCACAAAGGAATAAAACGTTAAAATAACAACCATAAATATTTGGAACTGAAGATATTAAATAAATAAATACACATCAGAAATTTTAAAGTACTTGGCTCAATTGTTTTATAATTGAAGTGAAATCCAAACATACAACCACAGATTACCTAGAATACATCCAAAATGATAATAACATATGTGAAAAATGTTTAAAGACTTTTCATCAGACAAGGGATAATACCAGGAAAAAGGTTTTAGATAACAATAGAAGTATTCAAATAGAAAATTAAATATAATAATTATTCTGGCAAACACTTTTAAATTATATATCTAACATTTTTATAAAGTTAGGAATAAAAATGTACATATAACACATATAAAAATATTTGGGAAATATGATACTATATACCAGTCTATGTTAACAAAGTTGATTATCTCAATGAAATGGAAAATTATTTTTAAGTGAAATACTTAAGAACAAATAAGCAAGGAAAAATTTGAAAACCCTGAAAAGACCATTGGTCACAGAAGACATTTTAAAGAGATGAAAGAATCTTCTGCAGGAAAGACAGTTTTATTAGTGAATTGAGAATTATTAGTGAATTTCTTATGCTTTCCAGACTAGATAATACTTGTTAAGGTGCAATATAGATACAAGAAAAATGCTAGTCTTTTAGAGAATAGAAAAGATGATAATGATCCTAATTCAACCAGATTATAACTTCCAAGGACCTCTGACCAAACAAAAGAAATTATTGAAGAATTACAAAATAAAATTTTAAAATTTTGAATAAAATATTGGCAAACTAAATTGAACTGAATATTAAAACCATAAGTCAAAAATACCAACAAAGATTCACCTCATAAGTATGAAATAGCCTGTCTCTTATACACATCTAGATGTGTATAAGAGACAGAGGATATAGTGGAATAATCAAGGCTCAGAAAGAACACACAAGTCTGAGATCAAGTTTGTTATTATTGACATTAATAATTATAATTATCATTATTTTATTTGAATGCTTGCAGAAGATAGCAATTAAGAAAACACAGGGACTTCCTTAGTGGTCCAGTGATTAAGAATCCTCCTCCTTGCAACGCAAGGGATACTGGTTCAATCCCTGGTTGGGGAACTAAGATCCCCCATGCCATGACACAGTGAAGCCTGAAGCCACATCTACTGAGCCAACAAGCCACAACTGGAGAGTCTGCGCACCAGAATGATCTCGCATGACTCAACACAGATTCCGTGTGTCACAACTAAGACCCAATGCAGCCAAATAAATAAATGTTCAACACAGATCCCATGTGTTGCAACTAAGACCCAATGCAGCCAAATAAATAAATGTTTAAGAAAAATAAAGACAATACAGTCTTTGGAGATAAACTTTCTGCGCTCTCACACCAGTTTCACCACTTCCTATNAAACTAAATTGAACTGAATATTAAAACCGTAAGTCAAAAATACCAACAAAGATTCACCTCATAAGTATGAAATAGCTTATTAGACTCTAAAATAACATATCATCAATAAAAATAGCTAGGAAAAGGATCATCTTCATAGAATTGAAAATTTATAAGGTAAGTTTCATAAAGAACACTTCCTTACAGGCAAGAATCATGTCATACTCATATAGTTAGCATTTATTTATTTTTATTTATGGTGAGTCACTGAGGGCACCCATCCAAAAGAAAGACCCCCAAATTGTTGTTATTTCTGATCTATAAAACAACAACAGAACATGAAACATACAGAAAAACTACAATTATAAGAGAAAGTATGACTGTTTACAAAATATTAGCTGAAAAATCAGGGATAAAAAATATTCAAGTGGCTGAGAAGATAAAAGTGCAAACTTTGCTATAGCAGTAACAGAAAATATAAAAAGTCATAATATCACAAAATTAAGATATTCCAAGCATTGAATGTGTGATATCTACTTGGAGAAAACTACATATCTTAATTAGGAGATATAAAAATAATTGATGAGCACTTATTTAAAAAATGAATAAAATTATATGTCAGCTCTGATATCAAAAGAAACAGAATAAAATAAAAACGGTACATAATAAAACCCAGAATGAGAGAAGTCTTTCATTTTTAAACAAAATTGAAGAAGTATAGAGGAAAACCCATTTAATAAAATTAAAATAACAAAAGCAGAAATATTTAATTATGCATGTAAAAAATAAATTAATTCAGGCAAGGATCTGAACCAATATGTCATAAAAGAAAAAATACGCACAAGTAATAAACATCTCTAAAGTGTTCAATCTAATAATAAATTAATATGTAAAGCAAATTACAATTACAAATTAATTAATCTAACTATGATAGAGTTAATCAGAGGAATTTTCCAAAAGTATATATTTTGAATTGAACTATTTAGAGCAAGGAAAGAAGAGAAGATGGTGAAGCAAATAAATTTTACTTATAATAGAAAAATTTCTCTTCATAAGACCTTATATATACTCAAAATAAAACAAAGTAGATAAATAGACAACTGAGGTCTTTTTTGAACAGAGAGGTACATTCAAAATTTAAAGCAGAAAAAAAAACAAGATTTCTTCCTATTTTCCAGTGCCATTGCATTTTAGAGGCAAGGAAACAAACAGGTTTAAATACTGAATCTATAGTTTAATGCTGGGTAGCACTGAGCCTCACCGACTTTATATCCAAAATGAAGATATTACCTACCCAATTTATTACCTATGGGATTAAGACGAAAGATAATGCAGAAATTTACAGTTAAAAAAGGTAATTAATATTTGTAATATAGTCTGCTTTAAAATTTTCAAAAGCTTTTTTTTAATTCAAAGTATTTTTACAATTCATGCTTTATTTATTGAGCAAAGAAGGAACACACTACATACAGCAAGAATTTGCAAATTTGTTTTCGGTGTATAGTGGAAGTGAAGTGAGTGAAATTCACTCAGTCATGTCCAACTGTTTGCAAAGCCATGGACTATACAGTCCATGGAATTCTCCAGGCCAGAGTACTGGACTGGGTAGCCTTTCCCTTCTCCAGAGGATCTTCCCAACCCAGGGACTGAATCTAGATCTCCCGCATTGCAGGCGGATTCTTTACTAGCTGAGCCAACAGGGAATTCCAGGGTGAGTCAAATTATAAAAGGAATTTTAAATGGTTGTGTTATTGATTCTTCCAGAGTGCTTAGGACCCCTAACAAAATACCCAAACAAATTAAGAGCAAGAGAAAAACCTGTTTTAAAAGTTCCAGTATTTCAATGAATGTGAAAATTAAAGTGAAATTCGCACATTCCTGTCTGACTCTTTGCCACCCCACGGACTATGCAGTCCATGGAATTCTCCAGGCCAGAATACTGGAGTGGGCAGCCTTTTCTTTCTCCAGGGGATCTTCCCAACCCAGGGATCAAACCTAGGTCTCCCACATTGCAGGCAGATTCTTTATCGGCTGAACCACAAGTGAAGTCAAATGTGAAAACGGGATTAACTCAAAGGGGGGGTGTGTGTGTGTGTGTGTGTGTGTGTGTGTGTGTGTGCGGCTGAACCACAAGTGAAGTCAAATGTGAAAACGGGATTGACTCAAAGGGTGTGTGTGTGTGTGTGTGTGTGT
>SJYX01006958.1:148718-233557 GCA_006410675.1 Oreotragus oreotragus
CTTTGTGACCCCATGGACTTCAGCAAGCCAGGCTTCCCTGTCCTTTACCATCTCCTGGAGCTTGCTCAAACTCATATCCACTGAGTCAGTGATATCCAACCATCTCATCTTCTGTCATCCCCTTCTCCTGCCTTCAATCTTTCCCAGCATCAGTTGACTTTTCACATGAGGTGCTCAAAGTATTGGAGCTCCAGCTTCAGCATCAAATGACTGTGTGGCAGTGGCACAAAGAGAAACCTGTCACGCTGGCCGTCCCTCCTTAGTTCTCCAAGTCTTCATAAACTGGGACTCTCATTGAGCTTGTGCCCTTTCTAACAAAATCTACAATCTTTTATTTAAAAGAAATAGATCTCTTCATGTTTAGTAGGAGGTATTGGTATTTTACTTAGCTTATATGCAGAGTACATCATGAAAACTGCCAAGCTGGATGAAGCACAAGCTGGAATTAAGATTGCTGGGAGAAATATCAATAACCTCAGATATGCAGATGACACCACCCTTATGACAGAAAGCAAAGAGGAACTAAAGAGCCTCTTGATGAAAGTGAAAGAGGAGAGTGAAAAAGTTGCCTTAAAGCTCAACATTCAGAAAACTAAGATCATGGCATCCGGTCCCTTCACTTCATGGCAAATAGATGTGGAAACAATGGAAACAGTCAAAGACTTTATTTTCTTGGGCTCCAAAATCACTGCAGCTGGTGACTGCAGCCATGAAATTAAAAGACACTTACTCCTTGGAAGAAAAGCTATAACCAACCTAGACAGCATATTAAAAAGCAGAGACATTACTTTGCCAACAACGGTCCATCTAGTCAAAGCTATGGTTTTTCCAGTAGTCACGTATGGATGTGAGTTGGACCATAACGAAATATGAGCACCAAACAATTGATGCTTTTGAACTGTAGTGTTGGAGACTCTTGAGAGTTCCTTGGACTTCAAGGAGATCTAACCAGTCAGGCCTAAAGGAAATCAGCCCTGAATTTTCTTTGGAAGGACTGATGCTGAAGCTAAAGCTCCAGTACTTTTGGCCACCTGATACAAAGAACTAATTCATCAGAAAAGTCCCTGATGCTGGGAAAGATTGAAGGGAGGAGGAGAAGGGGACACAGAGGATGAGATTGGTGGATGGCATCACCAACTCGATTGACATGAGTTTGAGCAAGCTCCAAGATTTGGTGATGGACAGGGAAGCCTGACGTGCTGCAGTCCATGGAGTCGCAAAGAGTTGGACACAACTCAGCAGCTGAACTGAACTTAACTGATTGGGATTTTAACTTTGGCTTTATAAGCCCATAAATATACAAAGCGAAGAACATATCTGAAGGGAAAGAAGATTATTAAGACCTGGACTAAATCTCTCATGAGCTCAGCAGGAAATGTGGAAATGAAAGCACTGTACCAAATGGCTCTCTAGGGTTCTTCTGCTTTAGATCCTCCAGAACACATTATCTCAGATGATACTGTAGCCCACAGCATCACATACAGCAATGTCCTGAATGGGGATGTCTGTCCAAGTAGAGATTGCTGCTCTGATGCTGTAAATAAAAATATAATTGCAGCCCTTCTTAAAGTGAATATCATGCCAACCAGTTGTTGTTACTTAGTTGCTAAGTCATGTCTGACTCTTTTGCAATCCCATGGACTGTAGCCCACCATGCTCCTCTGTTCATGGAATTTTCCAGACAAGAATATTGGAGTGAGTTTCCATTTCCTTCTCCAGGGGATCTTCCCATCCAGAGATCAGTCCCAGGTCTCCTGCACTGAGGCAGATTCTTTACTGTCTGAACTACCAGGGAAGCCCTAAATTTGCTTAGTTAATTAAACATGCTTAGTTAGCATTAAAAGCCTTAGTCAATGATTAATAAGTAAGGTATTTTATGTTCCAATTTTGGCATATGTCCTTAGTGGAATTAATGAGAAAATTATATTAGACAAAAAATACATCAGCATTATCAACACTCTGACATTAATGATCAATAAAAGAACTTTATATAAAACTCTTTAGCTATATGATTTTAAAATTAGTTTAAATATAATATTATGTGAATAAGCTAGAATGATGCTAACGATAATGCAGGCAGTCACGTATTTCTTCTGGTACCAGTAAGAAATAATTAGATCAATACTTTCATGCAAAAAAAAAAAAAATCCATTATTATCCCTGTAGGGCATACTCTTGGCCTTTCACTTAAGATAAGTCGGCAAGTTTCTTTCAAGATAAATAATGTAATATTAATGTCACAGTTGGAAAACTGTTCTCTGAATACACACAGCAGGTACAGAAATTATAGCCCAATTTTACTTGGAAAGACACCATTCCTTCCTAATGAGTATGTCTAGCTTCAAATAACATAGAAGGACAGAGTTAAGACCTTAATTAAAATGACTGTATTACATAAAAAAGCACACGACTTTATATAGTAAAGACTATAGGCCAGCTTTAGTGAAAATCACTAAAGAAAATGACACAGTTATTTGGGCTAAATATTAGACAAGTAAAGCCATTATTCAAAGTCCTATTTTTCTACTTCCCCTTTCTTAACATAGTTTTACATAACTGCCATAATGCAGACGACATGTATCACACTGATCTGAAAGACACACTCGAGAAAATAAGGAGACATCATGTTTAGTTGCATTTGCTTCACTCAGGGCAGAAAATGAATGTAAACTAGCCAGAAGCGCAAGACAAATGCAAACAAAATGTGTGAATTGTATCTTCAGAGTTTCTACTCTTGTGATCAACAGTATTCATTCTAAGAGTAAATATCTGTGTGCCTTAATAAGAAGTGATCATTATTCTTATATCAATTCCTTATCAAAAACATTTATATACTTATTGCTTCATGGAAAAGTGGTATTTCTTTGGGTTCAGTTCTAGACCCAAGTTTAAGATTAGTGAACCCTCTTGGTCCTTGTTATTTACAGCCATTTATGCTCATATTGAGGTGAAGGAAATGGCAACCCACTCCAGTATTCTTTCCTAGAGAATCCCATGGATAGAGGAGCCTGACACTCTACAGTCTAAAGTGACTAGCACGCACACATGTGCACACACACACACACACACACACACACTCATACTGAAGATCAGAGTCACATTTCAGAAACAAAAAAACAGGTAACACGAACTTTTTGCTGTGTTGACCCTCTTTTGACAGCTTGGCGGTTTTTAGGGTATTGATTCTCTCCTCCTAACTAAAACTTTTTCTCTCTCTTGGCACAATTCTCTTATTACCCTTGACACTTTTTTTTCCTAACTTTTTCTGTCTTAGATGCCACCTCTTTGGATACCCTGTCAGTTCTAGAAACTGCACACTTATAAACTATTTCTGGCTGAGACTCTAGAAAAACTTAAGCAATGCAAAGATCAGTGAATAAGTTTATCTCATCATTACCATCATCATCCAGCAGCAAAGGGCTCTAAGATCTCTCACCTTTTGATTTCCACACTTTATTTTTTCTTTTTTTTAATTTTTATTTTTACTTTATTTTACTTTACAGTACTGTATTGGTTTTGGCATACATTGACATGAATCCGTCATGGGTGTACATGAACTCCCAAACATGAACCACCCCCTCCCTCCACACTTTAATTATCTCTGTTTCTGAGACAGAGTTAGGAGCACATGAGATCTGTTGGGGATACATCTGTGAAATATAAAGAAGGGGAAAAGGAAGGATTGGTAGGGAAGGCCTTCAGACTGTGATACAGATCTGAAAAATGTTTAAGACAAGGATTTGGGGGGAAAAGAGGAAAAGGATTGGCAGAGAGCCTCAAACCACACTAAAGATCTAAAAAAGTCTTGGATAACCCAGTAGGGAGCTCTGGAACAAGGATTTTCATTACAGGTGACCTGCATTGGGCAGAAGTGACCAGGCTCTAGGGCCCCTGACATGCTCAGCCATCAGTGGTAGATAGCTGTCCAGGAAAATGCATGACCTTGGTCCAAAACCAATGTGAATCCTGAAAGCACTAAACAGAAGGAATCTGTCCACTAACTGTACAACTTGCAGCAGCTGACCAGGAGGGTTTTTTCTGAAAAGGGGAGCCAAGCAGCATACCTCTATGGCTGCCATACTCTTAATATCTCTGCTTACATGACTACATTTTACTTGGGCCTGGTGCATTCTAATATTATTTCTTTCTACATCCTAATCAGTTCTAAACTCAGCCACCAGATTAAGCACAAGTCTGACTGTAACAGTGTCTATTCAAAAAGACTTGAATATTATTTGCTATAATTTTATATATTTATTATTCAAATAAATGAAGTTGAAGATATTTAACTGTGTATCAAAGGCCAACCAATACCTGGGCCCAATGATTCTTTATGGATTTACTAAGAGACAGTGATATTCAGTAGAAAAGACATGTCAGAGCTATATTCACCACTCAGTAGATATATGACTTCTTTTCCCTTTAATTTTCTCACTAGTAAAATAAGAATATGTGGGGTGAATTTTGAAAATTTATTGAGATAATCTTAAGGGCACAAAAAATAACACATTTTAATTCCTTTTTGCTATTTATTTCTCCTCTGTATCCAACTGTATTGTGAGTATCCAATCAGATCATTTACCACGCCTTTAATATGTCATGCTTTCTTGCCTATGCCTTAAACTCTTTCTCTGCAGCATACCATTTTCCCAATACCTTCTCAGCTATTAAAATCCTAACCATTGTCTGAAGTCTTATAGACCAAACCTGATGATCACCCCAGGCAGATGTAGCTCCATAATTTAGACTAAAAAAAAAAAACAATCAAGTCTGGGGGAAACTGCATGATGGATGGCCTGAGAACAACATTATGGGGTTAGGTGATCTGATATTTTCACCACAAGGACTGAAATTAGTTTGACTTTTAGTTATTAAAGAAAAGGATGTTTTTACATTAAAAGCACCCAAATCTAGTATTGAAACTAACTTAGATTTCTGTATTATTTTGGTTATATTTTCTCAGAAAAAAATAAAGTAGATTGCTGCAAAATTATCTTTGTGATTGATTTTCAAATTGTGTGATTCTGAACCATAAAGTTTGGGGAAGATCTGGGGGTCTCAGCAAGAACCCTGGATTGCTGTGGAATCTTCTGCAGTGAGTGAGACACTGAGTCCCGGACTTCAAGTATTTCAAGCTCATATTTCCTCCCATCTCACCTGCATTTTTTTCTTTAATTTCTTGCATTGGAGGCTCACACATTTCCTTGAGATAGAGTAGTGTAAAAAATGAAGTTTTACTACTTTAAGAATGCCATGGCCAGGAAATATCATTAATATAAAGTATCAATATGTTATAATAGGACAAAAGAATCATAAGATCACTGAATGTGACCTTTCCATAACTTTATATTATCTCTTTACCTAGAAAACTGCTGAGAACAAAGGCTGGCATTAGTGATAGCTCTCTGAACTGAATATTCAATTGTTCTTTAGTTTCAATTTAGTTTCAATTTATTCAGACAAAGTCAAGCTCCGTTAAATGTCCATTCATCTTTGCCTATACAGGTAGAGTCTAAATAGAAGAAAAAATAAAATAAAATAGTTTATGTATTTTAAGGAAGAAAATGTGCCTATGGATCTGAAAAACTTTTTGCCTGGTCATTACCAGGAATATAAACATTCTTCTTTAATTCCATGAATCCTAATTCCTCACATATCTTGGAATACCAACCTGGATATAGGCCAGGGTCCATTAAGATGAAGCCAGCTTCCAAAATCTGAACCTTGCTAGCCTACTGAACATTTTCTTTTCAGCTTACACAGACAGNCACACACACACACACACACACACTCATACTGAAGATCAGAGTCACATTTCAGAAACAAAAAAACAGGTAACACGAACTTTTTGCTGTGTTGACCCTCTTTTGACAGCTTGGCGGTTTTTAGGGTATTGATTCTCTCCTCCTAACTAAAACTTTTTCTCTCTCTTGGCACAATTCTCTTATTACCCTTGACACTTTTTTTTCCTAACTTTTTCTGTCTTAGATGCCACCTCTTTGGATACCCTGTCAGTTCTAGAAACTGCACACTTATAAACTATTTCTGGCTGAGACTCTAGAAAAACTTAAGCAATGCAAAGATCAGTGAATAAGTTTATCTCATCATTACCATCATCATCCAGCAGCAAAGGGCTCTAAGATCTCTCACCTTTTGATTTCCACACTTTATTTTTTCTTTTTTTTAATTTTTATTTTTACTTTATTTTACTTTACAGTACTGTATTGGTTTTGGCATACATTGACATGAATCCGTCATGGGTGTACATGAACTCCCAAACATGAACCACCCCCTCCCTCCACACTTTAATTATCTCTGTTTCTGAGACAGAGTTAGGAGCACATGAGATCTGTTGGGGATACATCTGTGAAATATAAAGAAGGGGAAAAGGAAGGATTGGTAGGGAAGGCCTTCAGACTGTGATACAGATCTGAAAAATGTTTAAGACAAGGATTTGGGGGGAAAAGAGGAAAAGGATTGGCAGAGAGCCTCAAACCACACTAAAGATCTAAAAAAGTCTTGGATAACCCAGTAGGGAGCTCTGGAACAAGGATTTTCATTACAGGTGACCTGCATTGGGCAGAAGTGACCAGGCTCTAGGGCCCCTGACATGCTCAGCCATCAGTGGTAGATAGCTGTCCAGGAAAATGCATGACCTTGGTCCAAAACCAATGTGAATCCTGAAAGCACTAAACAGAAGGAATCTGTCCACTAACTGTACAACTTGCAGCAGCTGACCAGGAGGGTTTTTTCTGAAAAGGGGAGCCAAGCAGCATACCTCTATGGCTGCCATACTCTTAATATCTCTGCTTACATGACTACATTTTACTTGGGCCTGGTGCATTCTAATATTATTTCTTTCTACATCCTAATCAGTTCTAAACTCAGCCACCAGATTAAGCACAAGTCTGACTGTAACAGTGTCTATTCAAAAAGACTTGAATATTATTTGCTATAATTTTATATATTTATTATTCAAATAAATGAAGTTGAAGATATTTAACTGTGTATCAAAGGCCAACCAATACCTGGGCCCAATGATTCTTTATGGATTTACTAAGAGACAGTGATATTCAGTAGAAAAGACATGTCAGAGCTATATTCACCACTCAGTAGATATATGACTTCTTTTCCCTTTAATTTTCTCACTAGTAAAATAAGAATATGTGGGGTGAATTTTGAAAATTTATTGAGATAATCTTAAGGGCACAAAAAATAACACATTTTAATTCCTTTTTGCTATTTATTTCTCCTCTGTATCCAACTGTATTGTGAGTATCCAATCAGATCATTTACCACGCCTTTAATATGTCATGCTTTCTTGCCTATGCCTTAAACTCTTTCTCTGCAGCATACCATTTTCCCAATACCTTCTCAGCTATTAAAATCCTAACCATTGTCTGAAGTCTTATAGACCAAACCTGATGATCACCCCAGGCAGATGTAGCTCCATAATTTAGACTAAAAAAAAAAAACAATCAAGTCTGGGGGAAACTGCATGATGGATGGCCTGAGAACAACATTATGGGGTTAGGTGATCTGATATTTTCACCACAAGGACTGAAATTAGTTTGACTTTTAGTTATTAAAGAAAAGGATGTTTTTACATTAAAAGCACCCAAATCTAGTATTGAAACTAACTTAGATTTCTGTATTATTTTGGTTATATTTTCTCAGAAAAAAATAAAGTAGATTGCTGCAAAATTATCTTTGTGATTGATTTTCAAATTGTGTGATTCTGAACCATAAAGTTTGGGGAAGATCTGGGGGTCTCAGCAAGAACCCTGGATTGCTGTGGAATCTTCTGCAGTGAGTGAGACACTGAGTCCCGGACTTCAAGTATTTCAAGCTCATATTTCCTCCCATCTCACCTGCATTTTTTTCTTTAATTTCTTGCATTGGAGGCTCACACATTTCCTTGAGATAGAGTAGTGTAAAAAATGAAGTTTTACTACTTTAAGAATGCCATGGCCAGGAAATATCATTAATATAAAGTATCAATATGTTATAATAGGACAAAAGAATCATAAGATCACTGAATGTGACCTTTCCATAACTTTATATTATCTCTTTACCTAGAAAACTGCTGAGAACAAAGGCTGGCATTAGTGATAGCTCTCTGAACTGAATATTCAATTGTTCTTTAGTTTCAATTTAGTTTCAATTTATTCAGACAAAGTCAAGCTCCGTTAAATGTCCATTCATCTTTGCCTATACAGGTAGAGTCTAAATAGAAGAAAAAATAAAATAAAATAGTTTATGTATTTTAAGGAAGAAAATGTGCCTATGGATCTGAAAAACTTTTTGCCTGGTCATTACCAGGAATATAAACATTCTTCTTTAATTCCATGAATCCTAATTCCTCACATATCTTGGAATACCAACCTGGATATAGGCCAGGGTCCATTAAGATGAAGCCAGCTTCCAAAATCTGAACCTTGCTAGCCTACTGAACATTTTCTTTTCAGCTTACACAGACAGCTCACACATCTGTCAATGAACTGTTCGTTTTCTGCATTCCTTTTAAAGCACTGAAATGTTGACCTGTGGTTAACTGGGTGACATATATGATAATGGTTAGAAAAGGCGTAGCTTCCTTAATTGACAGGGAGAAGAAATTCAGTAACAAAAAGATTAGAAAAGCATCAGATTAATAAATAATAATCAAATCTATTAAATTTTCACTTTAAATATTTTATATTTCAGTTGTCAGTTCCCTTTAATTCTCTTTCATATCTTCTATTTCTAATATTATTCTGTTCATGGTTATCTTTAAATCCTCAGCATGTTTACAGCAAATGATTTAAACTGCTTTCTGCTATTTTCATCATCTCTGTAATTTCTACATTCCTTTCTATTATCATATTTTTTCCTAAAGAGATTAAGGGTCACACTGGCTGGTCTTTGCATATCTCATATTTGTTTTGCTTTTGGTTTTTAGACATTTTGAACATTATGTTATTGAGTACTGAATCCTGCTGACTTTTTCAAAAAAGTATTAGACTTTTCTTCTGACAAGCAGTTATGTGCAGACCAGCATGATCCTTTTTAGACTTGTTGTAGGTTTTGTGTGAGGGTTGATATTTTTTTGCAGGGAGGGCATGTATAGCCTTTATTCTAAGTTGACATCTATTTCTAAGGGGTGACCATTATGCAGTCTCTCAGTAATATCCCAGGGGTTCAAACAGTACTTACTCAGGCCTGTTGGAACTAAAACATCCCCTAGCCCTGTGTGATCTCTGAAGACTGATCATCTTATAGCTTCCTACTCATTCCTTAATCAGCTGCATAGACTTTCCTTCTATACCTGGCTGGTTGGGTTTCACCACCAGACTCAACGATGCAACTACTCAGAGTCTGGGAGCTCTTTCCCCTTAACTCCCTCCTGCTTTGTGAACTCTAGCACTCTGGGCCTCCCCAAACTCTATTTCTCTCAGCTCGGCTCAGACAGACCCTCTGAACTCTGCCTGGGTTCTTCCACTTTGCACCATGGTCACGAATATGTTTTCAGGGCAAAAGCCAAACTGATCATAAGGGTCTCCTCATGTTTCTCTCTCCCTGTGAACACAGTCCCACAGCTCCCAGTGCTCAGTGTTCAAAACCATTTATTCAGTTTATTTTATTCAGTGTTCTATTGTCTACTTGTATTGTCACACAAGTACTCTAGCCCCAGTTATGGTGCCAAGGTTGGAAATCTTGCTTTGGGTTATTCTAAGCATTGTTACTGGTCACTCTGCAACCAACATTAGAAAAAAATAATTTTCTAACATCCATCCATAACTCCTTCTTTACCATTCTTAGTATCACGAACTTACTTTATTCGATAGTTTTTTTTTTCCAATAACATACAACAGGTCTCTTTTCCTCCAATCTCTTTTTTAAAAAGTAAATTTACTAATTCTTTAAGATAGAGTTTTAATCATATCAGCTTTCAGGCTTAATGCATGCTTTTTTTGTAATTTCTAAATTAAGTAAAAGAATTCTCAAATTGGTCCAGCTGCCCTCCCACTCTCTGACCTAAACATAATGTTTCTGGATACAGCAGTTTGATCCTATTCCTTCATGCTTATTTTCCATACCTGTGTAACAGGATGACTATTCCCTAAATAAGAACACAGTCCTATCTGTGAGTCACTGCTCTTTCCATCTGAAACAACTGCCTGTTCCAGAGCTTTGCCTTCTCTGCCTGTCAAAATCACATCTTTAACATCTATCTAAGATACTATATTTTTCATTGAGACTAAAGAAGATAGACATAACCTCCTTTTTCTGAACCAATATACTCTTATTTTATCAACTAATTGAGCCTTTAGAATGTGCCACTTACTTTTCTAAGTATTCATGTAAATTAATTTGCTTTCAAGCTATACTACTTGTAAAAACCGCGTTGTGTTGGTTTACTGAGCACATCCCTACTGCTGTATTATACGCACCACGAGGGGCAGTGGCTTTGCAAAGACCCTGAACAGTTTAGGCAAAGTTCAGTATTTATGACTTCTTTGGAAAAGAAATGAGTGAAAAATAAAAGTCATAAAATGTGATTCTCTTCTCAAAGTTGGTATGATTTTGGGAAAATGAAAAACAACCCAAGGAAACAGGCAGTAAATAATAATTTTTAGCTGCCTGGACAATTTATTTGCATAATTCTTTTATTAAAATGAAAACCCAGAGTGTAAAAGTTTATGAAAATTGAGTCAATTAAGAAGGATTCAATAACTGCTAGTTATGATGGAAATTCTGTTTCCATATAAAGCTTACCCTTTATGTAAAATATATATTGTTATTAATTATTATTGAGAAAATTCTTGAAATACACATGCTTTCCTCTGTTCTTCAAAACAGGGAATACCAAAATACCACTTATTCTTTCTTTAATAATGAAGTCATCAAAAATATTGATTACTAAACTATGCAGTTATAAAGTCATGCCTTCAGTACTTAAGTGAGATCAATAAAGACATTTGCTTTATTGCTGGACAGGTTGCCCCTTGTGTCTTCTTCCTCATTATGAACAATGATATAGTGTTTCCACGTTAAGTGACTCTAATCCATGAAGCATTCTTCTTTTCTTGATTCAAGAAAATTCAAGGCACAGATAATTCCATAAAATAACTATGCTGGCTCTCAGCACATAAAAACAAACAGCTGAAGTACATTATAAGAACACCTCAAAGGAAGAGGTCTTTTAACATCACTATTTAATGGCAGTACTGTCTCCTAAAGTTAAGTCCCCAGCAAAAAGAAACAAGAAATATCAAGTACAAGTCTATGAGAAGTTCTGCTCAAAGAAAGCATCCAACTATGTATAACATTTAGAGGATACAAGTGGGACCACTACATATAATGACCATCATTATAAAATTACCTAAAACTATAAAAGAAAAAAAATCAAATTCTATATATACTTTCAAGTTGTTGTTGTTTAGTAGCTAAGTCACGTCCAACTCTTTTGTGACCCCATGGAATGCAGCCTGCCAAGCTCCTCTGTCCGTTGGATTTCCCAAGCAAGAATACAGGAGTGGGTTGCTATTTCCTTCCGCGGGAGTCTGACTCAGGGATCGAACTCTAGTCTTCTGCATTGGCAGGTGGGTTCTTAACCACTGAGCCACCAGGGAAGCCCTATACTTTTAAGTAGATATTTTATTTTATTTGATACATTTACTTTCTGTTTGAATAAATGCAATCCTCTGGTACCATCAAAATAAAAGGAAATATGAAAGTTAAGGACTAATTAAATCTGGTACAATAGGTAAAATATCCTCTAAATATATAAATATCCTTAAATTAGATGATCTAGATTTCACTTATTTGTTTCTATTTAATAGTATAGTAAAATAAAATGAGGTAAAAAGAATACTGCTAGAAATATTTTCTTATGGTAACCTTGAATGCTATTAAAGTATCTAAATATAGAAGATGAAGCTTAGTTGGAAATGTCTACCAGATCCATAGAGGAAGGACTTCACAAGGTCAGAGCTGATTTTTTTCCCCTTCTCTTGAAGGTATACACTTCTTGTAACCAAATATGAGCATAGACATATTGCTTAAAATATCAAGGTAGGGCACTACTTAATGAGCAGTTTAAAACTTATTTTTTCAAGGCCATTATAATATAATAGATATACAGCAGAGTAACTGGAGGCAGTGGGAAGTATGCTGATTTAGAAGCTAGCAAGCTGAGTTCTGGTCCCAGAACCACTATCAAATGACATTTTCACATCACTTTCCTCTAGGAATCTCTTTTTCTTCCTTGCTAAAATAAAGTGATTGTTTCAGATAATCTCTACGGTGTATTAGATTTAATCACTGTCTTTTTCTTATTTGAGATGAAGTTTTGGTTGTTTTGCCTTTCTATCAGAAACAGAGTGACCTCTGTTTGTCCAAAGCTACTCAACATTCAGAAAACTAAGATCACGGCATCTGGTCCCATCACTCATGGGAAATAGATGGGCCAGTGGAAACAGTGTCAGACTTTATTTTGGGGGGTTCCAAAATCACTGCAGATGGTGACTGAAGCCATGAAATTAAAATACGCTTACTCCTTGGAAGGAAAGATATGACCAACCTAGATAGCATATTCAAAAGCAGAGACATTACTTTGCCAACAAAAGTTCGTCTAGTCAAGGCTATGGTTTTTCCAGTGGTCATGTATGGATGTGAAAGTTGGACGGTGAAGAAAGCTGCGTGCTGAAGAATTGATGCTTTTGAACTATGGTGTTGGAGAAGACTCCTGAGAGTCCCTTGGACTGCAAGGAGATGCAACCAGTCCATTCTAAAGGAGATCTGTTCTGAGTGTTCTTTGGAAGGACTGATGTTGAAGCTGAAACTCCAATACTTTGGCCACCTCATGCAAAGAGTTGACTCACTGGAAAAGACTCTGATGCTGGGAGGGATTGGGGGCAGGAGGAGAAGGGGACAACAGAAGATGAGATGGCTGGATGGTATCACCGACTCGATGGATATGAGTTTGACTGAACTCCGGGATTTGGTGATGGACAGGGAGGCCTGGCGTGCTGCAATGCATGGGGTCACAAAGACTCGGACACTACTGAGCAACTGAACTGAACTGAACTGAACCACTTGATTCCACATATTTCTGATGTTTCAGAGAAAGGTAAAGAGGACTTCCAAAACCAAAATCTTCCAACTTTAGAACCTGTGAATTTCATCACCAAAAGCTTTTAATTTCTGAAGTATACAATTTGTTTTCTACTTGCTTGATCCCATGAGTGGTTTTTTTCTTTTGCTTTCTCAATTTAAGATAAAACTTTCTTCATCCTACAATTCATATTAAAGGAAGAAGCAAATTTCTACCTTATTTTCTACAGACTGCATTGCAGTGCTAGAAATAAACAAATATTAAAATATCACTCTTAAGTAAACCTATTGGTATTTGTGAATAATTAGTTATAGTTTACTGAACAAGTTCAAGAGGCAGACTATGGAGGGTTAATTCCTATCTCACCACCTACCTGCTGAGTGACCTCTGATAAGTTTCTAAAACTCTCTGTGCTTCAATAACCTTACCTACCAAGTAAGGAAAACCTATTTTATAAGATACCTTTGAAGATTAAATAAATTAGAAATGTGAAAACTAACTGCTCACCACACAGCAAGCACCAAATAATATATATTAGGAACTATTATGCTGTATTTTTTTCTATTTTGGCATTTTAAAAAAGAAACATTATCATTAAGAGAAATAGTGAATGATGCTTTATAATCATATTATGGCAGAAAAGCCTGGCATAAACATGACTGAAAAACATGAGCTATAATATATGAAAGATTAAAAATAGAAAAAAATTCTATAAAAAATATCTCCACAAAGTTAAAGACTAAGTCTGTGCCCCCATCAGTAGCGCTGAAGTTGAATGGTTCAATGAAGACCCATAAGACCTTCTAGAACTAACACCCCAAAAGATGTCCTTTTCATCATAGGGGACTTGAATGCAAAATAGGAAGTCAAGAGATACCTGGAAGAACAGGCAAATTGGCTTGGAGTACAAAATGAACCAGGGCAAAGGCTAACAGAGTTTTTCCAAGAGAACGCACTGGTCACACTAACACACTCTTTCAACAACACAAGAGAAGACTCTACACATGGACATCACAAGATAGTCAATCCTGAAATCTTGATTATATTTTTTGTAGCTGAAGATGGGGAAGCTTTAAAGGGTCAGCAAAAATAAGACCAGGAGATGTCTGTGGCTCAGATCACAAACCCCTTATTGCCAAATTTAGAATTAAATTGAAGAAAGTTGGAAAAAAAAAAAACACTAAACCATTCAGAAATGACCCAAATTGAATTCCTTACAATTATACAGTTTAAGTGAGAAATAGATTCAAGGGATTAGATCTGATAGACGGAGTGCGTACAGAACTATGGACGGAGGATCCTGACATTGTACAGGAGGCAGTGATCAATACCATCCCCAAGAAAAAGAAATGCAAAAAGGCAAAATGGTTGTCTGATGAGGGCTTACATATAGCTGAGAAAAAAAGAGAAGTGAAAGGCAAAGGAGAAAAGGAAAGATATATCCATCTGAATCCAGAGTTCCAAAGAAGAACAAGGAGAGATAAGAAAGCCTTCCTAAGTGATCAATGCAAAGAAAGAGAGGAAAACAATAGACTGGGAAAGACTAGAGATCTCTTCAAGAAAATTAGAGATACCAGGGGAATATTTCATGCAAAGATGGGAACAATAAAGGACAGAAATGGCATGAACCTAACAGAAGCAAAAGCTATTAAGAAGAGGTGGCAACAATGCACAGAAGAACTATACAAAAAAGATCTTAATGACCCACATAACCACGAAGGTGTGACCACACAACTAGAGCCAGACATCCTGGAATGCAAAGTCAAGTGGGCCTTAGGAAGCATCACTACCAACAAAGCTAGTGGAGGTGATGGATTTTCAGTTGAAGTATTTCAAATACCAAAAGATGATGCTGTTAAAGTGCTGCACTCAATATGCCAGNCTGTCTCTTATACACATCTAGATGTGTATAAGAGACAGGATATATCCATCTGAATCCAGAGTTCCAAAGAAGAACAAGGAGAGATAAGAAAGCCTTCCTAAGTGATCAATGCAAAGAAAGAGAGGAAAACAATAGACTGGGAAAGACTAGAGATCTCTTCAAGAAAATTAGAGATACCAGGGGAATATTTCATGCAAAGATGGGAACAATAAAGGACAGAAATGGCATGAACCTAACAGAAGCAAAAGCTATTAAGAAGAGGTGGCAACAATGCACAGAAGAACTATACAAAAAAGATCTTAATGACCCACATAACCACGAAGGTGTGACCACACAACTAGAGCCAGACATCCTGGAATGCAAAGTCAAGTGGGCCTAAGGAAGCATCACTACCAACAAAGCTAGTGGAGGTGATGGATTTTCAGTTGAACTATTTCAAATACCAAAAGATGATGCTGTTAAAGTGCTGCACTCAATATGCCAGCAAATCTGGAAAACTCAGCAGTGGCCACAGGGCTGGAAAAGGTCAGTTTTCATTCCAATACCAAAGAAAGTCAATGTCAAAGAATGCTCAAACTACTGCACAACTCCACTCATCTCACATGCTAGTAACGTAATGCTCAAAATTCTCCAAGCCAGGCTTCAACAGTACGTGAACCATGAACTTCCAGATGTTCAAGCTGGATTTAGAAAAGGAAGAGGAACAAGAGATCAAATTGCCAACGTCTGTTGGATCATAGAAAAAGCAAGAGAGTACTAGAAAAACATCTATTTCTGCTTCATTCTGCCAAAGCCTTTGACTGTGTGGATCACAAGAAACTATGGAAAATTCTGAAAGAGATGGGACTACCAGACCACCTGACCTGCCTCTTGAGAAACCTATATGCAGGTCAGGAAGCAACAGTTAGAACTGGACAGGACATTGTCTGTTTTTTTAACTTATATGCAGAGTACATCATATGAAATGCCAGGCTGGATGAAGCACAAGCTGGAATCAAGATTGCCAGGAGAAATGTCAATAACTTCAGATATGCAGATGACACCACCCTTATGGGGAGAAAGTGAAGAACTAAAGAGCCTATTGATGAAAGTGAAAGAGGAGAGTGAAAAAGTTGGCTTAAAACTTAACATTCAGAAAACTAAGATCATGGCATCCGGTCCCATCACTTCATGGCAAATAAATGGGGAAACAATGGAAACAGTGAGAGACTTGATTTTGGGGGGCTCCCAAATCACTGGAGATGGTGACTTCAGGCATGAAATTAAAAGATGCTTGCTCCTTGGATGAAAAGCTATGACCAACCTAGACAGTATGTTAAAAAGCAGAGACATTACAACCCAAAGAGGTCCACACCAAGAAATTAATTATAACTTCATTATAATTAAAATGAAAGAAGTTAAAGACAAAGGATGTATCACAAAGGCAGCAAGAGAAAAGCAACTAGTTGCATAAAAGAAAACTGTCATAGGAAAATCAGCTAACTTTTTAGGGAAACATTGCAAGCCAGAAGGGAGAGATATGCTATATTCTCTAGAGAAAGAAAATCTACAAACAGTAATATCCCACCTGGCAAGGGTATTATTCAGACTTAAAAAAGAGATAAAGAGTTTCACAGAAAAAAAAAAAAAAGAAAAATGATCAGAGTTCAGCATTACTGAAATGACATTATGAGAAGTGTTAAAAGGATTTCTTTAAGCAGAAAAGAAAAAGGGAATAATTAGAAATATAAAAATTATGAAAGGGAAAATTTAACCTGTAAAGGCAAACATAGAGTAGTAGATCAGTCAGTTATAAAGCTAGTAGAAAGGTTAAAACACAAAAGTAGTAAAATCATCTTTATGTATGATGAATAGTTAAGGAATACACAAAACAAAAACATGTAAATATGATTTCAAAAACATTAAACATGGGGATGAGGAATAAAAATGTAGCATTATAAGAATGCACTTGAAATTAGCAGATTAACTTAATCACATAATGCTAAAGATGGTAATCAAATCTCAGGCAAAAATGAAAGAAACAAAAATTAACTGCAGAACAATCAGAAAACAATAAAATGGCATAAGCAAATGATTATCAGTAACTACTTTAAATATAATTGGACTAAATTCTGCAATTAAAAGACAGAATAGCTAAATGGGTAAAAAACAAAATCCATATATATATTGCCTATAAGAGACAGTTAGAACTGCACATAAAACAACAAACTGGTTCCAAATAGGAAAAGGAGTACGTCAAGGCTGTATATTGTCTCCCTGCTTATTTAACTTATATGCAGAGTACATCATGAGAAACGCTGGACTGAAAGAACAAGCTGGAATCAAGATTGCCGGGAGAAATATCAATAACCTCAGATATGCTGATGACACCACCCTTATGGCAGAAAGTGAGGAGGAGCTAAAAAGCCTCTTGATGAAAGTGAAGGAGGAGAGCGAAAAAGTTGGCTTAAAGCTCAACATTCAGAAAACGAAGATCATGGCATCCGGTCCCATCACTTCATGNCATGAGAAACGCTGGGCTAGAAGAAGCACAAGCTGGAATCAAGATTGCCGGGAGAAATATCTATTACCTCAGATATGCAGATGACACCACCCTTATGGCAAAAAGTGAAGAGGAACTAAAAAGCCTCCTGATGAATGTGAAAGAGAAGAGTTTAAAAGTTGGCTTAAAGCCCAACATTCAGAAAACTAAGATCATGGCATCCGGTCCCATCACTTCATGGGAAATAGATAGGGAAACAGTGGAAACAATGTCAGACTTTATTTTTTTGGACTCTGAAATCACTGCAGATGGTGATTGCAGCCATGAAATTAAAAGATGCTTACTCCTTGGAAGGAAAGTTATGATCAACCTAAATAGCATATTCAAAAGCAGAGACATTACTTTGCCAACAAAGGTCTGTCTAGTCAAGGCTGTGTTTTTTCCAGTGGTCATGTATGGATGTGAGAGTTGGACTGTGAAGAAGGCTGAGTGCTGAATAATTGATGCTTTTGAACTGTGGAGTTGGAGAAGACTCTTGAGAGTCCCTTGGACTGCAAGGACATCCAACCAGTCCATTCTAAAGGAGATCAGCCCTTGGTATTCTTTGGTAGGAATGATGCTAAAGCTGAAACTCCAGTACTTTGACCACTTCATGCAAAGAGTTGACTCATTGGAAAAGACTCTGATGCTGTGAGGGATTGGTGACAGGAGGAGAAGGGGATGAGATGGCTGGATGGCATCACCGACTTGATGGACATGAATTTCAGTGAACTCCGTGAGTTGGTGTTGGCAAGGGAGGTCTGGCATGCTGCAATTTATGGGTCGCAAAGAGTCAGACACTACTGAGTGACTGAACTGAACTGATATTGTTTGGAAAGAACTCCCAAGGACTTTCTTGGCATTGCTTTGGGTCTCACAGAAAATCCGTTAGGGATTGATGGTTTTCTTTTTTCATGGAAAGGTAGACATGGCAACAATTTAATTTAAAATTATATTGCCTAACATGTATGAGAAAACAGATTATTTTAAAACTCTGGGCTTTGGAAAGGCTTATCCAGAATAATTTGGTCAGCTAGTTTCCTGAGTCGAAATTTTAAAAAGCAAACTACCTCTGGTATCACAATCAAATCAATTTTTATAAGTTTCCTTAGGTAAATCACGGATTTGGTTCATTAAATTGACTGTACTTGGAATCTGCAGGAAGAAGACCTTGCTTAGTTATTCTCAGGCAAATCCAGCTCTCATCTTGTTGAAAATCACTAAGCAATGATCAGCATCATTTCTTCACATTACATATTTCTTCCCCAAGAGAGCTAGATAAACAGCAATCATGGCTTTCAGGGCAGCTGCATCTGAAAAGTTGAAATTAGATAGGCAGGTAGCCAAATATTTTCATCAAAATTTTCATCTTTCCACTTTGAATCTAAAAAGAGGATATATTTTTTAAAACAATGAATGAGAATCAATAAGCATCAGTGACTTTAAGAAAATTATCAGAGTTATGATCATTTGGCTTTAACTGAAGTTTTTCTCAATTAGCCCATAATTATTACATTGACATTGCCAAGAGGGAAAAGAAATTCATTTTGATATGCCAATGTACTTGGAAAGTTTTTTTAATTGGTGGGAAATTGCTTATTATGTTGTGTTGATTTCTGCCGTACAACAACACGAATCAGTCATAGTTATATGTATATATATATATCCCCTCTCTCTTGAGCCTCACTCCCCTCTCCCCATCCCACTCCTCTGTGTCATCACAGAGCGCCAGGCTTGGCTCCCTGTGTTATACAGCAAATTCCCACTAACTGGCCATCTTACGCATGATAGTGTATGTACGTCAATGCTACTTTCTTAATGCACCCCTCCCTCACCTTCCCCCACTGTGTCCACAAGTGCACTCTCTACTAGGTTCATTGGTACTGTTTTTCTAGATTTTGTATACATACTAATACAACTTGGGAAGTTTTGACAACAGCCAAACTGAACAAATGCTTTTTGTTTTTCCTCAGTTTAATTAAGAGAAACTCTTACATTTAGCTTTTGCCAGATTGTCTTTGGATCCAGAGCAAGTGGAAAATTTATTTAAATTATTCTATTTCTTTAATAGGCAGGAAAGGTTTTCCTAGATATGATCACTCATGTGTGATTCCACCACTCATACCTTCCAAGGAAAATCCTCCATGAAACAGAAGAATTCCTTTTGACTAGTAGTATTGTAATGTTAATTTATACACACATATACTCCTCAGTTGTACATCAACATTTTACAAAGTTGAAATAGTTTTCTATTTTAGGATCACTGTATATAGTTTATCAGAAAGCTGGGAGTATCAAGAATTTGTCTCTGAAAAGAGAAGCATGCTTGTTTTGCTATTTGCTAACTGTTCTCTATAGTTAGAGAATGAAATATTTGGTTAACAAAATATTATGACTTGTAGAAACTGACCATATATGAATTAAATATATTCATTATATATATACATATGTATATGTATATGAATCTAAGTACAAGTTCTTGCATTTAGGACTTTGGAAAAGCAGTTTTGGAGAAGAAGGCAGTTTGAGAGTATAAATTCTGCTATTGGCAGTGGTATGTCTATATCTATGTACCTTAACTTTGATTTTTCCTTTACCTTTTCTTTTGCTTTCAGGCTTTGATCATGAATTTTTCTGTGATAATTTTTGATCAGTGTTTATTCCTTAATCTCTCCACAATAATCCTTTTATATCTGAAATAACTCATCCATGTTGGGCTTCCTACTTTTTACCTCTGATACTCTGTTGCAATCCTGTCTCTCTCTCAAATAAGTTAAAATCCCTGACTCTGCTTTTAGGGTGAAACACTGAACTGCCCTCACCTGCACTTGGGACTGAGATAGCTTCTGGACATCTCAGGGTTTATGCCCGGGGCTGTATAATTCCATGTAAAGCCCTGACAACTGTGTCTCCTGCATAGGGCGCACTGGTAATGGTTAGTGAACAACTTTATTTCCTTTCACTGATGAGGGAGATGATGCAGAATTACGTTTACATGTATATTATCTTTTTGAAATATTTATTTTCGGTTGTGCTGTATCTTCACTGCTGCATGAGGGATTTTTCTAGTTGCAGTGAGCAGGGGTGACTCTCTAGCTGTGGTATGCGGGCTTCTCATTGCGGTGGCTTCTCCTGTTGTGGAGCATAGCTTCTAGGGTGGGTGGACTTCAGTAGTTGTGGTGCATGAGTTTAGTTACTCTGAGGCATGTGGGATCTTTATGGACCAGGGATTGAAGCTCTGTCTCCTGCATTGGCAGGCAGATTCTTAACTAGTGGACCACCAGGGAAGCTCTGTAGATTGTCTTCATTTCTCTTTGCTATGTACTTTAGACCGTCTGACATTTATATTCCCTTTTTGGACTTTTAATGTAAATTGCGATTTCTAAACCTTCCGTAATGCTATTGACAGAGTTTGTTTCTTTAAGTCATTCTCAAGTTAATGCAGAACAAAACTGTATATATTTCTGTAAAACCTGATTAAGTCTTTTATGCAAAATACAAACTTCAAATATGGGATTATTATGCAAGAACAAGTTGTTTATTTGCCCCAAATCACCAGTATCCATGATATCAATGGAAGAATAGAATTAATATTCATGAAACATCCTTTAAGCTGTGGAAAGCCTTCATTTTCATTAGTGGATACTATTATTATTATTTGGTGCTGTGCAAAAGGTGAAATAAAAAATGTTCTGAATCACATATATAAAGTATTTTGTTACTTCAAGGCTTTTCTGGGTGACATTAACAAGTGAACATAAATATGGCACCTTTGTAAAATTCAAAATAAGTGAAGAGAAGGGGGATACTTCAGAAAATTACTATGCAGACAGAGTAGGCAAAGTAATACAACTGTGGCATCAATATTGGAAATGAAGAGACAGCTGCTAAAAACAAGGTATTAAATATCTCTGTTCTGAAGAAGAGAAGTTCATCTAAGCAAAAAACTATTTTGGGAAGCAATGCTCAGTTAAATAGAATGAGAACAACAACTGCATTTGCTAAAATTGAGACTTGAATCTTTGTTTTAATATTTTCTCCCTGTTTTGAAGTCAAGAATTTGAAGCTGTGTATACTAAAAATACCACCAGGATGGCTGAGTCATTATGGTGTTGGACTTAAGATCCAAAGGACATGTATCCACCTGGGTTTGAACTCCACTTACGGTAGAATTACTTTAGCAGCTATCTTACCTGGATATGAAAGTTTCTTGTGCAAAGTTGGACAACAGTCTACCATATAGTTGACTCTGAACTCTTTAGAGCTTCCCAGGTGGCTCATTGGTAAAGAAACTGCCTGCGAATGCAGGAAATGTAGGAGACGTGAGTTCAATCCCTGGGTCAGGAAGACCCCCTGGAGAAGTAAGTGGTAACCCATTCCAGTATTCTTGCCTGGAAAATCAGATGGACAGAGGAGCCTGGCAAACCAGAGTCCATGGGGTTGCAAGGATTGGACACGACTTAGCGATTAGACCACCACCACCACCACCAAAAATTAAAATAAATCCTGCCACATGTGTTGCATTAATAGTCTGTAAGAGTCTGACCCAGACTTGCCTGGAGTGTCCAGGAGTCCAGTGGAGGCGTTGGTCAGCAGTGGCCTGCTGCAGGGTTGGGGGCACTGAGTGCGGCAGTGTCTGCATGGGACCTTTTGAAGGAGGTCCCTTCACTACCCGCCCCCATAGTTTGGCCTCAGGTCGACCAACAGGGAGGGAACCCAGCCCCACCCATCAACAGAAAATTGGATCAAAGATTTACTGAGCATGCCCCGCCCCCATCAGAACAAGGCCCAGGTTCCCCCCTCAGTCAGTCTCTCCCATCAGGAAGCTTTCATAAGCTTCTTATCCTTCTTCATCAGAGGGCAGACAGAATGAAAACCACAACCACAGAAAACTAATCAAACTGATCAGATGGACCACAGCCTTGGCTAGCTCAGTGGACGATGAGCCATGTTGTGTAGGGCCACCCAAGGCTGACGGGTCACGGTGGAGAGTTCTGACAAAATGCAGTCCACTGGAGAAGGGAAGGCAAACACTTCAGTATTCTTGCCTTGAGAACCCCATGAACGGTATGAAAAGGCAAAAAAGCTTTGTGTAACTGCATCCACATAGTAGGTCAGAAAACTAAGCTTGGAAAAAAGAGATGGTGTCACTACAGAGAATAAGTAACTTATTCAAGCTACAGCAAGGATAAAATACCCAAATTTCATTTAACTGGCTCTTTTATTGCTATAAACTTGCTTTAGAATCTCTAGTATTTCTAAAGCAATACTTTATCACTTTAAAGGAAGCAATAAAAAATGGCCAAATAACTAGAATAGATATTTCTTTAAGGAAGATATACAAATGGCTAGGCATGTGAAAATATGATCAAATAGAATCTACTCTAATTATGTAATGAAAAAAAAATTCAGTAATTTGGCCAGATTAAAAATCAATAGCAAAGATCAAGAACCTTTCTGTATTTCGGCAGTCATCAGTTAGAACATACAATGTACTATTTGCAATAGAAAAACATAAAAGAGCAAATTTAAATCAGTTGGGAAATACATATAAGAGGGAGGTATATATGGACATTTAGCCTGTAGTTTTGAGTCAATTCTATAGTATTTTACATATTATATAATATTTGATTATTGGATCTTGTGTATATAATTTATTCATCTTTACATCAATTCCTATTAAGAATTTATATAACTTAGCTATTGTCATTCACATTTTATTTTTCTGACACAGTATTTCACAGTCTTTGCTTGCCTTGTATATCAACTCCAAGTTCATGGCTCCTTTGAAATACAATTTTTCTCAATTTCATATTATTCCTTCTACCTTCACATAACTACATAATTGTTTATTTTTTCCCATTTATCCAGTTTTTCATTGTTCTCTCCACCTTGCTTTTTATCTTGTGATATTTGTAAAATTGCTAAGGAATTCTGAACAATTAAACATCTTCAGATGCTTAACTTAAAAAAATTATCTTGTGTAAATTTATGAATAATTAAATGTTTTGTTATGATTGGAATTTATTTACAAAATTCCTTAGTTGCAACTTTTAAAATTCAAAATTTAGTAATAAATTTCTCATTGTATTTTGGCATTTGGATTTGCAGGAAAAAAATATCTGAGGATGTTTTGATGTTTATATCTTGTGATTAATTTTTTTTATGAGCTCAGAGGGTAAAGCGTCTGTCTGCAATGCTGGAAACCCGGGTTCGATCCCTGGGTCGGGAAGATCCCCTGGAGAAGGAAATGGCACCCCACTCCAGTATCCTTGCCTGGAAAATCCCATGGACAGAGGAGCTTGGTAGGCTACAGACCACTGGGTCACAAAGAGTCGGACACGACTGAGTGACTCCACTTTCACTTTTCACTTTCACTTTAATATTTGTAGCTCAAACATATTGTCAAACTTCTGTCTAAGTGTGGATTTATTTCAGCAGTTTTTTCTCTTGTAAAGAGATATTGTTGTTGTTGCTGTTTAGTCTCTTAGTTGCATCAGACTCTTTGTGACCCATGGCCTGCAGCGTGCAAGACTTCCCTGTCCTTCATAGTCTCCCTGAGTTTGTTCAAATTCATGTCCATTGAGTCAGTGATACCCTCTGACTATCTCATCCTCTGCTGCACTCTTCTTCTCCTGCTCTTGATCTTTCCCAGCATCAGGGTCTTTTCCAGTGAGTCGGCTCTTCCCATCAGGTGGCCAAAATATTGGAGCTTCAGCTTCAGCATCAGTCCTTCCAGTGAATATTCAGGATTGATTTCCTTTAGGATTGACTGGTTTGATCTCCTTGCTGTCCAAGGACTCTCGAGAGTCTTCTCCGGAAACACAATTCAAAAATATCAATTCTTAGATTCTCAGCCTGCTTTATGGTCCAACTCTCACATACACACATAACTACTGGAAAAACCATAGCTTTGACTATATGGATCTTTGTCTGCAACGTGGTGTCTTTGCTTTTTAATATGCTCTCTAATTTTATTATAGCTTTCCTTCCAAAGAGTGTACATGCATGCTAAGTTGCTTCAGTCATGTATGACTGTGCAACCCTATGGACTGTAGCTTGCCAGGCTCCTCTGTTCACGGGATTCTATAGGCAAGAATAATGGAGTGGGTTACCATGCCCTCTTCCAGTGGATCTTCCCAACCCAAGGATCGAACCCACGTCTCTTATGTCTCCTGCATTGGTAGGTGGATTCTTTACCACCAGCACTACCTGGGAAGCCCCTTCCAAGGAGCAGATGTCTTTTAATTTCATGGCTGTAGTCACTATCTGCAGTGTTTTTGGAGGTCAAGAAAATAAAATCTGGCAAGAATACTGGAGTGGGTTGCCATTCCCTCTTCTAGTGACCATGTTTTGTCAGAACTCTTCATTATGATCCGTCAGTCTTGAGTAGCCCTACATGGCATGGCTCACAGCTTCACTGAGTTATGCAAGCCCCTTCCCCACAACAGGGCTGTGATCCATAAAAGGGTAAAGAAATATAAATGAGCTCAATTTGGATTTACTGCTTAGACTTTTGGAGAGTATTTCAAGTTTACTAATCTATTCATTCTCTTTCTTTCCTTCCCAAAATATGTTTATGCTCTCTATATTGCTGATCTTCTCTCTAGTCATTTTTTATTTCTTTATTTTTCCTTCCCTTTTCTTGGAAGTTTGTTGTTTGTCCTCCTATCTCTGATCTGGTTTTCTACTCCATCTCTTTGGCTTACTTGTTTTGGATAAAGAAGTTTATATTTCTACTCTTGATTTTGGAGTTTTTTCCCTGCGCCTGCCTTATTTCAGTTTTCTCCCTTTTTAATCTCTGCCTTCTTGATTTCATTGAAGTTTGGCTTTCCATTGGTATTTATTCTCTCCATCATTGGAGGACATATAATTTTAGACTTTGTGTTCTAAAGTTTTATTATGCATCTTTCAGTCTCAGAGGCACAATGTGATATCATTATACACTGATTATCTTGGCTAAAATATAAAAGATTTGTAATATCAATATCAATTCCTGGTATTGGATGATTGGAATGATTGGCACTGTCATAAACTCATGGCTACGGGTGGAAATGCAAAATATAACATACAGTTTGGAAAACAGTTTGGCATATTCAAATAAAGGTAAATGTTCACTTACCATATAACCCAAATTCTTATTCTCAGATATTTATCTTACAGAAATGATATTTCCGTGCAAAGATTTGCATTTAAATGTTTATAGGCGCTTTACACATAATAGCCAAAATATATAAAAATTACATGTTTAACTGATTAATGCAGATTGTGGCATATTGATAAAATGAAATCTTACTTAGAGAAAAGCAAAGGAGCTACTACTAAAAGAGGAAGAAATATGGATGAAACCTCAAGAGCATTATGTTAAACCAGGAAAAAAGTCATACACTATATAATTTCATTTTATGAGATTCTGGGAAAGACAAAACTGTAATGAGAAAACCAGTCAAAGCTTGTCAGGGTCAAGGCGTGAGGAAGATAATTGCCTGTCAAGGGCTGTGAAGCAATTTTGGAGGGTGATGGAGACATTCTGTTTTTTTAGGAGACAGTTTGTGCAGTTGTGTACTTTTGTCAAACTCATCCTATTTCACACCTAAACGTTGTGAACATGATTGTGTGTAAATAATACACCCAAATCCTGATAATGATTTACAACTATGAGTGAAGAACACATAGACTTTCTGATCAGGATATGATAGTCTGAGGAGAACAGGTCAGCTTGTCGTCTTTTGTCTGGGGATGCCTAATATGCATCCAAACATGAGGAAATCTCATAATAACCCAGAGTGATCCATGATCCTTAAAATGTCATCTTTGTTCCTCAGCACTGCACAAGGCAGGAAGCAGCTGAGGATCCATGTCAGATTAAAGGATATTAAAGACATGTGACCACAAGACACAATGTATGCTCCTGTGTTAGAGGGAGAAAAGTACCACAACAAATTGTTATTAGGATGCTGCTGCTGCTGCTGCTGCTGCTGCTAAATCGCTTCAGTCGTGTCCGACTCTGTGCGACCCTATAAACGGCAGCCCACTAGGCTCCTCTGTCCCTAGGATTCTCCAGGCAAGAACACTGGAGTGGGTTGCCATTTCCTTCTCCAATGCATGAAAGTGAAAAGCGAAAGTGAAGTCGCTCAGTCGTACCCGACTCTTAGCGACCCCATGAACTGCAGCCTACCAGGCTCCTCCATCCATGGGATTTTCCAGGCAAGAGTACTGGAGTGGGGTGCCATTGCCTTCTCCGTTATTAGGATAGTTGACCAAATTAGAATATGGGCTATGGTCTAGATATCATAATATATTGTATCCATGTTCGATATTCTGAATATTTTAATTAATTGCAGATATGTGTCCTTATTCTTAGGAAACAAATACATAATAAATTATTATGAGGTAAATTTGACAAATGGCATGATAAATAGCAAAAGGGAGAGAGAGTGTGTGTGTGAGGAAAGAGAGAGAAAGAGAAATTATAAAGAAGAATGATGAAATATTAAAAATTGGTGAATCGAGGTACAGGATTGCAGTAGAAAAAAACAGTTGTTCTTGGAAAGATATCCATGTCCTAATCCACGGAACCTGATATGATGTTCCCTTACACAGCAGAAGGAATGTTACAGATATGATTTAGTTAAGAGTCTTCAGATGGAGAGGTGCACTATCCTGGATTATCTGGTGGACCAAATGTAGTCAATCAATCACAGGGGTTATTATACAAGATAAATTGGTATCAGAACTATCTACAAGCAGATCATTAGGTCAGACTCAAAAATTGGGTCACAGGAGCCCATCTAGGATGGATGCTCCTTATATTATTCCTGTCAATGTAGAAACTTAATCTGGACAGAGATGGCCTTGGTCTGCTGGAGTGGGTTCAGTATGCTGAGAAAGGGGGAAATTGTAATGAAAAGAGACAGACAGGAGCCTGGCAAGTGTGAAATTACAGACTACTCTAGGGATAAAAAGAATAAATACTTTGGTGCAAAAGTAATCGTCATTCCTGAATAATGTATTCAAAGATCCTGTCTTGCTAATAGCAGGGCAGCTTTGTTATTTTTGAAAGCATGTACTGAAGAGATTTAATTTTAGCCCATGGACTGCGATTTCCAAAACTTATTCTTGAGGATCTCCTTTAGATAATACCTTTGAGACATTTTTTCCTCCCCCTGCCACCCAGTTGACAGTTTCTCTTTGCATTCATAAGTCTTGTTTTTTACATTGTACATATTGCTTCCTGCAATATTTTTGAGCAAACCTGCCTTTATAAGTGGGTTTAAGTGGGTTTAAGTACTCGGCAGAGCCTGAGTACTTGAGATTGCCATGTCCTCTAAGATGAGCTATTTGCATGATACAGAACACTAAAACATCCCTTTACTTCTTTTGAATAATAATATTCCTCATAAATAGTACTTACTGTCTTTACTCAGCATTTCAGCAAGTGACAGTTCTGTCTCAAATATAAAAATCAAGCATTACTATGTGAAAAGAAGGAAATCTAAGTGGATCAAAGCATAAGCTCAAAGAAATTTATTTATGATTAAGGGAAAGAGTCTAGTGATTTCCATTTATAGCTATGACGGGACTCATTTATCATTTTGCAAGTACAAAAAAAATGATACTTCAATTTAAAAATTGCTGTCTTTAATTATATAGAGCCATGCATGATTTTAATGAATAGCATGCATTGTTGGTTGCTTATTTTGTGTAAAATTCACAAATTGCACAGATGTTTTTGTTTTGTATAAGCACTTATAAAAGTTTCTGTGTGGCATGAAAGTGAAAGTTAGTTGCTCACTTGTCTCTGACTCTGTGACCCTGTGGTTGGTAACCCACCAGACTCCTCTGTCCATGGGATTCTCCAAGCAAGAATACTGGAGTGGGTTGCCATTTCCTTCTCCAAGGGATCTTCCTGACTTAAGGATTGAACCTGGGTCTCCTGCATTGCAGGCATATTCTTTACAGTTTGAGCCACCAGGGAAGCCATCTGTGTAGCATAATTTAACTCTTTCTCTCAGTTCCTAATGGTACACATTCTGTATCTCTGCCAGAATTAGGCAAATCATTTTCTGCCTATTGAAGACAGTGAAATACACCCTGAGTTAAGTCTTTCTTATGCTCTGTCATCTTGGGTACTACTGGCAGCGTTTATTTTTCATTGCTAGCATTCATATGTGGCATAAATATTTCTAGAAAACTTCTCTAAAATCCTTCTGTTAACAAGGAACATTGCTCTGGAGACCTTGTCGAATCACCATCAATTTCATCAACACTATCAACTAAAAGGGAATGGAGCAATACTAAAAAAGCTTTCAATTAACTATAATTTACAATTATGCACAGAGATAGCCAATAGTATCTGCATCTAAATATTATAAAGCAATCAAATACTTGAGTTAAATAAACACTATCAAATATACAAAATGCAACCAATAAAATCTGCTTAAACTTTAATTAACTTCTCTAGTTCGATTTTGAAAAAAATCATGTTTGTATCACCCTTTGGATGAATAGCATTTGTAACCAAATTAAACAGAATTGCCCCATTCCATTTATTTATAGCTAAATGTATATGCTGAATATTTAACAAAAAAGCTTCTCCTTGGAAATAAAAGATAGTCTTTTTTTTTCCCTTTAAAAGGATTTAAAGCCAATAGCTAACAAGTTTCCACTCCAAATGGAAGTTCCATTAAGTGCCATAAACAGAATTGATGGTATTATGATCAGTTACATATTTCCTAGGTTTCAGTAAGTTCAATGCAAAATCATCCTTTAATGGACCATCAAAAAATGGTGACCCCCTAGGCCCATATGAAGTGTCATCTTTTGGAACAGTAAATATTGTTTGCTGTTGTTCAGTTGCTAAGTCATGTCTGACTTTTGTGACCCCATGGACTGCAGCATGCCAGGCTTCCCTGTCCTTCATCATCTCCTGGAGTTTGCTCAAACTCATGTCCATTGAGTCGATGATGCCATCCAAACATCTCATCCTGTCAGCCCCTTCTCCTGCCCTCAACCTTTCCCAGCCTCCTTTCCCACACCTTGTCAGTCTCTTGATAACACTGCCATTCACATCTTTCTTAGGGTATTTTCCAATGAGTTGGCTCTGCCCATCAGGTGGCCAAAGTGTTGGAGCTTCAACTCCAGCATCAGTCCTTCCAATGAATGTTTAGGGTTGATTTTATTTAGGATTGACTAATTTGATCTCCTTGCTGTCCAAAGGCCTCTCCACAGGCTACTCCGGCACCACAGTTCAAAAGCATCATTTCTTTGGCACTCCAACCTTCCTCATGGTCCAGCTCTCACACTATTACAACTACTGGAAAATAAATAAATAAATATTCTTGTGGGCTAAGAAATCTGAGGCAAAGTCCTGGATTTTCTATAGTCTTTCAGTATTAGTCTCACAAAATGATGCAAGTGCTGTTGAAGGTATGTCTGGAAATTCAGAGTTGTTCCATATTGGGTCCAACTCTAACTGATTGCTCTTTTATTATTGGTTGCAGTATGTGTGATTCTCTTCAGATTTTTGGACACAAAGAATATGGTGGATCTGGTCTCACTATACAACCCCTTTGAGAAGAAGCCCATTTGGCCCCTTTGTTTGTTGACACTGACTTCCTCTCCCACACAATCTGAAGTTCATCATCACCTCCAGTAATATTAGTCCACCTGCCAAAAGATAATAGCAGGTAGCTGCCACAGGTCTCCTTCTTAAGAGTCTCTGTGGCATAGGACTGAAAGAAGGGCACACCTCGTCAGCCTCTTGATAACACTGTCATTCACATCTTCCTTTGGGTGCAACCAACACTGTTAGGTTGGAGCTCTGCTAAGCTCCTGTTTAGGCTCTGTAGGCAAAAATTACAGGAATTCTATTCTAATACTAATGAATTTGCTATGGAGCAGGATCTCACGGTCACTGTATTTCTTCATGCATGTAAAGTTGAATACAAGTACAGGTGATATGAAGGAGGTAGATGAACTATTTCTGAGAAATCTGAGCTCTACAGCCATAGTGGACATGCTCATAGCTCTCTGAGCTAATCAAGGTTTGACTTTTGCTTTTTGTCATATGCCTTGTCTCCCCACAGAAGCAAAGTTTTGTTTACTGCTTCTCTTTAGTATAGCGTGTACTTTTCATTATATTTCAGCTTTATATTTGGCTTGTCAGTGAAAACCACTGAGTGAATATAGCGTTCCTCTGAAATGAATCAAGTATGGCTTATCTGCTTAGTATTAAAGCCTTTCCACATTTTTTGAAAACAAAGTCTTCAAAATTATCTTAATGGCTGAGTGTGTGTGTGTTTATGTGAGTACACATGTGTATATTCATCAGTATATTCTGGGTGATTCATACTGAAATGCTTATTGGTTTGTTTGCCTTGTCTTAAGCAACATCCATTAAGGGAAAAAGGAAGCTAAAATTGTGTATAAATGAAGCTATTTCTGTTTATGAGCTTATTCATTTATGTAGCAGTATGAGTGGACTGATGACTCAGAAGCTTTCATGCTTAAATGATCTTACAGAAAGATTTACAATGTTTAATTCTAATTCTATTAGCTGCCACATTCATTGACTTTTAAAACAGTGCACTAAAACTCAAAATTTACATAATATTACATTTTATAGAGAAAATGTTTATGTGTAACAAATATAAGCTATATATAATGTGTACATACATAAAATATAATAATTTATATATAAATAGATATGTATGTATAAGTGTATACATGTGCATGAGTGCTAAGTCACTTCAGTCATGTCTGACTCTTTGAGACCCTATGGACTGTAGGCCACCAGGCTCCTTTGTCCATGGGATTCTCCAGGCAAGAATACTGGAGTGGGTTGTCATGCCCTCCTCCAGGGGATCTTCCCGNAAATATAATAATTTATATATAAATAGATATGTATGTATAAGTGTATACATGTGCATGAGTGCTAAGTCACTTCAGTCATGTCTGACTCTTTGAGACCCTATGGACTGTAGGCCACCAGGCTCCTTTGTCCATGGGATTCTCCAGGCAAGAATACTGGAGTGGGTTGTCATGCCCTCCTCCAGGGGATCTTCCCGACCCAGGGATCGAACCCATGTCTCTAACATCTCCTGTATTGGCCAGTGTGTTCTTTACTATTAGCGCCACCTGGGAAGTCCCGTGTATATATGTATATAAATATATATGTACAACATGTATGGTTGTACCTGTATTTTATGTATATATGTAAGAGTTAAGAATTTGATGGATGTCAGGGAGAAAATAAAATACTTTCAAAATGATTTTTTATTCCTACTTTTCACATTGGCCAATGCAACAAGACAGTATATAATTTAGAAATTATATGTATATAAAATTTTATTCGGTAGGCTAACTGTATGTATTATTCACAATGTGTCCTTATTATCTTCAATCCAAGAACAAAGTGGGGAGAGTCCCTTCTTTTGTTCTCTTTTGCTCTAGCCCTTTTCTCCTCTGTCTTCTGCTGCATTTATTTACTTTTTCCCACAAGAATAGGTCCTATTTTTCTCAACTTCAAATTCTCATGCTTTAACTCTCTAAATATACTGATTTCATTATCCTCAATTAATCTAAGTCTCCTTCTGCTCTTGCACTAAATCAGCTCTTTTTTCTTTTCTCATTATAGAACTTGGTGAAGGTCTGAAGTACTTTCACCAACCTTGCTTCACTCACTACATTCTGGTTTCTGATACGCTCAATTGCTTTTTCTAAGAAGACTGAGCGCCGAAGAATTGATGCTTTTGAACTGTGGTGTTGGAGAAGACTCTTGAGAGTCCCTTGGACTGCACAGAGATCCAACCAATCCATTCGGAAGGAGATTAGTCCTGCGTGTTCATTGGAAGGACTAATGCTAAAGCTGAAACTCCAGTACTGTGGCCACCTCATGCAAAGAGTTGACTCACTGGAAAAGACTCTGATGCTGGGAGGGATTGCGGGCAGGAGGAGAAGGGGACGACAGAGGATGAGATGGCTGAATGGCATCACTGACTCGATGGACCTGAGTCTGGATGAACTCTGAGAGTTGGTGATGGACAGGGAGGCCTGGCGTGCTGCAGTTCATGGGGTCGCAAAGAGTCGGACACGACTGAGCGGCTGAACTGAACTGAACTGAACTGAAGGTCATCTATAATTTTTCACTTAAAGCAACTGGGCCAAATAATCTAAAAGCTTATGGACTATGCTTATTATTGATGTCATTTATTTTTCCAAGCAACTAAATTCAGAAAAGAGCACGTAGAAATTAAGTTTTCCATGTACTAGTGCTATAAAGATAAAAGATAAAATCTCAAGGAACATATAGTTCAATGAGGATGATGGACATCACCATAAAATGTAAGGCGACAGCTCATAATGGTTTATTTGCTTCATGGATATGTGAATACTCAGTATGTGCTGATCAAGAATGTGTATTTATCTAGAAACATGTAGCATTTTCTAATTTAAAAAATTTCATGATTTATCAGAACTTGGTAAAGGATTTGTTGTATTTGGAGAATAATATTGCCTACAAAAATCTTTGATTTCTCAGAGGTAAATCACGAATTTTCAATTCAGTAATAATATTTAACATAAGCAAATAAAAAATATAGCACTTCTGAAAAATTAAGAATATGGTTTAATTCCCCAAATATCTGCTTCTACATGCTTAGTCATACCTTCTAGAATTCTCTTGTAATTTGTAAAAAACTTGATTATTATTTTTACACTATTTAAATACATATATAGTCTAGGATTCTTTAATGCTTAATATATATGTGTTTATGTATAGATATAGCTAGATAAATAATAAATAGATGATAGATAAGACATAGTCTCTCCAGTCACTTTTTAAAGAAGTAAGTTGATCACCCATTTTCAAATAGTTTCTTATGACTCTTGTTAGATTGAACCCTGAATGTTTCAGGGTGGAAACTCATAAACACACAGAGAAAGGATAATCTAGAATGCTTAAGAAGACAGTTAAATAATGTTGTGCCTAAAAACCACTAAAAACTGAGTTCAGATTGAAACCTCCTTAAAGAACAGGATTTTCCTCAATATGTACCCTTGCATAACAGGAGACAAACCCGTGAAGCACTAAGTTCTACTGGGGCTGTGCTCCCAGCTAAATAATGTAGCCATAAGCAGTTTCTAAGGGTTTCTCAGATGGTTCAGTAGTAAAGAATCTCCCTTCCAGTGCAGGAGACATGGGTTTGATCCCAGGATTGAGAAGGTGCCCTGGAGAAGGAAATGGCAATATTCCAGTATTCTTGCCTGGGAAATTCCACAGACAGATAAACCTTGATGCTTTTTATCTGTGGTGTTGCAAAAGCCTCTTGAGAGTTCCTTGGACAGCAATGAGATCAAACCAGTCAAACCTAAAGGAAATCAATTCAGCTCAGTTCAGTTGCTCAGTCGTGTCTGACTCTGCAACCCCATGAACTGCAGCACGCCAAGATTCCCTGTCCACCACCAACTCTCAGAGTTTACTCAAACTCGTGTCCATTGAGTCGATGATGCCATCTAACCATCTCATCCTCTGTCATTCCCTTCTCCTCCTGCCTTGAATCTTTCCCAGCATCAGGGTCTTTTCCAATGAGTCAGTTCTTCACATGAGGTGGCCGAAGTATTGGAGTTTCAGGTTCAGCATCAGTCCTTCCAATGAATATTCAGGACTGACTTCCTTTAGGATGGACTGGTTGGATCTCCTTGCAACCCTGAATATTCCATTCCTGATGCTGGGAAAGACTGAAGGCAGAAGAGAAGGGGGTGACAGAGGATGAGATGGGTGGATGGTATCATCGACTCAATNTTGGTTCGATGCAAGATACAGGATGCTTGGGGCTGGTGCACTGGGATGATCTAGAAGGATGGTATGGGGAGGGAGGTAGGGTTCACGATTGGGAACACGTGTACACCCATGGCGGATTCATGTTGATGTATGCCAAAACCAATACAATATTGTAAAGTAAAAAATAATAATAATAACAAAATAAAATCTGAAAGAAAGAAAAAAAAATAAGAGGATGCATGTACAAATATGGGCACTTCAAAAATCTTTCAATGCAGTGATTTTACAAATTAATGTTTCTTTGACTTATTTTATTCAAAGGAAGGTTATGATTATCATTTAGGATACTAAATAATATTCCATTATTAAATAATATTTAATAATATTAAATAATTGAATATTAACTATTCCATTATTAAATACTAAATAATAAAGTTCCATTATTTAGAAACTCTTTAACAATATAAACACTTAACATTTTCATGCCAAAGTGATGTTTCTTTCTATCAAATCCCTATTGTCAAACAAAAAATGCCATTTGTGTATAGTCTTCTGACAGGTATTTGTATTGGGGTTTTATGTAAAACTTCAGTAATAGCTGAAACATAATTCAGAATGTTGTCAGTTGATTGAGTGCTGTCCTGAATTTTAGAAATAAATTCAAATTGCACAAACATCATACAAATATTACTAAGGAAGTATATTAAGCAATTTCATTTTCTCTTTTAAAGATATCTTATATATACCTTGTTTTGTCAAAAGTTTTAACGTTCATCTCAGGTTTGTAGGATTCGTTAACAAAAGAAACTACTTGTTACACACAAATAAACAATTTCAATATTTAATGAAGAAGTATTTAACTTATTTTCAATATACAAACATTACAAGAAAACAGAAAGAGAAACAGTAAAGGAGAGTAACAGCACATATATCACCAAATTGGGCTGACCAACATCCAGACTCAGAGCTGGGAAGTCCCATGTAACAGCAATCTTGGGTCCCAGTTAGAAAAAGGGCCCGGCCACTGTGCTTACTCCATGGGTGAGACTGCAACAAATTGCAGTTTTGATGCAGTTTGTGGGATTCTTGCTTATAATCCCAGGCTGCAAACCATCAGTCTGAAAGCAAATCGCAGCTCTGGTTTTATGTTAATCT
Source organism: Oreotragus oreotragus (assembly GCA_006410675.1). Classification (NCBI taxonomy): domain Eukaryota; kingdom Metazoa; phylum Chordata; class Mammalia; order Artiodactyla; family Bovidae; genus Oreotragus; species Oreotragus oreotragus. The sequence goes on from SJYX01006958.1 coordinate 184,159, forward strand.
TTACTACAGTGCTGTTTGTCTTAGAATGTTGTAAGCCCTTGGCTTGCCTGGCCAGATCCCCTCCAGGGGCTCAACCCTTTCAAGATCCACCCCCTATCTTATCCATAGTGCCCCTGGCTTACTNACCATCAGTCTGAAAGCAAATCGCAGCTCTGGTTTTATGTTAATCTTTACTACAGTGCTGTTTGTCTTAGAATGTTGTAAGCCCTTGGCTTGCCTGGCCAGATCCCCTCCAGGGGCTCAACCCTTTCAAGATCCACCCCCTATCTTATCCATAGTGCCCCTGGCTTACTGGTAACAATAGGTGCACTCTGGAGCAGACAGGTAGTCAGGGCGGTATCCAGGCAGGTCAGAAACAAGGTCAGAGGCCTGATCTGCTTTCTTGGCTCTGAAGCTTGAACAAGACTATCTCCATTTAATTTCCATAACATACCTAAAACATTTAACAATTGAAAATATATGGTACTGTAAGAAAGAGAAAGAAAAAAAAAAAACACCACTTAATGGGGTCAAATTAACTAACTGTGTTCAGATACCTGCAGCGTTGTCAGGGGAAGAGTACAGACACACATTGTCTTGCTCCAGAGGCTAAGCTAAGTCAGATGTGAGGAAATAGCACACAGCAAGAATGACTTTAGCAGTATAAAAACTTCTAAAGCTTTCATTTTTTATTTCCTATAATTCTCTACTGCTGCTGCTGCTGCTGCTAAGTCGCTTCAGTCGTGTCCGACTCTGTGCGACCCCATAGACGGCAGCCCACAAGGCTCCTCCGTCCCTGGGATTCTCCAGGCAAGAACATTGGAGTGGGTTGCCATTTCCTTCTCCAGTGCAGGAAAGTGAAAAGTGAAACNTCAGTCGTGTCCGACTCTGTGCGACCCCATAGACGGCAGCCCACAAGGCTCCTCCGTCCCTGGGATTCTCCAGGCAAGAACATTGGAGTGGGTTGCCATTTCCTTCTCCAGTGCAGGAAAGTGAAAAGTGAAACTGAAGTCGCTCAGTCATGTCTGACTCGTAGCGACCCCATGGACTGCAGCCTACCAGGCTCCTCAGCCCATGGGGTTTTCCAGGCAAGAGTGCTGGAGTGGGTTGCCATGGCCTTCTCCAGCCTACGTGATTTTTTTTAAAAAGTGTACACCCGTGGCAGATTCATGCCAATGTATGCCAAAACCAATAGAGTACCGTAAAGTAAAATAAAGTAAAATGGAAGCTCTAAAATAATAATAATAATAATAAAATAAAATAAATTTTAAAAAGAATAAACCTCAAAAAAAAAAGTATTATTTTTAGAATAAAAATAACATTTAGAAAAAAAGTAGAGAAGAATGAGAGTCATGGATTCTTAAAGAATTGATACAGGAGAAAGATGTCTTCAAGATTACCATTCTTCATCCCAGGATGCTTTCCAATGGACAATTAAATTCCAGAGACATATAGGCCAAGTTCCCTCTTTAGTTTGAACTAAAATGTCTCTGAAGTCTCTTTGAGGTACAACAGACTAACATGGCATTATAACATTTAGTCCTACATTTATATAAATAGTACTCTAAACCTAATTAATCCCCAGGAGCCTAACACATCTGGAAACACCTGCATAGGAAGTGACTTATTTTGTGAATAACATACTTGGTTGAAGATGGAGGCCTCTCTGTGAATGCAAAAAGGTTAAATATCAACCCTAACTCCAGTTCTCTGCCAAAAAAAAAAAAAAAAAAAATTATGTATCTTATTTTAACTTCTGGAAAGATCAAGTTATAGGGTAGATTCCTCTTCATTCACATAATAATACAAATTTCTATGGAAAAATACTAAAAATAGTTATACTAATACTTGACTTCCTAATTTTCTAATCTTATGTCTCTGTAAATTTCTTTTAAACAAATTACAATGCTTTGATAGATTAAAATCAATAAAGGATAACAGTGGAACACACACATATATGTAAGACATACACATACAGTGGGATATATATATATATATATATGTATGTATGTATGTATTGTGCACACACACAGTGGGATATATTGGTTTAGTTAAATCGTGTCTGACTCTTTGTGACACCATGGACTGTAGCCCACCAGGCTCCTCTGTCCACGGGATTTTCCAGGCAAGAGTACTGGAGTGGTTGCCATTTCCTTCTCCAGGGGATCTTCCCCACCCAGGAATTGAACCTGGGGCTCCTGCACTGCAGGTGATCCCTTACCAACTGAGCCACCAGAGAGGCCCATATAGACAGAGAGAGAGAGACAGAATAAGGTGGCTCCAGAAATCCTATCTTAGTATAAATCCATAGTTAGCAGAGCATTTGCTACAAAACTTTACAAAGAACTGCCTGATAGGCACAAGACTGTCTTACATGACCTTCCTCTAAGGGGAATGACTATTTGTTGGCTTTTCTCTCTAGCATTCATAACCTCTCCTAAAAGCACTGTTTTCTTTGAGAGATTATACGCTACTCTCTTTTTCCCACTGGGCATAGCATTGGTTCAAAGATAATTTCCAGGAACCAATCTCTCCTAAAAAAAAAACCCCAAAGACCAAATTTTCCATCTCTCTACATGGGGAGAGCCGGGAAGTGATCTAACTTTACTGAATTAAATGCTCTGTGCTGTATTACACTTAAGGGGGAAATGCCAGAAAAAGTAATAACAGGTACAGAAAAATTGCCACAGAGGAAGCATGCTTTCAGATTTCATGTTCATGCTCATAGAACTTTGGGGTTGCCTTGATTCCCACTTTTTTCAAAACAGATTCCCCAGAAACCCATAAATCTCTTCTTTCACCTCTATTCTCTTTTATGTTCTCCTTTCCATAAATTAGCCAAAATCAGTTTCTGTTGCTGGCAGTCAACATCCACAGATTATCAGAGGCCAATGACAAAGTTATAATACTGAATTGAGATACATAGTGAATTATTAAACTTGATATAAAATAATTTTAGAAAGATTTATACATATGCCAGAGACCTAGCCTTACAATGGTGCTAGACACATAGTAGTTTGAAAAATATGTTTTCACAACAGTGGGAAAACAAATCAAACACTAGAATTAAATCACATAAAAGACAAGATGATCTCTCTCAGAAAATACTTTTTATTGAGAGAAAGCAAAAAAAAAGACCTTAAAAACTTGAGAGATATATCATGTTTGCAAATTTGAAGTCTCAAAAATTTAAGGTGTTAATTCTCCCCAGCTTTCTCTAAGGATTGAATGAAATTCAAATAAAGATCACAACTTGTATGATATGTGTATATATATACGTTTGTAACCAAGTTGCTACTAAATGTGGAAATGCAAAGAGCCAAGAATAACCAAGACACTACTGAGGAAGAACAAGGCAAAAAGACTTGCTCAATGGGATATCGGGAGAAATTTTAAAAACACAGTTATTAAAACAATGTTGTACTGGTACAAGGACAGATAAGAGAACAAATGGCATGAAATGGAGAGTTCATTACCACTTGTATGCATACCTGGACAACTGATTTTTAACAAAGTTATTACTTTATACAGTGGGGAAAGAACAGTCTTTTTCAACAAATGATTGAAAGACAATTTAATATCCACATCACTTCAGTTCAGTTCAGTCGCTCAGTCATGTCCGACTCTTGGCGACCCCATGAATCACAGCACGCCAGGCCTCCCTGTCCATCACCAACTCCCGGAGTTCACTCAAACTCACGTCCATCGAGTCGATGATGCCATCCAGCCATTTCATCCTCTGTCGTCCCCTTCTCCTCCTGTCCCCAAACTCTCCCAGCATCAGAGGCTTTTCCAATGAGTCAACTCTTCGCATGAGGTGGCCAAAGTATTGATTGGAGTTTCAGCTTCAGCATCAGTCCTTCCAATGAACACCCAGGACTGACACAGGGAAGTGTCTTTGTTTAAGGAAGTGAAAGATTTCTTAAACAAAACACTTAAAAACAAAACAATGGAGAAAAAGACTGATTAACTGGACCACATAAAAATCGATTATTTTTGTTTCCAGCATTAAGAAAATAAAAAGGTAAGTTATATATTGGGAGAAGATTTATAATAAACATAGAAACATAGTTTTTTTATAATACAGTGTGTGGGGTGTGTGTGTGTGTGTGTGTGTGTGTATCACACAAATCCATAGAGGAGAGAAAAAAGATAATGTCATAGAAAAATATGGCAAGAGATTTAAACAAAACTTCAGAAATGCCCAAATGGAACCCCACCTAATCAGTTAGTTATGAAAATTAAAAATATCCTGTTTTCTTGGGCTCCAAAATCACTGAGGATGGAGACTGAAGTCATGAAATTAAAAGAGACTTGCTTCTTGGTAAAACAAAGCTATGACTGACCTATACAGCATATTAAAAAGCAGAGACATCGCTTTGCTGATAAAGGTCTGCATAGTCAAAGCTATGGTTTTACCAGTAGTCAACGCCTGGATGTGAGAGTTAGACCATAAAGAAGAATGACTATTGAAGAAGTGATGTTTCTGAATTGTGGTACTGGGGGACTCTTGAGAGTCTGGTGGATTAAAAAGATCAACCAGTCAATCCTAAAGGAAATCAACCCTGAATATTCATTGGAAGGACTGATACTGAAGCTGAAGCTCCAATACTTTGGCCACCTGCTGCCAAGAGCTGACTCACTGGAAAAGACCCTGATCCTGGGAAAGATAGAAGGCAAAAGGAGAAAGGGGCAGCAGAGGATAAAATGGTTAGATAGCATCATTGACTCAATGGACATGAATCTAAGGAAACTCCATGAGATAGCAGAGGACAGAGGAGACTGGTGTGCTATAATCCATGTGGTCACAAAGAGTCAGACACGACTTAGCAACTAAACAACTACAACGGGACTATTGGGCTTTCCAGTGGCTCATTGGTAAAGAATCTACCTGCAGTGCAGGAGATGTAGGTTCAGTCCTTAGCGTGGGACGATCCTCTGGAGAAGGAAATGGCAACCCACTCCAATATTCCTGCCTGTGAAATTTCATGGACAGAGCAGCCTGCTAGGCTACAGTCTACGGGGTCACAAAAGAGTCGGACATGACTTATTGATGAAACTGTAAACACATCCATCAGAGTACCTAGAGTTTTAAAACCTGACATATACTAAAGTTGGTAAGGATGTGAAGTAATGATGAAATATCAAATGGGAGTGCACAGTTATATCACATCATAAACAATTCAGCAATACCCAGCAATACTAGAGCTGAAGATACATGTTCTTAGCAGCCACACTTAAGTATCACCCAAGAGACATGGAGAAAAAACTAGGATCAATTCAAATGCACGTGAAGAGAGAATGGATTTTAAAAGTGTAAAACCACCACACACACACAGACCACACAGCAATAAAAACGAACAAAGTACACACACACAACATGGCTACATGTCACAAATATCAGGTTGGGAGAAAGAAGCTAGGCATGAAAGGACACATAGTACATGATTCCATTTCTTTAACAAATAGTGATGTTAACATGGTTAGGGATGCATGCTGCTGCTGCTGCTGCTAAGTCACGTCAGTCATGTCCAACTCTGTGCGACCCCAGAGACGGCAGCCCACTAGGCTCCCCTGTCCCTGGGATTCTCCAGGCAAGAACACTGGAGTGCATACTTAAGAGTTAAAACTATAAAGAAAAGCAAGAAAATTAAAGACATTAAATTAGTAAGCTTATGGTCAGCATAAAAATTAACCTAGGAGGCTAAGGCACAGATGGTGATCAGGANTGTCCAACTCTGTGCGACCCCAGAGACGGCAGCCCACTAGGCTCCCCTGTCCCTGGGATTCTCCAGGCAAGAACACTGGAGTGCATACTTAAGAGTTAAAACTATAAAGAAAAGCAAGAAAATTAAAGACATTAAATTAGTAAGCTTATGGTCAGCATAAAAATTAACCTAGGAGGCTAAGGCACAGATGGTGATCAGGAAGGCAAAGATCTATTTCCTGTTCTGCATGTGGTTGCACAGAAATTAATAGAAATATTTATATTTATGCAATAGAAATATAGTGCATAATTTTGCTTTAGAGATTTTTTAGAATATATGTCATGGCAATAAAAATTCAAATTAAAAAATGAAAAAGAAATAAAAACAAAAGTTACTCTCCAAATGGAAATTTTTAAAAAGCAAAAGGCCACACATATATTAATAAAAGAGCACTGGGAATTTTATTTTATTATTATATTATTTATTTCCTGCTTGGATTCATGAATTTAGCAAGATTTTAATACATTGTTCCTTCTAAAAATGGCTTTCCCTAACATATCAAATTATATTATTTTCTTACTCTATTGATATTTTATTGAAATTAAGGGCAGGATAAATTCTGTAATAGGAATAAAATTAATTAAAATATTGAATATATCATTTACAAAATTTATTGATCATCTAAGTAATCAATTATTTGCAGACTGGGAAGTTAAAACACCTCAGAGACAGCTGTCTCTTATACNGATTTTAATACATTGTTCCTTCTAAAAATGGCTTTCCCTAACATATCAAATTATATTATTTTCTTACTCTATTGATATTTTATTGAAATTAAGGGCAGGATAAATTCTGTAATAGGAATAAAATTAATTAAAATATTGAATATATCATTTACAAAATTTATTGATCATCTAAGTAATCAATTATTTGCAGACTGGGAAGTTAAAACACCTCAGAGACAGGAGGAAACAAAATATGTAGGAAATACTAGTGGACCTGTTTCTTATGTATTTTCTGATATACTGAGGTAAAATAATATTCAAAACCCTCAACATAGTTAACTCATTTTATGCAAATATCATTGGCTTCTTTAGTTATTTAACTCTGTTATTTGGCTCTTGTGCTTGTGAGGCTTAATTAAAAGTTTAAACCCATGTAGAATATTTATCTTTTCTCTAGTTTTAAGCAAAATTTCTAGCAATAAAGACCATTCTGAATAAATTCAAGTCTGAGATCAGATAAGACCAGACCAATAATACATTAGAAATTTATTACTAAAAATTTGCATGCGGTTCTCCCCAAAATATTTTTGAGACGGGACAGTTTAACAAAATCATACATTTTTATTCTAACTTTGTGTTGCATAATGAATAGATGTACATATGGCATTTTAAAAAATAACCAATAATGTATTATTCCAGCAGGATTAAAAGCACAGTTGATTATTACATTGAGAGTGCATATACAGGAGCAAAACTATTTACCCTTAGCTATCCAACACCTAAATATGTCTTATTTATAATTTAATAAAATATTTTATTCATAAAAAGAAATGTTTGGAACATATATATCATAAATATAAAGAAAAGTAGATTATCCAGATTGCTTCATACACATCCTTCCAAATTCTCTAAGAAGCTACAAAATCTGTATTTGGTTTATATACTCCTCTACTCCAGTACTCTTGCCTGGAGAATTCCATGGACAGAGGAACCTGGCAGGCTACAGGCCATGGGGTTGCAAAGAGTCAGACATGACTGAGCATGCACACAAAATACATCTCTTTCCATGTTTTTTTTTTTTTCATTTAATTTCCAGTATTTCTTCTTCAGTTTTCTCAAAGGCTCTTTTCATTCCCTCTCCCCTTCCATCAAAGTCCATTATCATCTCTTCACTCTCTATAACAAAGCAGAATTTTCCTAAGAGAGATCATTAAAAGCCTTTGTATATGCCTTATGCTTATCTGATCTTGCATAAGGTGAGATTTTTCTTCCTTGTTTCTACTCATTCCAAGTTTTTTACTGACATAATTCATCTGTCACTGCAATAGCTCTAAGGTTCATTTACCACATTCATTTGCTAAGATCCTTATTCTATAAGGGAGGCTATGAAATCATATTCCCTTGGGATAATTAACACTAGAAGAGTTGTCTTCGTGCCAGAAATGCTTTACGTAAAACTTGCCTGAAAAAATGAAAAATGTATTAGACAGTGTAAGAAGCCTTTTTTGGTCTTATGGTGTATAGTGAGATATTATGTGATTATCTGGGGCATTTTTTAACATGCTTGCCTGAACAACAGGACTCTAGTAATACAACAGAATCTTATGTATTCTGATGGTTTGGGGTCAGAAATAAACTAGATATTCTAAAAATACAAAGTATCAACTAAAAATGCCTTTGTTCTTTCCATAATGGGAATAGATTTGTCAAAGGTTGATACATGACGGGACATTTCCGCTGTTATAGCTAACATGAGCTATTTTTTTAATAATAAAATAATAGTCATAATAAATGTACTCAAAGTGATTGCACACTGCATTGCTGAAATCTCTAAGAATTCTTCTGAGCCGATACAGGAAAAACACAATTATCCCAGATCCTGTGGATTTTTAAATGATTTAATGAGGAAAAAATATCTTTATGAGAGATAATCCTAAAATAATATGATAATTATGAATATTAAACAGATAAATGATACCTTAATTCACCAAATGGTTATTGAAAACTTTGTATCTGATGCAGTTCAAAGTGTATGAACTTGCATGACTATAACATGGCTTTACTACTGAGTATCTTATGGTCTCTTAGAAAAGACCTTTACACAGGTGACTACTATTCAGAGCAGTAAGTGTTAGGTGTCATAAGAAAGCAAAAATAAGGACCCTACAAATAACAGGAAGAAAAAGGTCATTTTTTAGGCTGGCTATATTTGATTAGGAATTTGAAGATGCCGTATCAGCTTACATTAATGAACTGGTAGCATTTCAATACATGATGACAGAGGGAAGAAATTTCAGGTAACAGAAACATAGAGGTGCACGTACAGGAAGGGAGAGGCCAAGGATGGAAGACGGGATTTCTGAATGGGCCTTGGCTAAAATGTTGACCATATATGGATGATTTAATGTGTTGAAAGGTTGTTAGAGCTCAAACTTTGGTTGATTTTGTATGCCAAGTTAAGAAGTTTGGACTTTATTCATCAGACATTTGAGAAGTGTTAATAAAACAAACATTAGTTTCATTTAATCATAATGCCAACTTTTATGAGCTTGTTGATAAAGCCCCATTTTACAGGTAAGGACACTGAAACTAAGATTAACAAGTGTGTCCAAAACTGAAGAATAGAAATTGGTCTTTATTCCATAATCCATATTATTTTCTACATGACAATGCAGAAGTGACTACAATAATATGAGCAAAGTAGTGCTTTGGATAATCAAATAATACATAGAATAGGTGGCAAAACAGTGAAGGAAAAGACTGAATCAGAAACACCATGAAGTTGTTATAAACATGGTCCAGATGAGAGGAAATGTAAACCTGCAGTAATTGTAGTAGGAAAATAATGGAAACTATTTCAAACAATACTGCAAAGAATCCACACAGCTTCTTAACTGAATTATAAAGGAATGTCACAATAACTTCAAGTGACTATTTCTATATTAAAGGTGAATTTTTTTTAATTATTTGAAATTTTAACCCAGTTAAGACTGACCCCCCAAAATTAAGAAACAACACATATTTAAATACTAAGAAATAGCTCACCAATTCGAAACATAATTCTCTAAATACCAAAAATGTTATAAGATATAATACTTAAGCCATCTGCTTTACTTTTCTGTTCCTATAATTTGGGTTAAAATAACCTGGTAAAATTAGACAAAAATAAGCTTGGTGTTGTATGGATTAAAATAATTCTTGAAATCAATATTTTCAATTCATTTCTGCCAGAAACGAGCTTGTATGCAAGATGGTAATTTAACCAAGAAGCTATAGTAATTAAAAATACATTTCTTTTTGAAATCAACTAAAAGCATCATTAATTCTAAGTCTTTCCTTGATGCCTGTCACCATGGTATCAAATCATAGAACTATTAGAAGAGAAACATTAAAAGGAATTGAAACTTTGACGTCTTTTTATCCCATTGTAAGTCATATCAAAGCTTAGGAACTAAGAGAAATACTTCCATGCTATTTATTCTTAGGTTAAAGGGGGATGTTGGGGAAAAAAGGTGTCTTTGATGTATTTCTGTACATTTTAATACTGAGACTAGAGTTAGTCTCCAGGAGTATGGATCAGCAGCTAGGGCATCTAACTGAAAACTCTGCCTCTGGCTTCAGTGAATAAAGTTCACTACAAGCCAACAAATTCAAAGATCACAGACTTAAGTAAAATGAGAAGCTGTAATAAGGACCAGGGCAGAGAGGGGAGATGTTAGAAAACATAATTTTGCCTCTTCTAGGCAACACCTATAATTTTGCACCAGCTTCTGAAGAGTCCTTTGTGTGTTATTAAACAACATACCAGTTATATTACAATTGGACATTATGGAAATATTTCTGCCATGGAATTCATCTTAAATTAGAGTCAGAATAAATAGAAATTACTTTACTGGCTTTCAAACAGACTATTCAGAAGTAGCAAAATATTCAGATCTACATTTAAATCTTTAGCCACATTTATATCTTAGTATCAATAACACAGGGATGTTTCAGGGTTCCAAGCACAGAGCAAAAAAAAAAATATTGTGGTGCTTGAACAACTGGACATTCACAACAAAAAAAATGGTGAATATAAATCTAGCCCTTATACCTTTCCCAAAAATCTGCTCAAAGTGGATCACAAACGTAAAAGTAAAACACAAAACTATGATTTTTAGAAAACAACTTGGGGGAAAACTTGACAAAGACATGGTCAAATGATGTTGTATCCAAAACTGATAAAAGATAAACTTCTTAAGCTTTTAGGAGCATAGAGAATTCATAAACATACTGAAATTTTAAATGTTTATACCACCTGATCCAGTAATGTCATCTAGAAATTTATTCTAAGATAATTAAATATGAAAAACATTTATTTCCAAATATTTATTCTCTCATATAATAGGAAAAATTTCAGGTAGCACTTAAAGGGAAATCATAATAGAGGGAAACTTATTAAATAAATTCTGGTCACTACCTACAATAGACCACCATGCAACTATCAAAGTGGAGCTGTTGTATGTCTCATTTACAAGGAAATATCTTGCTTAAAAATTGAGTTTGAAAAGCAGTTTGTAAAATTATACTTCTAACACAATTTATATGAAATTATATATAGTCTGCATATATTATTTATTTGTGCTTCACTTTGTGTATGTGTGTATGTGGGTGCAAAGAGGGAGGGCTGAGAAGGAATCTTTGCTTTTACTTTTTATATCTCAACTTCTTAAGAATATAGTAGATCTTGGAAAAAATAATCAAAACAAGCAGGCAAGCAAGCAAACAAACAGAAACAAACTCAGATTATTTAGGAATACTTCCCTGAGAGGAGACTTGGCCATATGGAGTAGCCAACATCACTATAGTTATCATAATAATAAACATTGTATCCATAAGTCATTGTAACAGGATTTGGAATTACACTCATGATCAATTTCTGGAACCCAGAATAAGTAACCAAGTCTCCCTCTAACTTCCCTTTTGTCATCTGTAAAGTCCAGATAACCACAATGGTGCAATCATTTACCTAGAGCCAGATATGGAATACGAAGTCAAGTGGGCCTTACGAAGCATCAATACAAGCAAAACTGGTGGAAGTGATGGAATTCCAGTTGAGCTATTCTATATCCTAAAAGATGATGCTGTAAAAGTGCCGTACTCAATATGCCAACAAATTTGGAAAACTTAGCAGTGGCCCCAGGAACGAAAAAGGTGTTTTCATTCCAATCCCAAAGAAAGGCAGTGCCAAAGAATGTTCAAACTACCACACAACTCCACTCATCTCACACGCTAGCAAAGTAATGCTCAAAATTCTCCAAGCCAGGCTTCTTCAACAATACATGAACCATGAACTTCCAGATGCTCAAGCTGGTTTTAGAAAAGGCAGAGGAACCAGCAATCAAATTGCCAACATCTGCTGGGTCATCAAAAAAGCAAGAGAGTTCCAGAAAAACATCTACTTTTGCTTTATTGACTATACCAAAGCCTTGACTGTGTGGATTACAACAAACTGTGGAAAATTCTGAAAGAGAGGAGAATACCAGACCACCTGACCTGCCTTCTGAGAAATCTGTATGCAGGTCAAGAAGCAACAGGTAGAACTGGACATGGAACACAGAATGGTTCCAAATTGGGAAACGAATACATCAAGACTGTATCTTGTCACCCTGCTTATTCAACTTATATGCAGAGTACATCATGTGAAATGCCAGGCTGGGTAAGGCACAAGTTGAAATCAAGATTGCCAGGAGAAATATCAATAACCTCAGATATGCAGATGACACCACCCTTATGGCACAAAGCAAAGAAGAACTACAGAGCCTGTTGATGAAAGTGAAAGAGGAGAGTGAAAAAGTTGGCTTAAAACTCAACATTCAGAAAACTAAGATTATGGTATCTGGTCCCATCACTTCATGGCAAATAAATGGGGAAACAAGGGAAACAGTGAGAGAATTTTAGGGGGCTCCAAAGTCTCTGCAGATGGTGACTGAGGTCATGAAAGCAAAAGACGCTTGCTCCTTGGAAGAAAAGTTATGACCAACCTAGACAACATATTAAAAAGAGACATTACTGAAAACAATCCATCTAGTCAAAACTACGGTTTTACCAGTAGTCATGTACAGATTTGAGAGTTGGACTATAAAGAAAGCTGAGCACTGAAGAAGTGATGTTTTTGAACTGTGTTGTTGGACAAGACTCTTGAGAGAGTCTGCAAGGAGATCCAACCAGTCCATTCTAAAGATCAGTCCTGAGTGTTCTTTGGAAGGAATGATGCTAAAGCTGAAACTCCAGTAATTTGGCCACCTCATGCGAAGAGTTGACTCATTGGTAAAGACACTGATGCTGGGAGGGATTGAGGGCAGGAGGAGAAGGGGACGACAGAGGATGAGATGGCTGGATGGCATCACTGACTCAATGGACGTGACTTTGAGTGAACTCCGGGAGCTGGTGATGGACCGGGAGGCCTGGGGTGCTGCAATTCATGGGGTTGCAAAGAGTCGGATACGACCAAGCAACTGAACTGAACTGAACTGACTGATGCTGAAGCTGAAACTCCAATACATTGGCCACCTGATGCGAAGAACCAACTCACTGGAAAATACCCTGATGCCGGGAAAAGTTGAAGGCAAGGAAAAGGAGACGACAGAGGATGATATGGTTGGATGGCATCACCGACACGCTGGACATGAGTCTATATGCTCTGGGAGTTGGTGATGGACAGGAAAGCCTGGAGGGCTGCAGTCCATGGGGTCGCAAAGAGTTGGACATGACTGAGCAACTTAGCTGAACTGAACTGAACTGAATGTCCTAGAAACCCTAACCAGATGGTGGGTATATACCTCCCACCCTCTTACTTCTTTCCATCCTTATAGCCTGAGTGTTCCTCTTAGATAAGGAATTTTTATCATGTCATTATAATGTGTTCTATCCTGCTCTCTGAATCAGCAACTTGAAAATTCTTTAATGAATTCCCATGGCCCTTAAGATACAGATGAAACACTTTAGGACACTACCTGATGGCTTTTCCCTACCTGCTCCTACTCTACAATAGGCTACATTCTACTCTACACTCCAGTCGTGCTGCTCCTCCTTCAGCCCCTCAGACTCGCTGGGCTCCCTTCCTTGTCCTCTTCCTCTGCTTAACTCTTGCTTCTCCTCCACATGTCAGGTCAAGCATGGTTCTTACCAAAGTCCTCCTTGACCTCCTGACTAGGTGAAATCTTCCATTAGGTTGTCACATAACATTGTTACTTCTATTATTCTTACCATGGCTGCAATGTGTGATAAATCTGATTAATGTCTCTCTCCCCTACTTCACAGCATGCTCTGAGAAGTACAGGGAACATGTCTATTTTTGTTTACCATTGCATTGCCAGCACACAGCTTGATACCTAGAAGGAACTCAATAAATCATTTACTGAATAGATAAATAAGTGAATCAGTCAATCACTATCGAAGTTAACAGAATTCTTAGAGGTTCATCCCCCTTACAGGATCCTGTTTAGCATATTAGGCTGCAATGTTTACACTGTACATTAAGTCTACAACAAAGAATCATATGAACAGACTATCACTAAACTTGTAAAGTCATATTTTTAGAATATTAAGAAAAAAATTAAGAAATGTTTTAAATACCACCTCTGAAACTCCAGTACTTTGGCCACTTCATGCAAAGAGTTGACTCATTGGAAAAGACTCTGATGCTGGGAGGGATTGGGGGCAGGAGAAGAAGGGGATGACAGAGGATGAGATGGCTGGATGGCATCACTGACTCGATGGACGCGAGTCTGAGTGAACTCCAGGAGTTGGTGATGGACAGGGAGGCCTGGCGTGCTGTGATTCATGGGGTCGTAAAGAGTCGGACACGACTGAGCGACTGAACTGAACTGAACTGAAAAAGAGGGTAAAACATATTTTCTCTCGATATTTAACTTTTTATGCAAAGGAGAAAGGGGCTTAGCATATTTGAAATTAGAAATAATGCCACAATCTATTCAACTAACTAAATCGGCATTATTGAAAATCTCTTGATCGTGTCTCTTTTTTACTGGCTATAAGTTTGATGATCTAAGTCAGGTTATCTTCCAAATTCCTTTCCAGCTATTTGATGCATACAATACAGGAAATGGCACAACAGAAACTATCTAAAGATATTCAAGGTTTCATACTCTTTAAAGCTAACACCATAGGTTGCTATCTTAAATTATGTATAGATACCCAAGGGGAGAAAAATAAACTGACAAAGTAGGAAAAAATTTTTTTTCTTCAAAAAATCTTTCAGTTGTTTTATCAAGATGGCCTTGAGCAGAAATCCTCTGATATGGGCAGTCATGTCCAAATTTTGAGATTAAAGATAAAACCAGGATTTCACAGACATCATCTAGAGTTGCATCTGGTTTGTATCTTTCTTAAAAGCAAATCAGATTCTGCATGAACCTTACTTTGGAATTCAGCCAATGACTACTGAAATTCAGTGACACTAAACTAAGAGCAGAATGTTCAATCATAAAATTATTTTTTGTGAGATTTAGTGAAGCACCACCTTCAGTGCATGAAAAAATCCTATAAATATGGATAGAACAAGCTAGGCTTTAGATCCCTTGACTGCTAGAATTAGCAGCAGAAAGATAAATACGGATTTTGGCACCCAGAACGGGAACAGGTTTTTTTAGGGGAAAAGCTGTTATGTAAACTAAAAAGGAAAGAGGTAAACTCAGAGATAACAAACAGTAAACCCAGTTAGATGCATCTTCACCTCACAGTATTTTCAGAGTCATTGAAAGCAACATAAATCCAGAGTCATAGTTAACTATGGAGGACAAATGATGATATTTGGAGAAAATATTAAAGTTTCATAATCATGGGGAAAACACACTTTCTAGAAATCTTACCTCCTGGCACAATTCAGTATCTGGGCTGGGCTGTTTCTAAGTTGATTTTACACATGACTGGACTTCAGTGAGTCACCAGCATAGCCTCTGCTCAGCTCCTTCTGTCCTTTTTTTTGCAGTTACATGCAAGCTGGTCATCCAGGTTTTCTACACCAGGGATACTACTCAAGTAGTAGCTGAATGTACACCAGTGTAAGAAAGACATAACATGAAAATTTCCTTTCTGGTTAAGAGGGGCAAATTGGAGCATTTACTGGCATTAAAGGACTTAGCAATGCATTGAAGAAGGAGAAGTATTCCCTTAGCACAGTCTTCTGTATTTGATTGGAGATTATTTAAGCGCCTTTAGTGTTACCTGTACTTCTAATTAGGTCCAGTTTAGCGTTCCAGAAAATGACTCTCGAAGGAAAATTTTTTTGCCTTCTTTGTAGGGGAACAGAGCAAAATGATTAGTTCAATAGATGTTCATGGTTCATTACAGTATGTTTAAGAGAAGATAACCTTACCAACCCACTGGCAGGGTTTACACATTTAATATGAAGGAGTTTGCAAACTGCAGAGCATTCAACATGTGAAGCTTTTTGAGTTTTGCTGAACTGAGTAGATAATCACTTTTTTAAATAAAAGGAGTAAGATGACAACAGATAAGCACAGTTGCTTTTATGGGCACTTATTTCCTGAGTATCCGCTGTTTTTTGTCTGCTTGTTTGTTTTAATAATATCATACCTACAGACTGAAATTTCTCTGGAATTTATACAAATTCTCAACACACTTTCTGGATTAAAAATTACTTAGCTATTTCAGAATAATGAAAAAAATATGAGTTAGATGAGAACGAGTGTTTCCAAATACTGCAGTTCTGTTTCTGGATCTTAGAAATAAACATTGGGTTCGACTATTTCTCTCTTATTCCTGCTTTCTCATGGATAGCAGACGGCATTATTTTCTGAACTCAAATCTACGTTTACTATCATTAAAAAGATACAGTGAGTTGAAATGTACAGTTAATAAGCACCAGCCATTTTAATTGGATGTTATCATGTATTTGAGATTATAGAATGTTTCAGACCTTCAAGATGTAAACATGGTCAAAATGTATACAAAGTCATACCATTATACTTAGAAATTATACCTCTAGGATTAATCTTATCAGAATAATTAGAAATGAACTCAACATCTTGCATATCATATTATTTATTATAGCATTACTTGAAAACTGGAAAATGAGTGAGACAACCTAAAGACAGCAAAATAGGAGGTTGGCTCAGTAACAATAACATCTGTAATTATGTAACTGCAAATCACAGGAAATCTGACTAATTCAGACTTGATAATATGAGTTAATTTTCCTCACATAATTAGTCTACTGGTAAGCAGTGGCTCATACCGCTTTAGGTGCTCAACACCACCACCCGGATTTTTCTATATTTTTGACCTAAAATCCTTAGAACATCTCATTCTCATACTTAAAAGATGGCATACTTAGCTCAGACCTTTTTCAAGGCAGAAAGAAGGGGATAATGGTAAAAAA
Source organism: Oreotragus oreotragus (assembly GCA_006410675.1). Taxonomy (NCBI): domain Eukaryota; kingdom Metazoa; phylum Chordata; class Mammalia; order Artiodactyla; family Bovidae; genus Oreotragus; species Oreotragus oreotragus. The sequence goes on from SJYX01006958.1 coordinate 200,976, forward strand.
TTTCAACATATCAGTCCTTTTTAGCTAAACCTTCCCAGAAATCAAGAAAGCAACTTCTACTCAAATGCTATAGTCCTTAAGTAGGTTATATTGCCAACCTTAGCTAGAAATCAAGTGCTAAAGACTAGTATTTCTTTTCCAGCCTCAATTCCTAGAAGTATAAAGAGGTGGAAATGTAAGCTGAGTTAACAACCAACAGTAGTGGCCACACAAACTACATCTTTGAGATAAGTTACATGAGAACAGGAACTTTATCTCTTGCCTTTTAATGCTTGGCACACAAAAATGTTCAGTGGGTGATGATGAATGAATGCACTGATAAATAAATGGAACACAGGCAGTCATAAACATGTATTTTTCAATGGATATTAAGAGCACTGGGGATTATTCCCAAAAAATATATGAAGAAAGCAGAGTACAAACCAATATATTCTGTGACTCTAATTCTGAAACATACATATATAAACAAGATTGAATACAAATTCCATATTGTTAAAGTGGTTCTCCCTCATTAGTATTACTGTGAGTAACCCTGTTGTACTTTAGTATCTTCACTGTAAATTTGGTAACTTCGAACTGCTTTCTTTCTTTTAGTTTCCTGGCCAGTATTAAAATTTTGTTTTAGCTTTGTTTTCCTGCCTGATTCTCTCTCAATTATGCTCCAGATAACTTTTGTGGTGCTTATATTCTGCTGAACCTCTATTTGAGGTCAATCCTGACTGTGAAATGGTTTATAAAAAAGGGAAGAATTGGTGAACATTGGTGACAATTTCTGTAATTCTACAGAGCCATGCATTTTCTTTTCCTATCGAAATAGCACGATTCCCCAGTTGATAATATTTTAGTGGTGTTAGGTGGGTTTTAATAAGCACAGTATGTCATGCAGTCCATTAGAATAATATACTAAAGGCCCTACTCCCAAGGGTTTCACAGTCCAGAAAAAGACAAACAGAGATACTAAGACTATAAGTACATGACACAGATGCACCAGTGGTACTAAAGCTACAATGAGAGTGTGGGCACAAGTGTGGAAAAAGGCCATAGTATCAGTTAGGCCAGGAGGGATGAAGGCAGCTTTATGGATAAGGTGATACACACACAGGTGGACTCTGAAAGGAAGGGAATGGAGGTAAAGCATTCAGGAACAATAAAAAGAGAATATATTTTGAATGATTACATATTTCTATGGAAAGAAGCCTGGGGCATTTTTTCCTTCAATCACTTTACTTATAAACCTGCTTCCAAATCCAGTAAGTTTCTGATTAATAAACATCCTTCACTGTGTCATAAGGGAAAGGTCTTAAAAATCAATAATAAAATAAATGACTTTTCAGGCACAGATTTGTATCTTAATTCATGCTTCTCAAAATCAGGCCACATTTCAGAGACATTGCTTCAATCATTTTAAAAACCTGATACACTATTATAAGGTGCATGCTTAGTGCAGAGAAACAGACCCACATTATCTTTCATTACAGCCCAACTATAATTGAAATCCCAGCCTTATAAATGGTTTTGGCAAGTCCATCCATATGATAGGTTTCAGGGGCTCGTAAAATATGGAGGGACACTTTTTTATTCAATAATATAGAATGATGCATCTATTGTAAATGCTAATATTTTATACAAAATGAATGCAAAATCTTTGCCATTTCTAATAGAGCCCACCCATCCTTAAGTGTTGCTCCTTCTCCCCCTCATGTGGCTGATCTCTACTATTAGCAAGACATAAACCTCACTTTCTCTGAAATTTTTTGCTAACTCTGGAACCTGGGAGAGAAATCTTCCCTGTTGACTTCCTTATCTTCCCATGCTCCTCATTCTAAACCATCAATTAGCTCTCCTTGTCCTTCACTACACTTCCAGTGCTCATGGACTACAGACCCTCAAGAAGGCTCAGTACAAGGTTACAGTTAAGAGACAGGGCTCCAGAGCAGGGTTACCCGGGACCGGTCAAACCCCAGCTCTGCCACTCAGTGGTTTCATGATGGTATGGCTCCAAAATAACTGCAGATGGTGACTGCAGCCATGAAATTAAAAGATGCTTGCTCCTTGAAAGAAAAGCTAGATTTTCTTCTAGTTTTCTCCTTGGAAGAAAACCTAGACAGCATATTAAAAAGCAGAGACATTACTTAGCCAACAAACTCAAAGTATGGTCTTTCCAGTAGTCATGTATGGATGTGAGAGTCGGACCATAAAGCAGGCTGAGTGCCAAAGAATGTGATGCTTTTGAACTGTGGTGTTGGGGACTGCAAGGAGATCAAACCAGTCAATCCTAAAGGAAATCAGTCCTGCATATGCATTGGAAGGACTGATGCTGAAGCTGAAGCTCCAATATTTTGGCCACCTGACATGAAGAGCTGACTCACTGGAAGAGACCGTTATGCTGGAAAAAATCGAAGGCAAGAGAAGAAGGGGACGACAGAGGGTGAGATGATTGTATGGCATCACTGACTCAATGGACATGAGTCTGAGAAAGCTCCAGGAGATGGTGCAGGACAGGAAAGCCTGGTGTGCTGCAGTCCATAGGGTTGCAAAGAGTCGGACACAACTGAGCGACTGAACAACAACAATTTAATCTGTTTATTCTCGAGCTTCCTCATTTATAAAATGGAAACCGTAACAATATTTATTCCATAGTGTTGTGATGAAGATAAAGTGATTTAATATTTTAAAGCATTTATTCTGGGACTTGACCTATAGTAAGTATTATACAAGTTTAGATATTTTAACAGTGTTTGCCCAAGACTAACATCATTCCTGGCCCCAAACTTATAATATAAGTTGTGTTGTGCTGATTAAAGGAATGGAAGAAAATCACAGACCAGAATTTTTTTCTCCCATCCCATTCTTTCCACTGTTCTGCCTATTTTCCTTCCTTATTTCCCAGACTGAAGCTCCTTCACTTCTTTTTTATTCCTTCTTCCTCTCTCACTCACATTTCAGACATCCAATCAATACTCTAAGATATTATAAAGTCCTTGGCTTAGAACCTATGCAATTCCACACACCTCATTTGCTGGACTGAAAAGTAAGGCTTAGCTAAAGATAAGTTTATTTCTCCTTAAGTAACATTCTTTAGAAATAACACAAAATAGTTTAGACAACTATAAAGAAAGGTATGTAAAGATTACAGTCTTCTCAGAAGAACTGGAGCAATCCTTGAAATCAGTATTTCAAGTATAAAATGCTCAATATGTGCTAGCCAAGATCACCTATAATTTTCTAGATGATCAGACAGGTTTTTACTATAATCTGATGGGGAGGCCCAAATTCAAAGTATAGACTAATGCAAAAATACAAAGGTGCTCCTGGGGAAGAAAGAACAATCAGTGAAGAGTACACTGGCACCTATATAAAGAATTGGTGGCTCAGATGGTAAAGCGTCTGCCTGCAATGTGGGAGACCCAGGTTCGATCCCTGGGTCGGGAAGATCCCCTGGAGAAGGAAATGGCAATCCACTCCAGCACTCTTGTCTGGAAAATCCCATGGACGGAGGAGCCTGATCCGCTACAGTCCATGGGATCGCAAAGAGTGGGACATGAATGAGTGACTTCACTTTCACTTTCACTTTCAGAGGCTGTAGGGAGAAGGCAATGGCACCCCACTCCAGTACTCTTGCCTGGAAAATCCCATGGACGGAGAGGCCTGGTAGGCTACAGTCCATGGGGTCACGAAAAGTCGGACACAACTGAGCGACTTCACTTTCCCTTTTCATTTTCATGCACTGGAGAAGGAAATGGCAGCCCACTCCAGTGTTCTTGCCTGGAGAATCCCAGGGACAGAGAAGCCTGGTGGGGGGCCGTCTATGGGGTCACACAGAGTCAGACACGACTGACGTGACTTAGCAGCAGCAGCAGGGGCTGTAGAGATAGGAGCCAAGGCCTTCACCTCTGAGGTAAGACTGAAGCTCTCTTCTCATATCCCATGGTGTTCTCTAGCTCATCTACCAAGGCTGCATGAGGATGTCCAATGTCCCATATGGTGAGATGTAAATGTAATCAGAGGCTCTCCCTACAAAGAATCCCAAGGCAGAGATTAAGGAGAAAGTAACAGGACCCACAGCCCCTCTTCAGCCTCAAGACACAGTCATGCTCTCAACCTAGTTTCACCAGAAAAGCATGCACTTTGGACTGAGGCGGGCTTCATTTATAATGCTGACTTTTTCAGTCTAATTACTAATGCATTTAATGTTAACATTTTCTATCATCTAGGACCACTATGAGAAAGAAAATTAAGCGATTTTAATCTCATCCCACAATATATGTTAGAAACACAAAATTTGTTTTCCCTTGCTAATAATGGCTATGAGCAAGGCAACGGGAATACAGATGTGAATAAAACGTAGCTGTTTCCACTGAGAAGCTCCCATTCAAAGTCAAGGATGTGAGCCATAAACACCAACACAGTATATTAATGCATATATATGGAATTTAGAAAGATGGTAACAATGACCCTATATGCAAGACAGCAAAAGAGACACAGATGTCAAAAAGAGACTTTTGGACTCTGTGAGAGAAGGTGAGGGTGGTATGATTGGAGAGAACAGCAACGTGAAATAGATCACCAGTCCAGGTTCGATGCATGANATATATATGGAATTTAGAAAGATGGTAACAATGACCCTATATGCAAGACAGCAAAAGAGACACAGATGTCAAAAAGAGACTTTTGGACTCTGTGAGAGAAGGTGAGGGTGGTATGATTGGAGAGAACAGCAACGTGAAATAGATCACCAGTCCAGGTTCGATGCATGAGACAGAGTGCTCAGGGCTGGTATACTGGGATGACCCTGAAGGATGGGATGGGGAAGGAGGTTGGAGGGGGCTTTAGGACGGGAAACACATGTACACCCTTGGCTGATTCATGTCGATGTATGGCAAAAACCACTACAATACTGTAAAGTAATTAGCCTCCAATTAAAATAAATTAACTTTTTAAAATAAAATAAAATTATATAGAAAAAAAAGACTAAAAGGAACAAAGGGAGCACCAATCAGTAAATGGTTAACTGTGGGCAAGGGAGGCTGGAAATAACTTTCATTCTGGGTCTTCAGGAATGTGTGGCAGGTTCTCAGATGAAAAAGCAGAAAAGAGCATTCCTGGCAGAGGGTGTAATACATGCAAAAGCATCAAATAGCAACAGAAAGCTGAGAAATCTGTCATGGACTAGATATGTCTGCAGCACATGGAATGAGAGAGAAACATGAGTAAATAATCTTGGAGAAAAGACGTGACACTAAGACTTGCAAGACCCACAGTATAAATATAAATGAAGCCTGCATACCATATGCCTACATACTTAAAATGTATAAATCAGGATGCTGCTAAGTCACTTCAGTCGTGTCCGGTTCTGTGTGACCCCATAGACGGCAGCCCACCAGGCTCCCCTGTCCTTGGGATTCTCCAGGCAAGAACACTGGAGTGGGTTGCTATTTCCTTCAATGCATGAAAGTGAAAAGTGAAAGTGAAGTCGCTCAGTCATGTCCAACTCTTAGCGACTCCATGGACTGTAGCCCACCAGGCTCCTCCGTCCATGGGATTTTCCAGGCAAGAGTACTGGAGTGCCATTGTCTGCTTCGATAAATCAGGATAACCTACTCCTATATAAAATGCAGGCTTCCCAGGTGGCTCAGTGGTAAAAATCTGCCTGGCAATGCAGGATATGCAGGTTTGATCTCCGGGTCAGGAAGATCCCCTGGAGAAGGAAATGGCAACCCACTCCAGTATTCTTGCCTGGAAAACCCCACTGACAAAGGAGGCTAGTGGGCTACAGTCCACAGAGTCACAAAAGAGTCAGACACAACTTAGCTACTAAATAATAACAACAACAAATGACCCGATGGGCTTCCCAGGTAGCTCAGTGGTAAAAGAATCCACCTGCAATGCAAACTAACTGGAGACACCAGTTAGATTCCTGGGTCAGGAAGATCCCCTGGAGGAGGAAATGGCATTCCAGTATTCCTGCCAGGAAAATACCATGGACAGAGGAGCCTGGTGGGCTAAAGTCCATATGTTTGCCAAGAGTCAGACATGACTGAGCATGCATGCGCAAATAAAATATGCTCTAGCCTCCTACATTTACAAATAGAAAATCTTAGCAACATGAAGGCCAGAAAGGAATTTTAGAGTTTTTGTATTTCTTTTTTTTTTAATTAATTAATTTATTTTAATTTGAGGCTAATTAGTTTACAATATTGTGGTGGTTTTTGCCATACATTCACATGAGTCAGCCATGGGTGTACATGTGTCCCCCATCCTCCTGAACCCACCTCCCTCCTCCCTCCCCATCCTATCCCTCTGGGTTGTCCCAGTGCACCGGCTTTGAGTGCCCTGTTTCATGCATCAAACTTGGACTGGCGATCTATTTCACATATGGTAATTTACATGTTTCAATGCTATTCTTTCAAATCATCCCACCCTTGCCTTCTCCCACAGAGTCCAAAACTCTGTTCTTCATATCTGTGTCTCTTTTACCATCTCATATATAGGGTCATTGTTACCATCTTTCTAAATTCCATAAACATGCGTTGATATACAGTATTGGTGTTTTTCTTTCTGACTTACTTCACTCTGTATTACAGGCTCCAGTTTCATCCACCTCATTACAACTGACTCAAATGTATTCTTTTTAATGGCTGAGTGATATTCCATTGTGTATATGTACCACAGTTTTCTCATCCATTCATCTGCTGATGGACATCTAGGTTGCTTCCATGTCCTGGCTATTGTAAACAGTGCTGCAATGAACATTGGGGTACATATATCTCTTTCAATTCTGGCTTCCTTGGTGTGTATGCCCAGAAGTGGGATTGCTGGGTCATATGGCAATTCTATTTCCAGTTTTTTAAGGAATATTCACATTGTTTTCCACAGTGGCTGTACTAGTTTGCATTCCCACCTCACATCTTCTCCAGCATCTATTGTTTGTAGACTTTTTGATAGTACCCATTCTGACCAGCATGAGATTGTACCTCACTGTGGGTTTGATGTGCATTTCTCTGATAATGAGTGATGTTGAGCATCTTCTCATATGATGGTTAGCCATCTGTATGTCTTCTTTGGAGAAGTGTCTGTTTAGTTCTTTGGCCCATTTTTTGATTGGGTCATTTAGTTTTCTGGTATTGAGCTGTATGGGCTGCTTGTAAATTTTTGAGATTAATTCTTTGTCACTTGCTTCACTTGCTATTATTTTCTCCCATTCTGAAGGCTGTCTTTGCACCCTGCTTATAGTTTCCTTTGTTGTGCAAAAGGTTTTAATTTTAATTAGGTCCCATTTGTTTATTTTTGCTTTTATTTCCATTACCCTACAAGGTGGGTCATAGAGGATCTTGCTGTGATTTGTCAAAGGGTGTTCTGCCTATGTTTTCCTCTAGGAGTTTTATAGTTACTGGTCTTATGTTTAGATCTTTAATTCATTTTGAGTTTATTGTTGTGTATGGTGCTAGAAAGTATCCTAGTTTCATTCCTTTACAGGTGGTTGACCAGTTTTCCNCTTCAATGCATGAAAGTGAAAAGTGAAAGTGAAGTCGCTCAGTCATGTCCAACTCTTAGCGACTCCATGGACTGTAGCCCACCAGGCTCCTCCGTCCATGGGATTTTCCAGGCAAGAGTACTGGAGTGCCATTGTCTGCTTCGATAAATCAGGATAACCTACTCCTATATAAAATGCAGGCTTCCCAGGTGGCTCAGTGGTAAAAATCTGCCTGGCAATGCAGGATATGCAGGTTTGATCTCCGGGTCAGGAAGATCCCCTGGAGAAGGAAATGGCAACCCACTCCAGTATTCTTGCCTGGAAAACCCCACTGACAAAGGAGGCTAGTGGGCTACAGTCCACAGAGTCACAAAAGAGTCAGACACAACTTAGCTACTAAATAATAACAACAACAAATGACCCGATGGGCTTCCCAGGTAGCTCAGTGGTAAAAGAATCCACCTGCAATGCAAACTAACTGGAGACACCAGTTAGATTCCTGGGTCAGGAAGATCCCCTGGAGGAGGAAATGGCATTCCAGTATTCCTGCCAGGAAAATACCATGGACAGAGGAGCCTGGTGGGCTAAAGTCCATATGTTTGCCAAGAGTCAGACATGACTGAGCATGCATGCGCAAATAAAATATGCTCTAGCCTCCTACATTTACAAATAGAAAATCTTAGCAACATGAAGGCCAGAAAGGAATTTTAGAGTTTTTGTATTTCTTTTTTTTTTAATTAATTAATTTATTTTAATTTGAGGCTAATTAGTTTACAATATTGTGGTGGTTTTTGCCATACATTCACATGAGTCAGCCATGGGTGTACATGTGTCCCCCATCCTCCTGAACCCACCTCCCTCCTCCCTCCCCATCCTATCCCTCTGGGTTGTCCCAGTGCACCGGCTTTGAGTGCCCTGTTTCATGCATCAAACTTGGACTGGCGATCTATTTCACATATGGTAATTTACATGTTTCAATGCTATTCTTTCAAATCATCCCACCCTTGCCTTCTCCCACAGAGTCCAAAACTCTGTTCTTCATATCTGTGTCTCTTTTACCATCTCATATATAGGGTCATTGTTACCATCTTTCTAAATTCCATAAACATGCGTTGATATACAGTATTGGTGTTTTTCTTTCTGACTTACTTCACTCTGTATAACAGGCTCCAGTTTCATCCACCTCATTACAACTGACTCAAATGTATTCTTTTTAATGGCTGAGTGATATTCCATTGTGTATATGTACCACAGTTTTCTCATCCATTCATCTGCTGATGGACATCTAGGTTGCTTCCATGTCCTGGCTATTGTAAACAGTGCTGCAATGAACATTGGGGTACATATATCTCTTTCAATTCTGGCTTCCTTGGTGTGTATGCCCAGAAGTGGGATTGCTGGGTCATATGGCAATTCTATTTCCAGTTTTTTAAGGAATATTCACATTGTTTTCCACAGTGGCTGTACTAGTTTGCATTCCCACCTCACATCTTCTCCAGCATCTATTGTTTGTAGACTTTTTGATAGTACCCATTCTGACCAGCATGAGATTGTACCTCACTGTGGGTTTGATGTGCATTTCTCTGATAATGAGTGATGTTGAGCATCTTCTCATATGATGGTTAGCCATCTGTATGTCTTCTTTGGAGAAGTGTCTGTTTAGTTCTTTGGCCCATTTTTTGATTGGGTCATTTAGTTTTCTGGTATTGAGCTGTATGGGCTGCTTGTAAATTTTTGAGATTAATTCTTTGTCACTTGCTTCACTTGCTATTATTTTCTCCCATTCTGAAGGCTGTCTTTGCACCCTGCTTATAGTTTCCTTTGTTGTGCAAAAGGTTTTAATTTTAATTAGGTCCCATTTGTTTATTTTTGCTTTTATTTCCATTACCCTACAAGGTGGGTCATAGAGGATCTTGCTGTGATTTGTCAAAGGGTGTTCTGCCTATGTTTTCCTCTAGGAGTTTTATAGTTACTGGTCTTATGTTTAGATCTTTAATTCATTTTGAGTTTATTGTTGTGTATGGTGCTAGAAAGTATCCTAGTTTCATTCCTTTACAGGTGGTTGACCAGTTTTCCCAGCACCACTTGTTAAAGAGATTGTCTTTTCTCCATTGTATATTTTTGTCACCTTTGTCAAAGATAAGGTGTCCATAGTTGCATGGATTTATCTCTGGCCTTTCTATTTTGTTCCATTGATCTGAGTACCTCACTCACAGTCTAAAATGAAGAGGCCCAACTCCAGAGTGGGCTCCAATCCTTGGTCCCATAGACAACATGTGTTATGGCATGAAAATGTTTGGGGAAAGACCAGAAGGGGTCCAGCATACACAGTGCTGACAAGAACTGCTCTTATTCAAGTCTAATGGCAGTCTTGCTGTAAAAGGAGGGAAAGAGAGAGGTCATACAGGGCCTTACTCTTTATGTCCTCACCTCATTATCCTACAGGTAACATGATAACATGGAAGGAAGTAGCATGGCCATAGTGGAAGCAGTGTGGCCTTGCCATGGGATAGCAGGGATTCCATAGCCTTCCCCATACTATGTTATGTCTTCTTTCTCCCTTCTCCTTTCCTCCTATAAAACTTTTCTTGAGCCTCATATCACAAAAATTAAATCACTTTTTTACTCTACCTTCCCAGAAACGCTTCATAATTCTATTTGACATATATAAGCAAGTTAACTGTATTTCCTAATTTCCTCCCTAGTCTGTGAAATGATTTGTAATGGAGATTAACTCTGTGGTAAGCCAACTATTTTAAGATGGGAATTCTCTTTGTGAACTGAACCTTCCATATTATTAAGAAATGATAATATTAGTTAAATAAAGTGCATACTACTGCTCAAGAGCAATAACTGACAATAACAGACCTAGTCATATCTATTTCTCCTTGCAATTAAAAATATACAATGAAATATACATGGGAACAGTCTGTATTTCACATCTGAGTTATATTACAGTATGAAAAGTCCCAGGTCATGGTAGGACACCCATTATCATTGCTGTATAAAAATTATCCCACAATACGGTGACTTTAAACAGCAAACATTTGTTATCTCACCTGGCAGGCTTCTTGATGTCTGTTGAGCCAATAACCTCAATTTATCAGTAGCTATAGGTTTCCATTTCCATCAGTTCCTTGCCACGTCAATCTCTCTATAGGAGAACTCATATCATAACAACTGGCTTCTCTCTGAGAAAAGGAGTGAAACCCCAAGAGCAAACACCCAAAATGAAAGTCACTGCCCTTTTATAACCTAATCCAAGAAGTGATACCCCATCACTTTTGCTGTACTCTGTTCATCAGAAGGGAGTCACTAAGTCCAGGCCAAACTCAAGAAAAGGGTATTTATACAAGGGCAATGCTGACGATCTCAGAGGTTTCCTACTACAGACCACATTTATGTAACAATTATAATCAAATGTCCTTCTTTATACATATATATGTAACACAGAACCCACATACACAGCACGTGTGTCCATATTAATCAGTGATAAGATGTTAGGATAATAATGTTCACATATCCTTGATTAAACATTATTTTATATTAACTATTCGTGACTGCAAAGAATAATGTAATGATCTTTTTAACTAATAAAGCAATCACAAAGAAATTCACATAAATATTCTGGGGTTAAATTAGTTTCCCACAGCTATGGTAAATACACATTTCCTCCAGCTATGAATCACCGCAAACTTGGTGGCTTAAAACAATACAAATCTATTATCTTAATGATTCTAGAGGTCAGAAGTTCAAACTTACTCCCAGTGGGCTAAAATCAAGGTGTCAGCAGGGCTTTATTCTAGAAGCTCTCAGAGAGGCAACTTTTGCTTCTTATAAGGACCTTTGTAATTATACTGGGCCCACTCGGAAAATCCAGGATAGCCAACCCATTTCAAAATCCTTAACTTGATCAGTGGAGCCCTCATGAAAGAATTTGTGTGCTTCTGAAAGAGGACCAAAAGAGCAATCAGTCTTGTTCCTTTCACCATGCAAGGACAGGGCACAAACACACAGTCTATGAACCAGGAAGCAGCTTCTCACCAGACTTTCAATCTGCCTGTGGCTTGATTTGGCACCTCCCAGTCACCAGAACTGTGAGAAATAAATTTTTTATTCCATTTATATTTCTGTATATTTCTGTTTATATCGTAGGCCACTCAGCCTACGATATTTTGTTATAGCAGCCCAAATTGACTAAGACACGTGTACCTCAATGCAAGTGCACCTAACATTATTAAACTATATTTAATGGTTAAGGCAGTGAATTTGATGTTATATGTATTTTACTACAATTAGAAACTTAAGAACAATAAACATATGTTCAGATCTTCAGAATCAAATCATTGGCATAGTTTGTATTACTGTTAAACTGATTCAATGTACCATCATATGACGGCAGTCCACATGATTCCACACAAGTTCAAGGTTGCCAGAAATGACACAGCGGTGGCATTCAGCAAATAAATCTTCCTGAGCCTGATGCTAAAGCCAGGCAGCAGGTGTAGACTAAATTTCAAGGCCTATGCCAAATCTCAGTACAAGCTGAAATGAAAACTCTTACAGAGTCTTGCCAACTATGAAAACCTCAGAAACTTTGGCAGACAGTCTGAGAACAAGCTTTTGGTCAAGCAACCCTAATTGCCTTTCTTCAACACACATAGATCTTACTATTGAGACCAGTACTCATCCCAATAATCACAGAATCAGACCTATAGGCTTATACTGTCCCTAAAACTAAAATAAACCTCTTCTTTATTTGAAGGTGGTGCTGAGAAAGGACATTAAGGTTTACAGAAGGAGAGTTCCTCCTCTGAGTGGGTATACGGTATGGCCCTATTCTATCACAGCAGTATTACAGAAGCTTTCTACACTGATGTACATTCTTCCACAAAATAAGGCTTTATAAAGCCTTATTTTACATATACATATATGTACATATATAAGATATTTATTGACTGTATCTTTTGAATCCTAAAAAAAAAATCACAAGTTGAGCTGAGTCAGGTCAAATCTTAGTTAAATATTTTGGGTGTACTTGGAAAGGACTCTGAATTGCTCCAATCCACCTTGGTTTTCCCTGCCAATATTCATTTATTATCCAAAGGTTAGAGGCTGATTCACTCATACAAAGTAACATAAAAAGAAAAAAAAGATGCTTACTAAATACTTTTCATCAAGCTGCTGATGAGAAATTTCTGTAGCTAAGAATAGTCAGGTGAGATAATCCCAAATGGTAAATACAACTTCCTCTCCGGGCTAAATGAGGAAAAGTATAAAATGGTGAGATTCGGCTTTCAGGCAGAGAATGGTCTCAATTCATCATAATTTCTTCTTTGAACACTGCAATATAAAGTTTATTATAAATTATAGCTCCATACAGCTGAAAAACATCTATTTTTACTAAACACCAAAAATATCACCAAATGATATTCATGAGATAAACCTAAATATATCAAATTGTCAGAACAGATAAGGACAAAGAAGTACTTTTCCTCCCAGCCTACAAAGCAAGAATACTGATCACTGCTAAGTCATAGTTGGGAAAAGTGCTAACACTGAATTTCAATTCCTGCTGGAAATATTTATGCCACACAATGTGGGAAAGATGCAATATGTGACAATACAAAGTTGTACTCCTTCCATATTTAAGCACTGATTGTAGTGAACACAGTTCTGTGGCTTTTAATGAGAATGGTACTTTTAGGAGCGTATAATAGCAAACTATAGTTTTGCTGGTTTGTCAAAAGGAGGATCAGGTTTTATTAAAGGAGGTAATGTAGGGATGAAAATAAAGGCTGTACTATTTTCCTAAAGTTGTAAAGAAAGTTCAAAGAACAACACAGATTTAGTCTTGCAAATAACATATTCCTTATAAATTAGTGTCAAAAAATTCTAAAATTACAAGTTATTCACATACCAGTGGGCTAATAGTATGTAATTAAACAAAAATTAAGGAAATATAAAATTATTCCAATAATTTTAGTAAATGTACTCTCTTTTTAAAACAGAGAAGCTACTGATGGTCACTCTGAAAAAATAAATGTATAAAAGACAATTTAAAAATCAGGCATATGTGATTTCCTTGGTGGTCCAGGTGTTAAGTTTCCATGCTTCCACTTCAAGGGGCACAATTCAACCCCTGGTCTGGGAAATAAGATCTCACTTGCCACATGGTGCCCCACTCCCAAAAAAATTCAGTGATAAAATTCAAATAAACATTCTTAGAACAGTACTATGTATGAACAATGCAGTGTCTGGTTGGTAACTGGCAGAATATTAAAGTATCTTATAAATTATTAAAATAAAAGTAAGTGTTTAAAACATGTATTTCTGCTTTATTGACTATGCCAAAGCCTTTGACTGTGTGGATCACAATAAACTGTGGAAAATTCTGAAAGAGATGGGAATACCAGACCACCTGACCTGCCCCTTGAGAAACCTATATGCAGGTCAGGAAGCAACAGTTAGAACTGGACATGGAACAACAGACTGGTTCCAAATAGGAAAAGGAGTACGTCAAGGCTGTATATTGTCACCCTACTTATTTAACTTATATTCAGAGTACATCATGAGAAACGCTGGGCTGGAAGAAGCACAAGCTGGAATCAAGATTGCCAGGAGAAATATCAATAACCTCAGATATGCAGATGACACCACCCTTATAGCAGAAAGTGAAGAAAAACTAAAGAGCTTCTTGATGAAAGTGAAAGAGGAGAGTGAACAAGTTGACTTAAAGCTCAATATTCAGAAAACTAAGATCATGGCATCTGGTCCCATCACTCATGGGAAATAGATGGGGAAACAGTGCAAACAGTGTCAGACTTTATTTTGGGGGGCTCCAAAATCACTGCAGATGGTGATTGCAGCCATGAAATTAAAAGACACTTACTCCTTGGAAGGAAAGCTATGACCAACCTAAATCAGTTCAGGTCAGTTCAATTCAGTCGCTCAGTCGTGTCTGACTCTTTGCGACCCCATGAATCGCAGCACGCCAGGCCTCTCTGTCTATCATCAACTCCCAGAGTTCACTTAGACTCACGTCCATCGTGTCAGTGATGCCATCCAGCCATCCCATCCTCTGTTGTTCCCTTCTCCTCCTGCCCCCAATCCCTCCCAGCATCAGAGTCTTTTCCAATGAGTCAACTCTTCGCATAAGGTGGCCGAAGTACTGGAGTTTCAGCTTTAGCATCAGTCCTTCCAAAGAAATCCCAGGGCTGATCTCCTTCAGAATGGACTGGTTGGATCTCCTTGCAGTCCAAGGGACTCTCAAGAGTCTTCTCCAACACCACAGNATCAGTCCTTCCAAAGAAATCCCAGGGCTGATCTCCTTCAGAATGGACTGGTTGGATCTCCTTGCAGTCCAAGGGACTCTCAAGAGTCTTCTCCAACACCACAGTTCAAAAGCATCAATTCTTCGGCGCTCAGCTTTCTTTTCAGTCCAACTCTCACATCCATACATGACCACTGGAAAAACCATAGCCTTAACTAGACGGACCTTGACCAAACCAGATAGCATATTCAAAAGCAGAGACATTATTTTGCCAACAAAGGTCTATCTAGTCTAGGCCATGGTTTTTCTAGCACTGAAGAATTGATGTTAATTATATTTATAGTTAATTATAGTTCTCCGCTTATTTTGAAGTTGATAATCAATGTAACATGGGTGTGGTCAATGAGAATTTAGAGTTCAAGAGAATACATTTCCTGACCACTGAGTATGTTTAGTTTATTGTCATTACTTTACTTCCTCTTGTCATTAAAAAGTATCAAAATTAATATTTATTTCAATATAGGGAGCATTCACTCTAAAATATAATTACAAGTAGAAAACACAAATTAATCAGAAGAAAAAATAGCATCTACTGATTGTCCAATAGCATGGCAAGGACTAAGAATTTTCACAGGCATTGTCTTAGTTGAAGATATGTGTTACTGTGCTCTTCAATGCAGGCAAAGAAACAGAGGGTCAGGAAGATCACATAATGAGACCAAGCTTTCAATTCACAGAAGTAGAATTTGAGTGCTCATCTTCTTTGAGCTTTCACATTCTGTAATCCCAATGTAAAAATCATAATGTGTCCCAAAGAAAATGTAAACCCAGAAAGGAAAAGATAAATCTTGTCTTTTTTAAAGTATTCCAAGAGGAAGCCTATATTTATGCATTATGCATTCCCATATTATAGTTTTAATGTCACAAAAAACACATAATGTAGTCATTATTATTCTTATTTTAAATTTAAATCCTCAAGATTAAATCCTGGCTTCAAACTCAACTCTGCCTGGCAACATAAAATCACCCAGAGTTCAGATCAGGTACCTTGAGTGCACACTTTTATGTGTTGCATGCATGGTATAGACAGATGAAGGATTCCCTCTAGAAGCTTTTGATTACAGCTCCAAACTAAGCCAAAGTCTCAAAAACAAAAAAATCTTAATCTGAGTCAGTGAAGGCATAGATGCTGCATCAACTGAGTGTTTACCTGAAAATAGTAGACAGTCTTACAGTGACAAACATTTTCTCATATTAACAAGGTATTTAGATTCTAACACAGCCCTTGATTCAATGACTCAGCCATGTTAGGACTCAACTCTGTGATTACCTAGACTTTTCCTCCTTTCATGGCAACCCACGCCAGTGTTCTTGCCTGGAGAATCCCAGGGACAGGGGAGCCTGGTGGTCTGCCATCTACGGGGTCGCACAGAGTCGGGCACGACTGAAGCGACTTAGCAGCAGCAATGTTCTCAAGATGGCTGCACAGCTTTCAGTCATCAGAGCTGTGCTTACAGCAAGAATGAGGAGAAAGGAGTAATGTCTTCTGGTTTTCCCTGTTGTAATGAGAAAACAAAACTTTCTTGGGCACATTCCTAGCAGAGTTCCTCCAACATCTAGTAGCTAGAAAGAACTGTGCAAGCTTTCCAACTCTACCAGCAATAAATGTGGGGATTGAGAGTATTCAGTATTCCAGACTCTATAGAAAAGACAGGAAGAAGAGTAGGCAGAGGGAGAGGGGCATTGAGTCTTCCAATTACAGTGTTTGCCTCAAGAATTACATGCACGCTCAGTCACCAGTCATGTCAAACTCTTTGCAGCCCTTTGGACTGCAGCCCACCAGGCTCCTCTATCCATGGGACTTTTTTCAGGCAAGAATACTGGAATGGGTTGCTGTTTCCTCCTCCAGGGGATCTTCCTGACCCAAGGATCAAACCCACATCTCCTGTGTCTCCCGTACTGCAGACAGATTCTTTACCGCTGAGTCAGAGGGTAAGGAGGAGAGGGATAAATTGGAAGACTGGGATTGACATACTATTATATAAAAGAGATAACTAGTAAGGATCTACTGTATAACACAGGAGTTTCCCAGAGGGTGCTAGTGGTAAAGAACCCACCCACCTGCCAATGCAGGAGACAAGAGATGTGGATTTGATCCTTGGATCAGGAAGATCCCCTGGAGGAGGGCATGGCAAGCCACTCCAGTATTGCCTGGAGATTCCCCATGGACAGATGAGACTGGTGGGCTACAGCCCTTAGGGTTGCAAAGAGTCAGAGGTGACAGACGCTACTTAGCATGCACACACATATAACACAGGGAACTCGACTCAATACTCTGTAATGGCCTCTACCGGACAAGAATCCAAAAAGAGTGGATATATGTATATGTACAACTGATTCACTCTGTTGTATACCTGAGACTAACACAGCACTGTAAACCACCTGTGTGCCTGTGTGCTCAGTTGCTCAGTCATGTCCAACTCTTTGCGACCCCTTTGACTATAGCCCACCAGGTTCCTCTGTCATGGAACTTTACAGACAAGAATACTGGAGAGGTTTGCCATTTCTTCCTCAAGGGATCTTCTCCTGTGTCTCCTGCATTGGCAAGCAGATTCTTTACATTACCTGGGATACTCCAATAAAAATTTTAAAAAGAAAAGAAAGGAACCAATTCATCTGATGTAGCCCATTTTACTCTTTCTCTTCCTTTTATTACAGACTGAAATGCAAATCTGGTGGCTGAATTCTAGCTAACTTAAGAAGTAACATATCCTAAAAAGAGAGTTTGAGAAAGCTTGGAGGGGTCTGAATTACGGGGACACAACAGGGCTTTCATTACATTCCTATACTGCCTCCGTCTAGATCCTTTCACATGAATGAAAAATAACCTTTTCATTTGTTCAAGCCATAGTTTTCAGGGTCTGTTAGCCAGATTCTGAACCGGTATTAATTGGAAATAAGATACAGTGTAACACATCTAAATCAATCAGTTTACATAAAAATGAGGATTACAAAAATATTAAGAATCAGTAGTCCCTTTCATAGATCACATGCCAGTTAGTGAAACCATTTTTATTAACTTATGAATGTCTTGACCATAAGTACCAAATTTAAGCACATTTCTCTGATATTTATATATACATTTAATATATATACATATATTTATGCACATTGATATATATGTACATATAAAGTGTGTGTTTGTGTGTGTAGTGCATATACTGACTCACACATACATAATTAAGCCTAATATATATACACAGAATATAACAATTAGTTGGTAAAGAGGAGTATGCTCATTCAAGTCTTATATAAAGAGATGATCAGAATTTTATCTGCATAATATTGGTAATGTATTTTCTGGGAGGTTACATTTGGATAATTTTTCTATTATTATTCTTGAATGTTTATTTCCTATCTATCTTTAAATAATGAGCTTATGTCTTTTTCTGAAAAATAATGAAATCATTCTAGGATTTATTGTTGATAATGTGGCAAAACTAAAAACACTGGGAAATATTTTTACTATGTGAGAAAACACTATAAGAATTTTAGACTGTTGTTTCTAGCACAATTCTTTGAAATTATGGTATCTAACACATAGGATTAATTTATTTGTGATTACAAAGCAATTGTAGCATAATGAATTATAGCTAAACCTGTATTTAAAATAAGAAACTAAATTTCCTTTTGCTTTGGTGTATTTTTTTTATTATGAAGGAGTCATTTTACAGCCTGTTCCTATAGGACTATCATTGATAGAAAATTGAAATATGTATTTTTGTGGTCAAACAATAAAATTTGGAAATATATTTTATTTCATTTTACAAGACAGTCATAAGAAAACCTTTAAAATAATATATATCAGGTAAAAAGCTAGAATATATTTACCTCTGTGCCTTTAGAGGTCAAAGTCTTTTACCTGTTTTACTTATTGTTTAAAAGTTATTCCTTGGAAGTAAGTTTAAAAAGTCAACTATTACAGTCCCTTAAATCAGACATGCAGAAAACAGTGCCTAGTAGTTGGAGTTAATGTGTCCTCTTTAACACTTGCTACTTTCGGTGCTGAAAGGATAAGATTCTCTATGTCACTTCTCACCAGAAATAAATGCAATACTGAAGCATAAACATAAAAGATGAAGTATAAAGAGAGGTGACTTATTCCAGGTCACACAATGATAACTGATTTATTCATTAAGCATCCACTGTGCATTGACTATATTCTAGCTCTTGAGGACACAAAGCTGAATGAAGGGAATATTTGAAGATATTTTGCTTGATGGCCATTATAGCAGTCTTTCATCTCTATCATCTTAGATCATTTACGTGTATTACAGAATTAAAGATCCAGAACAACCTCTAGAGGACATCGAGTACAAACTTATTTCACAGCTGATTTCACTGGGCAGCAAGAAAGCAGACCTATTCTGTACAAGGCAGTCATTTAAAATTACACATGGAAAAAGAGCCAAGCATGTGATGAGCAAGGTATAGCATTTACTAGATACACGTGGAGGAAGGAGCATGTGTAGTTCCTGGAATCAAAGAAGGCCAGAGTCACTGGAATACGAGAAATATTATTTGAGGCCAGAAAGGAAGCCAGGACCAGAACAGGCAGATTCCTGGGGTCTATGGTTGGGAGATTAGATTTAATTTTAAGTCAACAAACAAATGAGAGAAGAGATTTGATAATAAAACCTGCAAGAATGACTTCATATGTTTGGTACACTGGAGAAGGAAAAAGAACCACCAAGTTTGGGCACAATGAAGATAACCAAGATAGGACTTTGTCACAGAAGCCTAGAGAGTTCGCCAAACACTACAGGTACAACATGGAGGTTATTCTATTTGTCCATTAGATGAGAACAGCTTCAATAAAATACTAAAAAGTCAGAAGTCAGACTGTGGGGGAGTGAAAAATAACAAATGATTAGTAAGAAAATTCAGACAACTGAATTTTGCAAGTGAAGGGAAAAAGAGAAATGTCAGTGAAGACAGACCCCTGCATGCAAAATTTGTTGGAATGTGGAGATTTTATTAATAGTTTCAACACTAGTAGAGGTGAAAGAGCCAATGAAACATGGAAAGACTGAGGATATCAGCAAGATCATAGAGGAGGCAGAAGGGGGTGGGATCTGAATCAGAGATGAGAGTTAATCTGGGCAAAGGGAGAAGGAAAGAAAAGTGAAGTCGCTCAGTCGCGTCAGACTCTTTGTGACCCCATGGACTGCAGCCTATCAGGCTCCTCTGTCCATGGGATTTTCCAGGCAAGGGTACTGGAGTGGGTTGCCATTTCCTTCTCCAGGAGAATCTTCCCAATCCAGGGAACGAACCGGGTCTCCCACATTTCAGGCAGATGCTTTATCATCTGAGCCACCAGGGAGAAAGAAGAGACAAATGGCTATTCTTATTGGATTAGAAAAAACTAGTGTAATTCACAAATGATGATCCTCCAGCAGGATAAAGGGTATCTAATAAAGCAACAGTGAGAGTATGGCTTGAGGACTTCAGGAAAAAGTAACATATTCTGTTGTATATCAAAAGATGAAAAAAAAGGCAATCAAGTCACAGTAAGGGTCTCATTAAAGTTGGAGAGCATTAATCACACAACAGAAGAAAAAAGCCCAAATATAAGTAGAAGTATCTTTATCTCCCTCCAACTGAAATGGAAATAAATTTGTTACTGACCATCTACTCTAGATGTCATTGAAAGTAAATATACTATTTTTAGATGAGCCAGCTCATCAGATTTTCAGGTGGCCTCTGAAAGTACTTTGAATTTCCCACTATCATTCTTTAATTTAGCATTTTTTCTGTGATAAAAAGATATCTCACAATACAGACTAATTTACTATTAATACCAATTTTAATGCTCACAGTACATGTTTTAACTGCATACTTGACATTTCAATTGCCTTCTCTGTTCAAGTAAGAATTTTATTACATGATTATTTTATTACAAAAAGAAAACAGGCTCAAATTCCTTGGTCATATTTAGTTTTTGAAAATAAGTCTCTGTAAAATTCCTTCAAATACTAAAATAATGGCCTGTATTCCCTACTCCATAGCAAATGTTGAGCATCTGAAACATAAAATTTCATCTACTTTTCCATTGCTTCAATGAGATAGTGATGTCAAGTCAGAATCACGATATTCCTGTCTCCTAGTTTCCACCTTCTCTAGAATAATGTTAATAAGCTCAGACAGGAGTGAAGAGAAAAAAACAAACATCAAAAACCAGCCCTTTTAGCCTACATGTACCCTTCTTGCTTCAGCAATGCTCCCCTCTGGGGCTAGGGTCACTGTGGAAAGGAGGGAGGAGCACTTAAAGGGAACAGAACCAGCCCAGACCAAACCCTCACTTTCTCTGCCCCAGCATTTTAGTATCTGACCCCACATCCTGAACAGTGACACCCCATGAGCAAGAGGGGAAGCCCTGCCTCCCACCTGTCTCCAACTTTAGTCCCTTCATTTTCAGCCCTACCTTCTACCAAAGTAAAAACTGCTAGCACACCATAAGGAGAGAAGTGACTGCATCCACATCAAATCTGGCTCTCCAATCAAAAGCTATGGGCACACATGTTCCATATATGGATACTCACACATAAGGACACCCCTTCAAGACTGTAGTAGGTAACCATTTCATGTAAATTCATAGAGATAAAAAAAGTTAACTAAAATGAGAAGGCAGAAGAACTTGAAAAAGCCTCAAATCAAAGTGCAAGGAAAACCCCCAAAAAACAATGAAACAGAAATAAATAATTTATCAGAAAAATAATTAAAAACATTACTAAATAAGTCGCTAGGAGCTGGACACGACTGAGCGACTTCACTTTCACTTTTCATTTTCCTGCATTGGAGAAGGAAATGACAACCCACTCCAGTGTTCTTGCCTGGAGAGTCCCAGGGATGGGGGAGTCTGGTGGGCTGCCGTCTCTGGGGTCGCACAGAGTCGGACATGACTGAAGCAACTTAGCAGCAGCAGTAAATAAGAATGCTAATTGAATCAGAGAAGAGAATAGATGAACAGAGTGAACGAGAATTTTAACAAGGGAAAACATGAAAAAGACCCAGTCAAAAATGATTCAATAACAGACACAGCAAGCACACCAGAAGGAATGAACAGCAGACCAAGAACTATTAAACAGTTTCAACATGGAGGCAGGATACAGTATTAACACATAGAAATCCCTTGTGTTTCTGTAAGCTAATAGTGAAATGTAAGAAACTGAAAGCAAAACAATCCTGTTTAAAATTGTATTTAAAAATACTTAGGAATAAACTTAAACAAGGAAGTGAAAGATCTAGTCTCTGAAAACTATAAAATTGAAGATGATAAAACGAAATGGGAAGATGTCCCATGTTCTTGGATCGGAGTAATTAACACTGCTAAAATGTTCATGCTATCCAAAGCAACTACAGATTTAATGCAATTCCTATTGAAATATACATGATATTTTTCATAGAACAAGAATAATCCTAAAATGTATATGAAATCATTAAAAAAATCCAAATTGCTAAAATAATATTAAGGAAAAACAAAGTTAGGAGTATCAAATTGCCTGACTGTAGACTATACTACAAAGCTACGGTAATAAAACAGAATAGTACTGGCACAAAATGATACACATAGGTGAAGGGAATAAAACAGAGAGCACAGAAACAAACCCATGTCCATATGGTCAGTTAATCTATGACAAAGGAGACAAGAATATATAATGAAGGGAAGACCATCTCTTTAGTAAGTGGTGCTTAGAAAACTGGACAACTAAATGTAAAAGAATGAGATTATAACGTTTCTTTCACATTATGTACAAAAATAAACTCAAAATTGTTTAAAGACCTAAAGTAAGACCTAAAACCATAAAACTTCTAGATGAGAAAAGAGGCAGAATATTCTTTGATATAAATCATAGAAATATTTTTGGCTCTGTCTCCTAGGACAAAAGAAATAAAAGCAAAGATAAATAAATGGGACCTAATTAAAAGCTTTTGCCCTTAAGAACTTTTGCACAGCAAAGGAAACCATCAAAAATGAAAGTACAACCTATGGAATGGGAGAAATATTTGCAAATATATTTAATATCTAAAATTTATAAACAGCTCATACAACTCAACGTTAAAAAAATAATAATAATAAACTGATTAAAAATTGGACAGAGCCCTGAACATACATTTTTCCAAAGAAGACATACAGATAGCTAATAGGCACATGAAGAGATACTCAACATTGGTAATTATTAGAGAAAGACAAATCAATATCACTATGAGATATCATCTCACACTTGTTAAAATGGTTATCATCAAAAAGTCCACAAACAACAAACATTGGTGAGGATATGGAGAAAAGGGAACCCTAGTATCCTGTTGATGGGATTGTAAATTAGGGCAGTCACTATAGAAAACACTATGGAGGGTCCTCAAAAAATTAAAAATAGAACTAGCATATGACCCAGAAATTCTATTGCTGGGTATACTTACAAAAAGAACAAAAATACTAATTCTAAAAGATACATGCACCTCAAAATTCACAGCAGCATTATTTACATATGGAAAGAACCCATCAGACAAATGGATTTAAAAAGCATTCTATATGGCTAATGGAATATTAAAAAAGAATGCAATTCTGCCATTTGTAACAATGTCAATGGTCTTGAAAATACTATGTTTAGTGAAATAAGTCAGAGAAAAGGAATACTGTATGATATCACTTGTATACAATCTGAAAAACTAATAAATGTAATAGCAAAATAGAAACAGATTCATAGATAGAGAAAACAAACTACTGGATGGAAAACAAATTAGTGGATACAGGGGTAGGGGATCAGGAATAGAAACTACCACATATAAAACAGATAAGAAACAAGTATATATTGTACAGCACAAGGAATTACACCCATTGTTTTGTAATAACATTAAATGGAGTATAACCTATAAAAATACTGAGTCACTATGCTGTACACCTGAAATTAAAATAGCATTGTACATCAACTATAATTCAAAATATAAGAAAGAAAAAGGCAGTTATTTTCTAGCACCTTCAATTCTAAAAGCCAAATCAGTCTCATGGGAATTCACTATATGGCTATTCTATTTCAGTTCAATGTGAATAAATTTCATGATTGTGTTTTGACCATGAGCTTTTTAAGATTCAGTATGGTATGATAAGTAAATGTGGCACACTGAGTGCTTTTAAACAAGACTTTACAATTCACACTTCCAGTATTTTTCCTCTAATCATCATATCAGAAGCATGAATCCTTTAGAACTCTCTGGAATGACTGAAGTTTTCATCCTTGCATTTCTAAGTGTGTTTCTCTGGTGCGCATCTTAGAGCTGTCACTGACTCACTGCCAAACCAAGAGGCAGTACTGGCTTTCAAGACAGAAACCTGCGGGTGTAAGCCACATTTATACAAGTTACTTTATCTCTCTGACCGTCAGTCTCCTCATCAAATGAGAAGAAAATACTGCTTATGTTGCAGGTATTTTAAGGAGGAAATGACTTAATAAAAGTAAAATGTTTAACACAAGACAGTACATACTAAATCTTAACTAATGGCAGCAACTGCTACTCTATTTAAGCATCTCCTTTTATTCCCATTTCCTTAATATTCTTTTCAGGCCTCAAAATGCCTACACTGCTCCCTCAAGAAAGTGTAACATTATTATGGTATTGAATAAATGAATCTGTTTTTCATACTGCCAAAAGGAGCATAGTTCTCTCAAAATAATTTTATACAAAGGACCATGAATTTCCACAAACTGAAATATATGCTAAATCATAAGGTAATGCAACAGATTCCCTTATTTCAGACTCTCAAATTGTTTTTAAAAATCCTAAATTTTAGAATTAAATTCTGTTTTCTAAGTCAAAAATTGAATTCATAAAGGAAAAGTACACCTGGCATTTAAATATAGAAGAAAAAAAAATTTAACTGTGGAGTAACAACAAAATAAAGGACAATTCAAGGAGTTACACTTTTAACTTCTTAGGTTTTAGTCATGCTGCTATTTGATTTCTCATTTTAGTATCTTTGAATTTAAGCCTGTCAAGCTCAAATATTTATTTTCTCTTTTAACCTTAAGGTTTGCTGAGATCTTAGCTCAACAGAGTAATTAATATAAACAATAATCTACTAATGCAAATATTTCAAGACTCTATTACCTCTTGGCACTGGAATCTTTAACAGAGTATCAGTATTTAATTACTGTTTAATTGAAATAGTCATATGACATTTATACATATTAAAAAGAATAAAAATGCATAAACCCATGCTTCAGAAAAGAGAAAGAAAACAACAGGAAGAAACCTGCCACAGTGTCACCATTAAGCACTATGTGAATTTAAATGAAACTCTTGAGTCCCAGAAGCCAAAAGCAGTGACTTGCTGCTGCTCAGTCACTCAGTCGTGTCCCACTCTGTGACCCCATGGACTGTAGCCACCAGGCTCCTCTGTCCACGGGATTCTCAAGGCAAGAATACTGGAGTGGGCTGTCATTTCTTTCTCGAGAAGCCAACTTACCCAGATGCTAATACAGCTTAAGGCTCCCTCCAAAGTCCTAGAAGGAACCCTAGCAATGGATTCACACTTAGATTTTCATAAAATTTTCAAAAGATATATTAACCACAATTGATTCTAACTGCTGTCTTTTCTCGTGTTGATTTCTGTCATACTGAAGTGTTTGTGAACACTTCAGAAATCTGGCTAAGGGGAAGCTGAATTAAGAATGCATGCTGTCTGATACACTGAAATGATTTTAAGTAGTTTCAATTATATTACCCATGCTAGTGTAAAAATGGCTTCCAAGAACCCTGCACAACTTACTTAACTTTGAAACACAAAGGCATAGGCTTAAGACTTTATCATGATATGGTGTCCTTTGGCAGCCATTACTGAAAGCACACGGTCAGTGAAGTGGTCAGTGTTTCTCCTTCGAGAAACAAGATTGGCAATGAACAGAGCCAGAAGCAAATCTGTGGGAAATACTTTCATTTATCAAACATTTTAATGTAAAAATGAAAATGGAAAATTTATCAACACATGGCTAAAACTGAAGATATCTTTCGTCAGTTTTGTCAAGATACTCTACTGTGAAGCCTATCTAAGCATGAAGGTGTATTTTGAGAGGGCTACAGTTGAGTAAAACAGAATTTATCAGAGTTACTCTATGAGACTTCCCTGGCAGTCCAGTGGTTAAGACTGCACTGCCAATGCAGGGAACATAGGTTCGATCCTTGTTGGGGAACTAAGATCCCACATGACAGATGGCTTGACCAAGAAGATTAATTAAAAAATTACTCTGTTTACTAATCATAACGTGAGTACATCTATATGTAAAGTCACATGGTTTATGCATTTCAATAATTTTAAAAATATATATTTCAATCAGTCCTACAAGAGGAAAAGCTTTTTTCTGTAGAACGTGTTATAGAACAATTTCAACAGGTAGAAGATGGAAGCACACTATCAGTTTGATAGGGCTGCCTTAATAAAACACCAGAGACCGAGGACTTCAACAGAAATTCATTTTCTCACAGTTCTGAAGGCTAAATGTTCAAAGCCAAGGTGCTGGCAGGTTTGGTTTCACCTTAGGCCTTTCTCCTTGCCTAGCATGTCAGTCTTACCACCAAGTCTTCAAATGATCTTTCCTCTGTGAGCCTACATCCTTGATGTCTCTTTGTGTGTCCTAATCCTCTCTTCTTAAAGGACACCAGTCAGATTGGATTAGGGCGCACACTAAAGGCCTAGTTTTAACTTAAAGGCCCATCTTTATTTTGAACTACCAGGGGTGAGTCTCAACATAGGAATTTTGGGGGGACATAATTCAGCCTATTACAGACACTAAGAGTATGCAACCATAAAATGTCATGAAAAAAGTAACTTGTAGGCAACTAATAATTTTTAAGTATACTGTTTCCATGGGTTTTGAGATGTTTCTAGCATTTGAGGTCTTTTTAAATATGCAATTTGTTGCCATTTATTTTCTCATGTGGAAAATATATTCATTATTGTACCAAACTTTTTATTCATAATTTATTTTTCATTTCTTCAAGAGAGCTGTTTGCCCCCTATATTGCACTGGATTTGGTCCTTATAAAACCAAGATCCACTTCTAATCTTTACCGGATTCAATTAATTAATCTCAAAAAAGGAAATAATTTCATTGACATTAAAAAACAAGCAGCTTCCATTACAATTCAATATATATGCAGTTTGCAAAGAAACGGTCATCTCTGAAATGTCATATATTGAAATTTTTCCCTAGAAGGCTATAAATATTTCCCTAATATTCAACTGTCCTTAAAATCCAGACATTCAGTTCCTTGCTGTGTTCTTACTGTATTTCATGTCTTGTTCCCCACCTCTCTATATAAAGATTGTAAGTAGAAAAAGTTTTGAATACCAATGAAGGAAGGCAATGGCACCCCACTCTAGTACTCTTGCCTGGAAAATCCCATGGATGGAGGAGCCTGGAAGGCTGCAGTCCATGGGGTCGCTGAGGTTCAGACACGACGGAGCAACTTCATTTTCACTTTTCACTTTCATGCATTGGAGAAGGAAATGGCAACCCACTCCAGTGTTCTTGCCTGGAGAATCCCAGGGACGGGGGAGCCTGGTGGGCTGCCGTCTATGGGGTCACACAGAGTCGGACAAGACTGAAGTGACTTAGCAGTAGCAGTGCCATCAATGTCTAAATGAATATGACCTTGTCAAAAGGATAAATAAGCCTGACATTTTACATTTCTATATTATAGCCTATATATCATGCTTAATAGGATACTAAACTGTGTAAACCTGTGTAGATTTTCTCCTAGATCATCAGCGTGCCCTTGATTAGGATCTAAGTTTTGCCTTAGGTCTAAGGAGATATGAATCCACAAGAGGAATAAGATGAATGACCTCAAGAGCTGGCCTGTTTAACAGACAGAGGGGAATAAGGAGAGAGAAAAATAGGAAAGCTGATTTATAAAATCCTCATATTTTACATTTCAAGGAATCTCATAACTCTTTCAAGAGTCTAACATTTTATGTTTAATTTCATGTTTGAAGTCACATAAAAGTAATGAAGCTTGTCAAATGATCTCACTTTAAACACTTGAAATGTTGAGAAGAATTTAGGTCAGATTTCAGGTGCTAAATGCCTCTCTTGTTTAATAGTAATCACAGTTCACCTTCACAAGGCATGGTTTGAAGTAAAATATTTTGAGTTGCTTAAGACAAGACTGCTCTGAAAAGCCTAAAGAAAATACAGTTCTAAGTAGAAAACTGCAATTTTATTTTTCAAAATAAATTTCATGAGCTTCTTGATTTAGGTATGGATTTTTACCTTACAGCATCTAATATTAATAACCAAATATAACAGCTTTTGTTTCAATCAAAGCAATAGCAAAAAAAATTTTTTTTAAGGATTTAAAACAATCACAGTTCAGTTCAGTTCAGTAATTCAGTCATGTTCGACTTTTTGAGACCCCATGAACAGCAGCACGCCAGGCCTCCCTGTCCATCACCAACTGCCGGAGTCCACCCTAACCCATGTCCATTGAGTCAGTGATGCCATCCAACCATCTCATCCTCTATCGTCCTCTTCTCCTCCTGCCCTCAATCTTTCCCAGCATCAGGGTCTTTTCCAATGAATTAGTTCTTCACATCAGGTGGCCAAAGTATTGGAGTTTCAGCTTCAACATCAGTCCTTCCAATGAACACCCAGGACTGATTTCCTTTAGGATGGACTGGTTTGATCTCCTTGCAGTCCAAGGGACTCTCAAGAGTCTTCTCCAACACCACAGTTCAAAAGTATCGATTCTTCACTGCTCAGCTTTCTTTATAGTCCAACTCTCACATCCATATAAGACCACTGGAAAAACCATAGCCTTGACTAGATGGACCTTTGTTGACAAAGTAATGTCTCTGCTTTTGAATATGCTGTCTAGGTTGGTCATAACTTTCCTTCCAAGGAGTAATCGTCTTTGAATTTAATGGCTGCTGTAACCATCTGCAGTGATTTTGGAGCCCCCCCAAAAATAGTCTCTGTTTCCACTGTTTCCCCATCTATTTGCCATGAAGTGATGGGACCAGATGCCATAATCTTCGTTTTCTCAATGTTGAGCTTTAAGCCAGCTTTTTCACTCTCCTCTTTCACTTTCATCAAGAGGCTCTTTAGTTCTTCTCCACTTTCTGCCATAAGGGTGGTGTCATCTGCATATCTGAGGGTATTGATATTTCTCCTGGCAATCTTAATTCCAACTTGTGCTTCTTCCAGCCAGCGTTTCTCATGATGTACTCTGCATATAAATTAAATAAGTAGGGTGACAATATACAGCCTTGACGTACTCCTTTTCCTATTTGGAACCAGTCTGTTATTTCATGTCCAGTTCTAACTGTTGCTTCCTGACCTGCATAGAGATTTCTCAAGAGGCAGGTCAGTCAGGTGGTCTGGCATTCCCATCTCTTTAAGAATTTTCCACAGTTTATTGTGATCCGCAGAGTCAAAGGCTTTGGCATAGTCAATAAAGCAAAAATAGATGTTTTTCTGGAACTCTCTTGCTTTTTTGATGATCCATAGGATTTTGGCTGTGGTCTTAAATCTAAAAAAAAAAAAAGAAGAAGAAGAAGAGGAAGCAAAAGAATCAGCCTGCAAGCAGAGAGAGGAGACCTGGGTTCGACTCCTGGGCTGGGAAGATCCCCTGGAGGAGGGCCTGGAAATCCACTCCAGGATTCTCGCCTGGAGAATCCCCATGAACAGAGGAGCCTGGCGGGCAACAGTCCACAGGGTCACAAAGAGTCAGACACAGCTGAGTGACTAAGTACAGCACATTCAAGGTTAAAGATCTGATGAGTTAGGCCTTTAAGATCAAGAAAAATAGAACAGGGCATGATCATAGTGTCATTCTTCTAATTTTCTTCATTGTTCTCCTCTGGAACTCTACTCAAATAGCCCCATACATCAAAGGTATTATATATCCATTTTTATCTTAACCCAAGATGAAAATCAGAAATGGTGCTTCTTTCTTATTGGTGGTCAATGTTATTTGGATCAACTAATCAATCATCTCTCTAGCTATGGGTATTCTGAAAAGCTTGCCCTGAATCCTCCAAATAAAGGCTAATAGTACGGTTTTCCTCATTCCAAAGTATGTCTTTATACACTGAGCCATTCTAACAAGTTTCAGTTGGAGGGAACTAAACAAGAATAGAAAAAATGGGAAGCTCTGCTAGAAGTTTGGCATTATATTTTGGCAGCACTGCTTTCTTTGAGATCAGCTTACATTTTGCATTTCTTTGTAAAGTTATACTCAACAGAAAAATGTAATATGTCTCTTCCAGATTGAGACACTTCTGCTTTCTTCATTATATTCTGGATAGCTTCTCCCCATACTAGGATAACATCCAAGGATGAAGAGGTAAAAATACAGTAGGTATGAGTTCTGAGGTTGAAGTAGAAAATGGACAAATCTTTGGTAATCAGCAGAGCATGCAGAGGATATAATGGATATCTTTCAAGAGGGAAATATAGTCTGGACAGTTAATTTCAAAGCACAAGTTTATGCATTGAAAGATATTACTCTTCTCTTTATTAATTCAAGCATGATCTATCAAAAAAGAATTTAGGAGAATAAATATCTATGAAAATGACAGATATGACCCAGAAAAAAGCTGAAATAAAATTTATGAAAATAATTCAAGTGATTCAAGTACATCCCATCTGTGCTTCTTGTCACATTATTTGAATCCTCAAATTTACATATTGTATTTACAAATGTTTCTGTTCTCAGGTTAATTTTAAGAGCTCAAATTGGGTATTTAAATGTTTGAATTAAGTGTAACAACTAAATAAATATGAGAACACAAATCTTGGATGTTAAATGTATATTGATGACAATCAAATTTATCTTCTTAATCCTCAGCCAACACTTGAGTTCAGTTCCATCTATCTAATAGACCACTAGATATATTCATTGTATTATCCACCCATCACCCCACAAACCTCTAAATGTATTTTCTTCCTCTAAAATATACTGCTTTACATTGTTTCTTTACATCAATCAATATTATAAAATTTCTTTCAATTATTTAAAACACAAATTTCAGCATCTTCATTCTATCATTCATCTCTTTCATCCCTAAGTCCTAAAGATACTGCCTTTCAAAATCGGCTCTTTTACTGACTTAGTCAAGGTTCTCATCATTTTCATCTCAATTACCACAATAAACTCCTAATTCATTTTAATGCTCAAACACTACCTCTTTCTAGTTACCCTGATATCATCACATTAATTTTTTTAATTCACTATTTTCACTATGACATTCCATCTCCCTGGATCAAATTCTTCAATAATTATTTACCACCTACTGAAACAATTTTAGGCTTTCTAAGCAGTTACCTACTTTCTCACCGCCTACCAGATTCTCACACTTCAAGAGTTAATCTGGTCTCACCTCTTTGATTTTTTTTCTTTACCCCCGTGTCATTGGAAGCAGAAGAATAGTGTGGTAAATATGCTCTGAGGTTTCAGGGAACTTTGAGATTACTTCTCAGCCCCATGATCTATCCATTGTGAATAAGTTAAGTCCTTGAATTCTGACTTCATTATATGCAATACAGGGGATAATAAAGCCAAACTCACATGGCTAATGAAAGATTACATGAAAAAGTGCATGTAAATTACTAGCAAAGGACAAGTGATTTTACTTGGCAGACTATAAAACACTAAACCATATTTCAAATTTAATAATAAAGCATTGTTAAAATTATGATCTTGACTCACTAAATGGTCCTTGAATATTTATCCAACAAAAAAGAAATCTCCATAGCAAACGTTTATTACTGCTGCACGTGCTTGCTCTATGAGCTCTTTGGTAATATATATCTGCTCTATCTCCTGCATTTAACCAAAATTATTCATCAACAAAAAAAAAATAATGATGACCTCAAATTACATATCCACAAAGAGCCAGGCAAAATTTAATATATTTAACAGTGAAGGAATGAGTGTGAAAACTTTTGAATTCAGAAAGTTAATTGAAGATTTCTAATCATCATTTTAGAATTATGAGCCTTCTGAGTAAAATGACTGACAAAGAAGAGAGTGACGTTTTTATATATCCAGAGAGACCCCAAGCATAGTCTGCAGCTCTTCCAAGACAGAACTGTCATTTAGTACAAAGATGTGCTGGCAGAACAGTCCACATCTTCTAATGAGCAGGAAGACAAGCTGCTGACTCAAGTGGTCTAGCTGTAAGAGGCATGGAGGTAGCCAGGTTGGCACTCACTTGGAGAGATTATAAGGAACGGATGGGGCCAGAGGGGCATTCAGAAACTGAAAAATAACTGTGAAGTAGTAGCTGGATGCTTCTTCAGCATACACAAAAATAATCATTTTAAGAGACATAATACAGTAACATTTTACCAACTGGATAGAGATCTCGAAGCTAGCAATGTCAACCATCTAGAAAGATATACTCAAAAATTTACAGGAAAAAAAAGCTTTCAGCCATCTTTATTATTTTGGAAAGAAATGAATGATTTTCACTATCAGTTTTCCAGTTTCAGCTCAGTTCAGTCACTCAGTCATGTCCAATTTCAGCTCAGTTCAGTCACTCAGACTCTTTGCGACCCCATGAAACACAGCATGCCAGACCTCCCTGTTCATCACCAACTCCCGGAGTTCACTCAGACTCGCGTCCATCGAGTCAGTGATGCCATCCAGCCATCTCATCCTCAGTCGTCCCCTTCTCCTCCTGCCCCCAGTCCCTCCCAGCATCAGAGTCTTTTCCAATGAGTCAACTCTTCACATGAGGTGGCCGAAGTACTGGAGTTTCAGCTTCAGCAT